>CM050414.1:37497283-37970995 GCA_027564155.1 Gymnocypris eckloni scoliostomus | reverse complement strand
TGAACTGACCATTCATTTCTTGTACTTATTAGAAATGGTGTCTTTATATCCCTCTAAATTGAATAATGTCCCATATCTCAAAAACGCTGCAGTAAAATGGTTTCATATGAGGTGTGCATATAGTATGGGACGTCCCATATAAGAACTGACCATTCATTTCGGGTACTTATTCGAAATTAGGTCTTTATAGCTCTCTAAAATGTATTAATGTCCCATATCTCAAAAATGCTATAGTAAAATGGTTTCATATGAGGTATGCATATAGTATGGGATGTCCTCTATAAGAACTGACCACTCATTTCTTGTACTTATTAGAAATGGTGTCATTATACCCCTCTAATTCGAATAATGTCCTATATCTTGAAAATGCTGCAGTAAAATAGTTTCATATGAGGTGTGCATATAGTATGGGACGTCCCATATAAGAACTGACCATTCATTTCTAGTGCTTATTAGAAACGATTTTTTTTATAGCCCTCTAAATTGATTAATGTTCCATATCTCTTTTTCTATGAATCTTGCAATGATTTGAAAGGTTGAAAAATATAGTAATACAGAACCGTCAAAGACACCAATAAATAACACATATGCTATTTTGTACATCTGCTATTAAAGCAGATGTACAAAAAAAAAATCATGAAAAATGTCATTATATCTCAGTTCTGTGCGTCTAGAAGAAAAGCGAGAAAAGTTAGAATGTCTAAAAGCGCGTCCCCTTTGTGTTGTTCCTGTGATTACCGTAATCATTGTAATACACGCGCACCTTAATTTCAATCGCGGCTGGCTTGACCGTGTTTTTCTGAACTGCGGCTGGCTTGACCGCGGTCTTTGATCGGCCTTGTGAAACGAACCACGAACTTCTCTTCCGAAGCACCATTCACAACAACAGAAACACTGTAATGTGAATATGCCCCATTTGAAAAGAGCGACATTATACCGTGGCTTGTTGTTAGTCATGTTTAATGTCGTCTTTTTACTTCGCGGGACACTTGTAGAAATATACACACACACAAAACACATTCAACACGCCCATGTTAACTTCAAATGAATGCTTTACTGTGGTTTACATTAAAATACACATTTCATAGATTTCAGTTAACGCTAGTCGTATTAAGCATAATGACTTATAAAAGAGAAAAAAAGCGCAATCTCTTCATATATTTTCATGTAACAGAAACTCAAAAATATCATAAAACATGCCAAAATTTCCTAAAATATATCATAGTCACTCAACTTTTGATATTAAGTGTTTTATGGATTAAAGGAGGTGGAAAGACCACATTCCAGTCACTTAAATTTCCCTCATACAAAGCTTATTCGCTGTTTTATATATTTTGTACATTTGTGTATAAATATATACATTTTAAATAAAACATTTACACCTTTTAAAAAAATGTTTACTAGGCCTGTTTCGGGCAGAAAAAGGTGCATTCCAAGACCTAGTCACTTCCTCATGCACCTCCGGGAAGAATGGAACCGGAGGCGGTTGCCGACGATCGGTTTGTGCCCCCAGGAACCAATCATCCAGCCTTGAGCGTTCGGGAAGGAAACACCAGCTGTTCATCTCAACTTAAAGCAAGTAGACCGAACAAATCTCTATTCTTACTGAACTGATGAATTGATCTGTACGCAGAAAAGATAGCAAAGTTTCTGCTTGAAACTCTGAATGTGTGTGTGTGTGTATGTTTAAGTGTTTTATTAAGTTTAGTCCATGTATCGTAGAATAACCGTTAGCGAATAAACCTTGTTTCATTTATAAAGAATGATGTCTTGGGCTGTGTGATTTTCAGGTTTAAACTATTTGCCATAGATTCCGTTACCTAGCTCAAATTGCATAAAGTACTAATTTTGTGTATTTTTATCGTTGGCCACAAAGCAAGATAAACAAAATTGTTAAAGATATACTGATGTTAATAGTCGCTGGACGAGTCATTAATAAAGTATAAATCATAAATTAAAGATTAATATCACTTTAATCAAAGCAACATTGAATCTTTAATAAATGATTCCCCAAAGCTGAAATAATAGATTTATTACATAGGTCTTTAGCATCAGTTCTTAGGTACAGAAATTAAATAAAGTAATCAAATGTAAAACAGCATTGTATATTTGACTTTATAAATGAAAGATTACTCTTTAATAAAGTTACAAAAGCGATCCAATCAAGAGCAGTGAGTGATTTCTTTGTTGTTGCTGCGAACCCTGTTTTTGTTAAGTATTATTTATAACAAACCATTTTGCAGATTTTGCAGATTTAAGTTGAACTGCTGTCCTAGCGCGTGTGCCGAAGCATATGAGAAGAACCGTACCTTTTTTGTTTTTTTATCGCGAACCATTCCACCCCTTCAGTTTACTGTTAAAATTATTCTTTACAGCATTTTCATGGTTAAATGATTACAACATCATCTTGGATTTAGGGGTATTTACAAGATTTTATTGGCAACTTTAGTTACCAGATAAATACTGTAGTTTAGTGAAATTGCAAAAGAATCTGTAAAATATATTTACAGGATTTTATTGGCAACTTGTTGCCAGGTAAATACTGTACTTTAGTGAAATTACTAAATGTTGCTGTAAAATAAACTACAAATGTAATTCGGTGTTACTGTAAAAATACTATAAATTACTATTTCACATATGTTATGACCTTGAGAGATTCTAGGTTAATAAATTGTCTTTGTATATATTTGATCTCTCTGCTCTGGTGTGTGTAGACATGTTTGTGTTCCAGGTGGGTGTGGCTTCTGTTAACCAGCTGGAGGTGGTGATTGGTCCCTCAATGCACACTTCCCAGATATAAGGACCTCCCCAAACACTGGCCTGCTGCCTTTGAGCCTCGTTGACTTCCTGCCATTGTGTTTGCTAGAATTCTGATTGCCTGTGTTGGATTATCGTACCAGAGAGTGAGAAATATCCTGAGTATAGTAAATCTGTTGAGTGTTTGTTATTCTGAGATCAAATTGTATATCTCTCGTTTATCTGAACATTGCCTGTTTTGACTATGACTTAGATTCTGATTCTACTTTGTGTATGCCCGAAACCTTGTAAATATTATTGTTTACACTTGTTTGCCAAGTTAAGGGATGTAGGGGGCTAGACGCTATTTTTATTTTATGTATCGTTTTCACTTTGTTTATGGTTGAGGGAGGTAGGGAAGTTGGTCTGTAATTTTGTTTTCTTTATTTTCGTTTGAGCTTATTTAGTTATCAAAAGAAGTTTGTTTTGTTTATTGTTTTGGCCTCGTCTGCCCCTGAAGAGATTCCCATATTTAGAAAATAAAATACTTTATTTGGTATCTCTCTGGTGTGAACTCCGTTTCCTTTCTCTGTTACGGCTAACCCCTAGAGGTCGTAACAGAAATTGGGGGCTCGTCTCAAAGTTTTTTCCAAAACTAATTGGAGTTGTATCGTCACGTGAACGAGACATAAGAAACTCATGAAATTGGCTTTGTGCTTGTTTGTTTGCCTTGTGGTTTTCATTTTAAGGCGGAGGGAATTAGAAATGGCTTCAAGATTTGAATTAGAGAAGTTCGCGATCGAACCTTCAGCTCATCAGTTGGATATTTGCCGCAAAGAGGATTTGTTATCAATCGCGGATTTATATCAAATCCAGGTTACTCGTGGTGCTAGGAAACAGGACATTAAGAAAGTGATTTACAAGCATTTGGTTGAACGTGGGGTTTTGTTTGTCTGAAGAAGATGAAGGTGAGGCGGGTGTTGCAGATCAAGTGTCGGCTTCTGAAGGGGAGGGGGCGGAACCCAAACCTGAGGAGTTGACTAGCATGGATCCCGCTAACCTTCCTTCTAGTAATCCTTTGCTGGCTTTTCAGATTGAAAGAGCTGGAGTTGGAGTTGAGCAAACAGCAATATCGGAGCCAACTGTTGCATATGCGCAGAGTTGATCTTGAAACCCAGCGAGCAATCAGGCTCAAGGAGCTGGACCTGGAGCTAAAAACTAAACAATTTGTTCACCCCTCAGCCTCTGATGCGCCCAGTGTGAGTGTGCCTGTATCACCACCTGTAAATACGTCCACTCCGAGCCCTGTTCCTGCACCGCGACGCACCTTACAAGTAAGTAAACCTGAATTTGATGTCAGCAGACAAATTGCATTAGTTCCACTGTTTCGTGAGAGTGAAGTCGATACATATTTTACTGTATTTGAACGCATTGCTGCTACTTTGAAATGGCCGCAGTCTATTTGGCCGCTCCTGTTACAATGTAAACTTGTCGGGAAAGCACAGGAAGTCTGTTCCGCCTTAACGCTTGAACAGAGCCTGAATTATGACGTAATGAAAAATGCTGTGTTGCGCGCTTACGAGTTGGTTCCTGAGGCATACCGACAGAGATTCCGAAATCATGTGAAAACCCCTAGTCAAACATTCGTTGAATTTGCAAGAGACAAAGCCAATTTGTTTGAGAAGTGGTGCACTGCAAATAAAGTTGTCACATTTGAGCAGTTAAAGGAGTTAATGTTGTTGGAAGAGTTTAAGAAATGTTTATCTGAGAAGATTGTGATATACTTGAATGAACAGAAAGTGTCTTCCCTTTCTGAAGCCGCTGTTTTTTCAGATGAGTTTGTTCTTACTCATAAAGTAGTGTTTCCATCGCCCATAAAGCGTAATTTTTCTGGTCGTGTCCGTAGTTCTAAAGATTACCCGACAGAACCTAAGAACGCTTCAAGTGTTTTGAATGTGGAAGATCGTGAATGTTTTTATTGTCATGAGGTGGGACACCTCATTGCTACCTGTCCCACTCTGAAACGCAAAGCTGGCAAGAAAACAAGCACTTATAAAAGCGTTGCGTTAGCTGAGTGTCCCATTGTCTCTCCTGAGCCGGCAACTTTGGATACAACTGCTGAATCTGCATTTGAGCCATTTATTTTGACGGTATGGTGGCATTTAGTGAAGCAGATTCTGAAATAAAGACTATTCGCATCCTTCGTGATACTGGCGCCTCTCAGTCCATAATCTTAGAGAGTGTGCTGCCATTTTCTGAAAAGTCAAGCTGTGGTTCCAGTGTACTAGTGCAAGGCATTGACCTTTCTGTAGTTAAAATTCCTTTACACAATGTCTATTTGCGGTCTGGAATTATTTCCGGGGAAGATAAATTGGCAGTTCGGGCTGAGTTACCTGTTAAAGGGGTAGCTCTTATACTGGGAAATGATCTGGCTGGTAACAAAGTTTTTTGTTTACCTGAGGTTATAGATGTGCCTGATGTTCATGAAGATGCTTTACAGGAAGAGTTTCCAAATGTGTTTAACTCATGTGTGGTGACCCGAGCTCAGGCTCTAAAATTAAAAGACACTGTAGATCTGTCGAAAACCTTTTTGTGTGCTGACAATTCGGCTGATACAGAGGAAAAAGTTGGTTCAGTTGAAGTAAAAATGTGTGCACATCCTAGTGTTGATTTCTCATTCGGAAAAAACACGTTAATTGAGGCACAAGTTGCTGATCAAACTCTGTGTCCCTGTGTTGCAGCTGCTGTCGAGCTGAGCATTTTGCCAGAGTATCCAGTCGCCTACTACTTTGATGATGGTGTCCTTATGCGTAAGTGGTCTCCACGTCATGTCACTGATGATTGGGGTACCGTTTTCAAGTTGTCGTTCCAAAACCTTTTCGAGAGCAAGTTTTGAGTGTAGCACATGACCATGAACTTGCTGGTCATGTAGGTGTTAGAAAAACTTATGATAGTTTGTTGAAACATTTTTTTTGGCCTTCAATGAAATCTGATGTTTCCAAATTCTGTAAGTCTTGTCATGCATGCCAGTTATCTGGCAAGCCCAATCAAGTTATTCCTCCGGCCCAATTGAAGCCTATACCAGTGATTGGTGAACCATTTGAGCGCATTTTGATTGATTGTGTTGGGCCATTGCCCAAAACTAAATCCGGAAATTCCTACTTATTAACTCTGATGTGTGCATCGACCAGGTATCCTGAAGCGATACCTTTGCGTTCACTTAAAGCTCATGCAATTGTTAAAGTGATCGTCAAATTCTGCACTACTTTTGGAGTGCCTAAATATATTCAATCCGATCAAGGAACAAATTTCATGTCTAAAGTGTTCGCCAAAGTAATAAAGAAATTAAACATCAAACATCAAGTATCTAGTGCATATCACCCTCAGTCCCAAGGTGCCATTGAACGGTTTCATCAGACTCTTAAATCCATGCTCAGGACCTTTTGTGTGGAACAACAAAAGGAATGGGATGAGGAAATACCACTGTTGTTATTTGCCATTCGTACTACGACTCAAGCTTCCCTCGGTTTCAGTCCTTCAGAGTTGATCTTTGGGCACACAGTGCGTGGTCCATTGAAGAATTTGCAGGAGCAAATCCTTTCGACTGATCATCTCTCCCCCACTAAGAACATTTTGGATCATATTAGTTCGTTTCGTGACCGACTGCATCAGTTGTGGAAACTGGCTAAACGCTCTCTTGTTTCTGTTCGAGACCAAATGAAGACACGGTATGATGTAAAGGATGTCCAGCACTCGTTCCAAGTTGGTGATTAAAGTTCTTGTTTTGCTTCCTGTACCTAGTTCTGCGCTTCAAGCTAAATTCACTGGTCCTTATGAGATTAAGGAAAAATTGAGTGACACCGATTATATTGTTTACACAACCGATCGTAGGCGAAAATCCCGTGTCTGTCATATTAATATGTTAAAAGCATACGTGGCACGCTCTGACTCTGAGGTTAAGACCCATGTCCTTACTGTTACTCCAGTAGGTGTACCACTCTCCGAATATTCGCCAGAGATTGATGGTTTGAAGATGAATAGTGCTGCATTTACTTCTGCTCGTTTGTCCAATTCAGAAACTCTGTCAAACCTTTCAGAAAAGTTGTCTCACTTATCCATGTCTGCCCAGGCTGATATCAAAGATGTGATTAAGAGATATCCATCTTTATTCAGTGACTTCCCCACCACTACACAAGTGCTAACACATGACATTGATGTTGATTTACATGCTCCCATCAAGCAAAGGGCTTATCGTGTAAATCCACTCAAGAGAGAATTGATGAGGCAAGAAACCCAGTATCTACTTGAACATAACTTAGCAGTCCCTAGTTCTAGCCCATGGTGTTCCCCATGTCTTCTAGTCCCTAAGCCAAATGGTGCTTCAAGGTTCTGTACCGATTACCGAAAAGTTAATGCATTTACCAAAGCTGATTCCTTTCCAATACCGCGTATGGAAGATTGTGTAGACCATGTGGGAAATGCTAAATTTGTGACAACTCGACCTGCTAAAAGGATATTGGCAGGTGCCGCTTACTGAGCGCGCATCTGAAATTTCTGCCTTTGCCACCCCTGATGTGTTCCTACAATATCGGGTCATGCCTTTTTGTCTTCGAAATGTGGGAGCTACATTTCAGCGTTTAATGTCTATCGTGTTATCTAATGTGTCTAACTGTGAAGCTTATTTAGATGATGTTGTCTGCTTTGCTGACACGTGGCGAGATCATCTTCAAAATCGAGATCATCGTTCCTCAAACATCAAATGAGCTATAGCACTATAGAAAAAGAAGCCCTTGCATTAATCCTCGCCTTGCAACACTTTGAGGTGTATATTGGTTCGACTGTACAGCCTGTTACTATTTTCACTGATCATAACCCTCTTACCATTCTTCAACAATTGTCAAATGCCAATCATCGTTTAATGCGATGGTCTCTAATCTGTCAAGGTTACAACTTGAAAATATGTCACAAGAAAGGTATCGAAAATGTTATTGCCGACTCACTGTCCCGTGTCAACCAGTAAAACATTGTATGTTTTATTTTATGGGTGAGGGTGTTATGACCTTGAGAGATTCTAGGTTAATAAATTGTCTTTGTATATATTTGATCTCTCTGCTCTGGTGTGTGTAGACATGTTTGTGTTCCAGGTGGGTGTGGCTTCTGTTAACCAGCTGGAGGTGGTGATTGGTCCCTCAATGCACACTTCCCAGATATAAGGACCTCCCCAAACACTGGCCTGCTGCCTTTGAGCCTCGTTGACTTCCTGCCATTGTGTTTGCTAGAATTCTGATTGCCTGTGTTGGATTATCGTACCAGAGAGTGAGAAATATCCTGAGTATAGTAAATCTGTTGAGTGTTTGTTATTCTGAGATCAAATTGTATATCTCTCGTTTATCTGAACATTGTCCTGTTTTGACTACGACTTGGATTCTGATTCTACTTTGTGTATGCCCGAAACCTTGTAAATATTATTGTTTACACTTGTTTGCCAAATTAAGGGATGTAGGGGCTAGACGCCATTTTTATTTTATGTATCGTTTTCACTTTGTTTATGGTTGAGGGAGGTAGGGAAGTTGGTCTGTAATTTGTTTTCTTTATTTCGTTTGAGCTTATTTAGTTATCAAAAGAAGTTTGTTTTGTTTATTGTTTTGGCCTCGTCTGCCCCTGAAGAGATTCCCATATTTAGAAAATAAAATACTTTATTTGGTATCTCTCTGGTGTGAACTCCGTTTCCTTTCTCTGTTACGGCTAACCCCTAGAGGTCGTAACACATAAAACAATTAACTGTAATTTGCTTTCCAGTATCATACTGTAATTAATTTTGCAGCAATTAACATGATTTTGTTTGTAACTTTTTTACCAGTAAAATCCTGTAAATTCTACAGTATTTTTTACAGTGTAGTAAATGAAAAATGTACAGTAATAATATAACAAATGATGTATCCATAAATGAATGAAATTAATATATAAATTGTGATTTTAATGATTATTATAAATGATTACAAACGGATGAATGCATTAATGGTTTAATGAGTACAAAAGAAAAACAACAACACAAATGCATTGTTGCTCTTTTGAAGCAACACACACACAGGTTGTTATTAAGAAACATGTTATGCACCAATACTTTAATACTGAGGTATGGAATAGTTTATAATAATTCCTGTATACAGTATATCTTTCCTGTACAGTGTGATATTTGATAAGACAGACTATTTCTGTATGCGGTTATAAATGTTCAGAAGGCTTTTAGAGGATCGTTGTGGGCTTTTGGGTAGAGGGTTTTTCCCACACTCAGTTCACCTCCACCAGCTTGGTATATCTTTGCATGAACACATTGGCCTCCTCCAACGTCCACCTGAAAGAAAGATAAAAACAGTTAATACAGAAAAAAACACTATATAATATCATCTTGCCCAAACCAGATGTGATGCACTAAAGCAGCAAGTGATGAAAGTGATCTCTTCACCTCATTCAAATATTAGAGATAGTGACTGCTTCAGACTAGATTTTCCCAGCGATACTACAGTTGCAACAAAATGTTTTATCTTGCAGGGAATCAAATGCAGATAAATTTTATACATTGATTTGTGCTTCATCACAGTCAAAAGGCAAATCACTTGACACATTATTAAATCAAAATGTCTTGAAATAATTCACAAGCTTAAAATCCTTAAAAATACACAATTACCTTTACCACATACATGTAGTTTGTTTCCTCCTCATCTTTACATATAAAGTCTACAGGAATGTAAACCTCAAAATTGACTTTAGCCATGTTCTCCACTTGTGACTTCACCTGAATAAACAAAAGAATAAATTCACTAATCTCTGGAGTTATACATTAAATAAAATTTATGTTAATTATACATTAAATAATATATGTAAAAACAATTTGGACTTTATTCTGAAAATCAAAACAGAGGGATATATTCAAAAATAACAACAAATATTTCCCCAGCTCATTCAGAGCACCAAAATACATTAAGTTAGAACAAAAAAATATTTTCACAATCAGTGGACAGCGCTGCATTTCTATTGCAAAACGTGAATGTGCCGAATCTGCTGAAGTAATTAACGTTACAACCATTAAGTGATGCAGAACCTGATTTTACCAAGTGCGGCATGTTCCTGGGTCAACATCTTTGTTGACCCTGGAACAACATTGTTATTAACCAATCAGATTTGAAGAACAAGTTTATAATTTTTGTGAAGTTTAGGCTTATAATCTGTGTTTTTTGCTTGTACATCAGTGTCATTCATCTATCATTTCCTCTGATTTTAGGGATTACTCATGGTTAAGGTTAGGTTTTGTTGTAGGGAAATGGTCAAGATTAAATTTTTGGATTAAAATTTTGTTCCAGGGTCAACAATATATGTTGACCCAGGAACACATCTAACTCAGCAAAATCAGGATGTGCCTAAGTCCTAAGCACAAGAATAAACACAATGTAAAAATGTAAAAACACAATTTAAAACTAATATAATTTCTAAAATTAAAAATAATTACTATTATATGCAGGTAGAACTGAGACATGACAAATAATGCAGTTTTTGTAATTCCATTAATTGTTAGCATTTTGACAGTCTATGCATTATGATTGACTGTATGTTCCTATTGGATAGAAAACCAGTGCCAATGTTTTGACCGAATGACTTGACTTTGAATCGGGCTTGGTGTTTTTTGATAGAGTTAGTATATGTAGAAAAGGGTATTCAGAATTTTGAAATGTAGAGTTTGTATTTATTTAACAAAATGTGGTTTTGGCCATAAAATTAACTAATTGGCTAATTGTGGGATGAAGGTGTGTTGCTGTGTTGAGTTTAGAAAAAGTACTTTAAGTATCGGTAAACGCTTGTTAGCAATTGAAAAAACTGTAATTAAATGGCACAACAGGCAGCTCTTTTTTAACACAGACTTTTAAGACGTGATAGATTTGCTTAGGTCAGGTAAAAGTGAAATTATATTATCTTGCTGTATGAATCCTTTTCTTTACGTTTTCTGACTAAAAGCAACCAAAATGCCATTTTATATAATGTTTAAGCAAATATGTTAATAATATTAATAGGCAAGGATCCCCAGACCAATCAGTGTGTCTCCTCTATTTTAAAACCCAACAGTCACCACTTTTCCCAATGAGTAATTTTGTGTTTCATACCTCTGAGCAAATGTGCTTCACCTCTGGAGTGACAGGCTTCACCGGGCTCCAGTCAGGCATCGCTGCAGTGCTGATGATTGAAGTCTGGATGAAGTATAAATGTTATCAGGCAGTCTGACTCTCAGATTGATTCTGAGCCACTATTTATGTTGCCAAGGTCACATGACCTGAGCTGTCATTAAAACACCATGTGATTGCGTGCAGTTGCTGACGCTTGTGAAAGCATACAATGGCTTATTGTAGATGTTTTGATAGAGTGGGCTCTCCCTCACTCTCTGAGCCTGCTTTTGCCTTATCTTCAATGGAAGTATAAATATTAGATATTTAATTTAACATTATAAAGCATAAATCTATATTATATACCAATAAACAGCTAATTTAGAACATTTATATTGCCTTTTTAACTACTATAGGCCTATTAAAAGGGGTTTAATCTAAATATTATAAATGTGTTAGATTACTAATAACTAAGATAAGTTATCAAAATGGGAAATATACTTAATTGCAATAATTAAATTGTGCTAAATTGTCTATATAATGATTTACCTGTTGGCTTGTTGGAGCTTTGAATTCATGTTTACCATGCTGAATTGCCTTTAGCAGCCTCCCTTTACTTTACATTTACTTTATATTTCCTACTGACACACTACAGCAAAAGATAGAAATAACTGACTTAAAACAATTTTTTTAACTGGTGAAAATACCAGTGGCCTACAACTTTTCCACAGTACTGTGTATAGAGTAGAAAAAGTAAAAAAATATACAACTTACGTCAAATGAATGACTTCTAGGATTCTGTGGTTGTGGGTCTGAAGACCTTTCCTCCGTTCTTGTATATTGATTGGGGAAGCAGAGTGGGCAGCACTTTGAAAGTACTCTCCCTTTTACCATCTAAACTATAAGAATAATACAGTGCAAACTGTGAAACTGATCTCAAAATCAAAACTGCACATTGAAACACGTTTTCCTGTGTTCTCTGTCTTCATTCCTTTAAATAGCTTGGACCGGATTGGATTTAAATAGATTGGATCAGAAACAAATGACACAGGCAGACCATGTGACAATGGCATTGCTGAAGTTTGACTTAGTCAGCTTAAATGAATGACTCCCTTAGACAAACATAATGTAGTTTATTAGGAATATGTAGATGTTAGTGATGTTCTGTCAGAGGTGCTGCGCATACACTCACAGAAAACAATGTGCTAACGTGTTAAAGATGTGTGGCAGCTCCTGTAATATCACCTTGACTATTGACAAAGACATAAGCTCTCAGTGATATCTCTGACTATCTTCAATACACTATACTGTCGCGTCGTCTATCTGCACAACTCCACATTGTAAAAAAATTTCAAGAGGCTTCAACTAATTATTATTCAGTAACAAGTTCCACAGAAATTTTACATTCAGTCAATTTCTGACTTCAAAGTGTTATTTGAAATGTTATTTTTTTAGTTGGTCAACCTTTAGTGAACTAGTTTTATATTACATTCAATTAAAATGTTTTAATTGGTCAAACATTTAAAAGACTACAGCAAGTTATGTCAATTAAAATTGAACCGTTTACTCCATGTGTTTACAGGTTACCTCAACTAATATTTATTATTTGGGCATCATAAAAAATAGCTGGGGAACTACACACTCAGTGAACTACATAAAAATGAGAACTTCTACATAAAAGAAACTGAGTAGAAAACCTTGGGAGCAACCAAGCACAGCTAACTCCACACAGAGAAAAGAGATTCTCTGCACAGTGGAGAGCTTGCTCTTTTCCCAGTTGACCCGAAGCCCCAACTGGCTGAGGTGCCGGAGCACCAAGTCCCTGTGATCGCCCAACTGCTCTCTGGATTGGGCTAGGATAAGCCAATCGTCGAGGTAGTTGAGGATCCTGACGCCCACTTCACGTAACGGGGTAAGGGCGCCCTCTACAACCTTCGTGAACACACGGGGAGACAGGGAGAGCCCGAAGGGGAGGACCCTGTACTGCCATGCCCGAACTTCGAACGCAAACTGTAGAAGCGGTCTGTGTCGCAGAAGGATCGAAACATGAAAGTAAGCGTCCTTCAGGTCGATCGCTGCAAACCAATCCTGGGGCTGAATGCATTTGATCATGCGCCTGTGCGTCAGCATCTTGAACGGGAGCTTGTGCAAAACCCGGTTCAAGACTCGCAGATCCAGGATTGGCTGAAGGCCACCACCTTTCTTGGGTACGATGAAGTAAGGGCTGTAAAACCCCTGCCTCATCTCGGCTGGAGAGACCGGCTCGATTGCATCCTTTGTCAGGAGCACAGCAATCTCCTCGCGCAAGACAGAGGCGTTCCGGACTGCCACCGACGTCTCGAGAACGCCGTTGAACTTGGGAGGTCGCCTGGCGAACTGAATCGCGTAGCCGAGTCGAATTGTGCGCGTAAGCCAGCGAGACAGGCTGGGCAGCGTGAGCCACGCCTCCAGACGCTGTACAAGCGGCTCCAACGGCACAATCGACGTACCTGTGGTGGTGCAGCGAAAGGGAGTAGGGGTGGATGGTACAGAAGGCGGTGCATTCTGAGGCATCCTCACCGAACTCCCTGGGTCCCGAACGGGACTGGCCAGAGGTGCGTGGGGAGGAATGTCATCCCTGAACCGTACTCTCTTGGCTACTGGCAAAATGGGTCGTGGGCGAGAGTGAGGAGGCAGGGCGTCGCACACTGTCGTCCCATGGACCTGAGAACCCGGAGGAAAAGGAAATTGCTCTTTCTTTGAGAAGGTGGGACAGAAACAAACGAAACAGAAGATTCTCCTCCGGGCCCTCCACCGGGGGAAGGAGCGGCGCTGTTCTTGCCGTCTCCTGAGAAAGAGCAAACTCCAACATCTCCGGGGGGCGCCGCTCTCCTGCGAGAGGCTCGATGCACCGGCCTATGTGTCGATTCGGCCTGGGGCGGAGCAGCTCTGGAGGACGCAGGAGGGCGCCCACGGCGACGGGCAGACTGAGGCCTGGCCCCGGGGGCAGCGGTGGATGGTGCATCACGCCGGGGCAGGATGTGCTGGATCGCCTCGGTCTGTTGCTGTACCGCCGAGAACTGCTGGGCAAAGCCCTCGACGATGTCGCCAAACAGCCCTGCCTGGGAGATGGGAGCGTCGAGAAAGCGTGCGTTGTCGCCGTCTTTCATCTCTGCCAGGTTGAGCCAGAGATGATGCTCCTGGACCACCATGGTGGACATCGCCTTCCCGAGGGACCACGCCGTGACTTTCGTCGCTCGTAGAGCAAAGTCAGTCGCCGTGCTCAGCTCCTGCATCAACCCCGGGTCGGTACTACCCTCGTGCACCTGTTTGAGCGCCTTGGCTTGGTGAACCTGCAGGATAGCCATGGCGTGCAGGGCGGAGGCTGCCTGGCCCGCAGCACTGTAAGCTTTGGCCGCGAGAGCGGCTGTCAGCTTACAGGCCTTGGACGGGAGACGCAGACGGTTCCTCCAAGT
This sequence comes from Gymnocypris eckloni scoliostomus, assembly GCA_027564155.1. Lineage (NCBI taxonomy): Eukaryota > Metazoa > Chordata > Actinopteri > Cypriniformes > Cyprinidae > Gymnocypris > Gymnocypris eckloni. Next base: position 37,956,651 of record CM050414.1, on the reverse strand, counting down.
GGCGGCGTTTCGTGGGCACAAGTGCACCGCGACCGCTCTCTTCACCTGGGGAATGCCCGCGTACCCCCTGGCCACTCCGCCGTCGAGGGTAGTGAGGACGGAGGAGGCGGACGAGCGGCTTCTGGCCGTGAAAGGGGCCATCCATGACTTCGTCAGCTCCTCATGCACCTCCGGGAAGAAAGGCACCGGAGTAGATCGCGGTTGTGAGCCGCGCCCCGCTCCGAGAAACCAATCGCCTAGCCGCGAGGGCTCAGGACTGGGCGGTCTGTTGACCTCCAGCCCGATACTCACAGCTGCCCGGATGTACCCGGCGGAGAGGCTCTTACTGTAACCCTCAGATCTCCCAGAGCGTCAGCCGGCGATCCTCTGCTCGAGCCAGAGAGATCAGCATGGGTGGCGGCAGAGGGTGCCAATCCTTTCATAAAGGAAAGGCGAGATCGCAGCGAAATCATGCTCATACGCCCACAACAGACGCATGAGTCATCCACGAACGGATGGCCCAGACACTGAAGACAACGATCGTGTCCGTCATCCGCAGACAGGAAACGACCGCAACCAGAAGGACACGGACAAAACGGCATCTTGAAAAAGACGCGATCGTCCGTGATTTGCTCTTTTAGAATTTGCTCTCTCAGTTGAAGTGCCCAGGGGAATCGCTGATGAAAGGGACTCCGCTGATTGCACCATTACGCCAACCGGGAACAAAACAAAGATGAACGGCTTTGTGGAGATCAGCACTCTTCTCATCCACTCGGCTCCGAAGCAAAAATCTAATGAGTGGATGCACCTGTCGCCCTTTTATACCCGTATGCACGGGGAGTGGCTCAGGTATGCAAAATCCACTAGCCAATTTCATTGGCGTTTTCTCTTTAGTCAGAGATGTTCGGGGCTTCCAGGTAAATCCCCTATGTCTTCACGACATAATTCGTTGTGACCGACAGATAGGGAACATGTATATTTCATATTATAGGGCTACCTCAAATAGCATAAAAATAATATCAAAATATAACGGTCCTTAGGAGTGGTGACATTTTACAAATTGATTGATCAGTTGTTCCAGTGTTTACTGAGCCATGGTCTTTCCCAGTGCACATGATCTAGTGATTCACTACCTAGGGAACTGACTGAGACGCTTTGATCTGCCTTGTGAAACGAACCACGAACTTCTCTTCCGAAGCACCATTCACAACAACAGAAACACTGTAATGTTAATATCCCCCATTTTAAAAGAGCGACATTATACCGTGGCTTGTTGTTAATCATGTTTAATGTCGTCTTTTTACTTCGCGGGACAATTGCAGAAATATACACACACAAAAACACATTCAACATGCCCATGTTAACTTCAAATGAACGCTTTACTGTGGTTTACATTAAAATACACATTTCATAGAGTTCAGTTAACGCTAGTCTTATTAAGACTTATAAAAGAGAAAAAAGTGCAATCTCTTCATATATTTTCACATAACAGAAACTCAAAAATATCATAAAACATGCCAAAATTTGCTAAAATATATCATAGTCACTCAGCTTTTGATATTAAGTGTTTTATGGATTAAAGGAGGTGGAAAGACCACATTCCAGTCACTTAAATTTCTCTCATACAAAGCGTATTCGCTGTTTTATATATTGTGTACATTTGTGTATAAATATATACATTTTAAATAAAACATTTACACCTTTTAAATAAACGTATACAAGGCCTGTTTCGGGCAGAAAAAGATGCCTTCCAAGATCTAGTTACCTCCTCATGCACCTCCAGGAAGAATGGAACCGGAGGTGGTTGCCCCAGGAACCAATCATCCAGCCTTGAGTGTTCGGGAGAAGGCAGAGGCCTCCAGTGCAGCCCAATGCTCTCAGCGGCCCAGAAAGGCATAGCAGTCAGTTCTGGGTCTGACTCGGGCAACGCTACTCTTCCTGAAGAAGGCTGCGCAGCCGAATTGTCATCTTCAGAACCTGTTATACCCGCACTGCGGGGCGGGGTGCGTGTGTTGAAACACGCACACCAGCTATCATTGGCTAGTTTTGTTAACACTCGAAGATGATTGGGCTCTTGGGCGAGATCCCATTATTCAGTCACACTGACGTTACGTCGAACATGACTGACTGATAGGGAACTTAAGTAACCAAAATAGCAAATAACCATTACTGTACACTGTTGCTAACATTAACCTTACATACATTTAACAGTGTAAATGAAATGATTTATTTACTTATTCCTTCAACCACTACTCCTAGGATTAAATGTAATTTGTAACTGCAAGTCCTCGCATTGAGTAGCAACAGGACCTGTGAAATGTGTTAGTTTGGATGCATTCCATTTATTTTTTTCACTCAAGACGAAAGTTTGAAAGTTTGAAAGTGTGGTACTTGGCTCCACGTCTTTTGTCTTTGTACGTTTTACTCTTAAGCTGCTTGTTTCTCACAGTGTAGTTAATCTGAGCACATTTGTCACTCTTAGGGCCCACAGGAAAAATGTTCAGCTTTGTATGCATTTTGCAGTGGTGTAAATGTTCAGAAGGAGAAACACCTGTAGTACTGTGTGGAGTAGCTCTGAAATTTAGCAAGAACTCAGTCGCTACATGTTTCCATGGTTTCCCATTTGTTCTGCAGAAAGGATGCATTCCTTTAGAACTCTGTTCCAACGTTCCACAGCGCCATTGCACTGTGGCTAGAACAGACTTCTACGTATGTGACTTATTCCCCTCTTTTTTAAGAAAGCTGCATACACGCTGGAGAGAAACTGAGGATTGCCCTCCCTACTGAAGACTGATTGAAGGAAGGATATGACCACATCTGCAGTAACATTTGGTGCAAATGCCACTTCAGGCAACTTACTGTGGTAATCCACTAAGGAGATGGCAAAATGGCAGTCCGAGGGTCCACTCTCAAATGGTCCGACTATATCGATTCCTAGTTTCTGCCATGGGTTGGATGGCAGACTGACAGCCTGAAGTGGAGCAGGTGCAGTTTTTGCTGATTTATCATTCATTTTGCAGTTCAGGCAGGAAGAAACTGCGGATTGCACATGAGCATCCATCTGAGGCCACCAAAGGCACCAGAACAGGATCCAGCTCACGGCTGTTTTTCGGCCAGCCCTGACTGACTTGTGAACGCAGCATGGCTAACTCTGGACAGGATTCCGAAGCAGAAAGGAAATCCTCCATAGAGAATGTAGGCAATCCAGTAACAAAAGCAACTATTTCTGGTTCCAGAGCACCATCTGATTCTGTTGGCAATGGCAGCCTGGATAAGCAATCTGCAGCACAGTTAAGGCTTCCCTTAACGCATCATGACTTTTCTGAGTAGTACCATATACGATAATATCGTACATGTTATATATAACTATAACAAATTACAACCTCATTAAAGAGAAATATGTGAGAAATATCGTACAAAACACAACAAATACATGAATGTTTTCATAACAACATGAGCCGCTTAAAATGATTAAAGTTATCAACATTACTGATATTCAAACTGGTAAGTAAGCACTGCTTTGTTTACATTTCCTATATCTGCGTTTATTTCGTATATCTTTGTTTCGGTTTCTCATTTTGAATTACGTGTATATATTGTTGATAGCTGCTGAAATAGAGTTAATTCTTCTAACAAATGTGCAGAACGTACGTTAGTTTGCCGTCGCCCGAAGTCTGTGCGGTGTGTTCGAGCACAGTTTTTTGGTCCGACGCTGCCGACACAAGGCGGCAACATCGTCGGGTTTCATCGCCGCTAGTTCTTTGAAGTCGGCTTGGTGTGTCCTGGCCTTTAGTTTAGTCAACATTTAGCATTCTGAATGTTGACTGGATTTGAAAATAACCATTGATTTAATGTTTTTAATATAAGCCTGTGCAGACTTAATATGTCTTCTCAACTAAGCCTAAGAAATACAATTAGTTCAACTTAAATATTTTTTCCCTTCCAACATTCTGTTAATTGGATTTTTTACAGAGCACTAACAATTTAACCATTTCAAATTTCTGTAAACGAAACCATAAAATCACAATTATTTCTAACCATGCCAAGTTTTTCCAGAAGCCTGGGGAACTCCTTTAAGATTTCTGGGAAGTTTGTAGACCCATTGCTGCGAATCCACCATTTCTCAAATTTATTTGGAGGCGAAGCAGATTCTGTAAAATAAGAATGAAAAATTGGGTTAAAAGCTAGCAAAACCATACAGTATGCCAGCCTGGAAATCAAGTGATCTGCTTATTATTAATCAATCTCAAATAAAAATTATTTCTAACAGTAACATATAAAGAACACTTTACATGGCCTCTCTAACTTACTGTTAACCTGGATAAACCTCTTGTATCCTGATTAAAGCAACACGAGCATTCACTAAAATTGAGGAAAAGTAAAATGACCTCATACACCATGAGAGATTAAGTCTAACTTTACTGTAGTTAAAACAACATTACATTTAAGTAAAAGTAATTAAGAATAATATTACATACCAATATTGTGGTTTAACATTAAGGGTAGCTAATGCAGCTAATGTTATCTGAGGAAAAATAGCATGACAATGGAAGTTATTGTTGGATTCGGCACGTCGCAGGAATGTACTTGAAAAATGACATCAATAGATCAATTTTATCATCTAATTCTGACAAAACATTACAAAGTCATACAAAAACGTTACACAGACTATTTTAACAAAGTTAACTCAACTTACCCCTGTATTTCTGACCTAACTAAAGTTCAAAACTTTTCCATGAGGCTTTTAAAATAAGTATATATAAAACGTTGCACGCACACACACACACAGACATACATACATATATAACTTTTATTTAACGATAGAGCTTTTTGAGGCCTTTTTTGTCAACAAAACTAATGTAGTCGGCTACTTAATCATTCACAGAATAAAGGCCTTTCCACACTGAGCGTGAAAATGCTAAACAAATTTCAAAGCACGCTGGAATAAAACAACAGCTTCCTATGAATGCTTCCAAACAGACAGCGAACATTTGTGTGCCGAAAACATCACATCACATTACATCACATGGCCAGAGCAACTGCTGTTCCATAAAAAGTGGACACGGCGGCGCTAAAAGCTCAGAAGACTGTACTGAGCTCGAGCGCAAAAACACCAAAGTAGAGACAGTTATTGATGTGCAGAGGACATATTCAATGATGACCGAGTAGAACTTTTTCAGCATCTCCTGTGGCAGGTTGAACTTCCTCAGTTGGCGAAGGAAGTACACCCTCTGCTGGGCATTTTTTTACAACGGAGTCTATGTGAATGTCCCACTTCAAGTCCTGGGAGATGGTGGTGCCCAGGAATCTGAATGACTCCACTGCAGTCACAGTGCTGTTCAAGATGGTGAGTGGGGGCAGAGCAGGGGGGTTTCTCCTGAAGTCCACAATCATCTCCACAGTTTTGAGCGTGTTAAACTCCAGGTTGTTAAGACTGCACCAGGCAGCCAGCTCCTTAACCTCCTGTCTGTAAGCAGACTCGTCACCGTTCTGGATGAGGCTGATCAGTGTGGTGTCGTCTGCAAACTTCAGGAGCTTGACAGAGGGGTCTTTAGATGTGCAGTCATTGGCGTACAGCAGCGGTTCTCAATTCCAGTCTCCAATGCATATGCCACCCCCGCGCTCTGCACATTTTGTATGTTTCACTTATCGCTTCAGATGTTTGTTCTATTCGAACATTAAGTGCCCTGCGAAGTGGACATCACAGGATATTCCGCCATTATTCCAGTTTGAAGCGAACGTATATGTTCCATGCAAAGTGCATTGAAGTGTGCGAGATGTGAATTAAAATGTTATATACAGAGAGGGGGGGTTACTCAAAATCAAATCAAATCAAATCACTTTTATTGTCACATCACCACAGCACAAGTGCCTTGGTGAGTGAAATTCTTATGAGCGTGCTCCAGACAGTGCAGAAAAACAACAGACAATTTACATATGGACAGACAGTGCAAAAAAACAACAAACAATTTACCTATGGACAGACAGTGCAAAAAAACAACAAACAATTTACCTATGGACAGACAGTGCAAAAAAACAACAAACAATTTACCTATGGACAGACAGTGCAAAAAAACTGCACTGGAGCATTTACAGTGCTCCAGACAGTGCAAAAAAAACAACAACAATTTACATATGGACAGACAGTGCAAAAAACAACAGCAATTTACATATGGACAGTACATATTTACAGACTGTACAGAAGACAATGTGCAAAATACACATACATATACTCAGTACGCTTAGTGTACTATAGAGACATACTCAATTATCAACGACACATTATACACCGTATGGGCACATCTACATTATGTACAGTATCTATACATAATGTGGTCTATACATAGTAATAATGTGAGGTGCAACAGATTATAAATTAACAGCAGATTGGTTGAGCAGCAGATAGATGTGCAAAGGTGCAACAGATTATACTCGAGGTGTTAATGGTTGTGTGGAGAGGTGTCCAGCTGTCCGGTGTGGGGTGTTTTTTCAATGTCCACCATGGTGGTCCAGGAGCGCCATCTCTGGCTTAACCTGGCAGAGATGAAGGACGTCGACAAGGCATGCTTTCTCGACGCCCCCATCGTCGAGGGCTTTGCCCAGCAGTTCTCGGCAGTACATCAGCTGACTGAGGCGATCCAGCACCGCTGCCCCCGGGGCCAGGCCTCAGTCTGCCCGTCGCAGTGGGTGCCCTCCTGCGTCCTCCAGAGCTGCTCTGCCCCAGGTCGAATCGATACCTGGGCCAGCGCGTCGAGCCTCTCGCAGGAGAGTGGCGCCCCCCGCGTCCCAGCCAGGCCCCAAGTCGTCCAGGAAGTAGACGAAGCCGCCCTGACACGGGCAACCCGGAGATGTTGGAATTTGTTCTTTCTCAGGAGACGGCGAGAACAGCGCAGCTCCTTCCCCCCGTGGAGGGCCGGGAGGAGAATCTTCCATTTCTGTTCCGCCGCTGGTCCAAGGGACCCACTTTCTCAAGAAAGAGCAATTTACTTTTCCTCCGGGTTCTCAGGTCCATGGGACGACAGTGTGTGACGCCCTGCTTCCTCACTCTCGCCCACGACCCATTTTGCCAGTAGCCAAGTGAGTACGTTTCGGGGACGACATTCCTCCCCATGCACCTCTGGCCAGTTCCGTTTGGGACCCAGGGAGTTTGGTGAGGATGCCTCAGAACGCACCGCCTTCTGTACCATCCACCCCACTCCCTTTCGCTGCACAGCGTCTGGAGGCATGGCTCACGCTGCCCAGCATGTCTCGCTGGCTAACACAGCTATTCGATTCAGTTCACCAGGCGACCTCCCAAGTTCAACAGCGTTCTCGAGATGTCGGTGGCAGTCCGGAACGCCCCTGTCTTGTGCGAGGAGATTGCTGTCCTCCTGGCAAAGGATGCAATCGAGCCGGTCCCTCCAGCCGAGAGGAGGCAGGGGTTTTACAGCCCTTACTTCATCGTACCCAAGAAAGGTGGTGGCCTTCGACCAATCCTGGATCTGCGAGTTTTGAACCGGGCTTTACACAAGTTCAAGATGCGTACGCGCAGGCGCATTATCAAATGCATCCAGCCCCAGGATTGGTTTGCAGCGATCGACCTCTCTCTGTCTCCTCGTGTGTTCAAGAAGGTGACCTTGCCCCGTTACGGGAATGGCTTATCCTAGCCCAATCCAGAGAGCAGTTGGGCGATCACAGGGACTTGGTGCTTCGGCACCTCAGCCAGTTGGGGCTTCGGGGTCAACTGGGAAAAGAGCAATCTCTCCATGTGCAGAGAATCTCTTTTCTCAGTGTGGAGTTAGACTCGGTGAGTATGACGGCACGCCTCACGGAGGAACGTGCCCAAGCAGTGCTGAACTGCCGGATTTCCTTCAGAGGCAGGAATGTGGTACCACTGAAACAGTTTCGGAGGCTCCTGGGGCATATGGCATCCGCAGCTGCAGTCACGCTGCTCGAATTGCTTCATTGGAGACCACTTCAGCACTGGCTACACTCCCAGGTCCCGAGGCGGGCATGGCACTGTGGTACACTGCGAGTGGGTATCACCCAGCAGTGTCGCCGCTCCCTCAGCCCCTGGACGGACCTTGCCTTTCTACGAGCCGGGGTACCCCTAGAACAAGTGTCCTGGCATACTGTTGCCACAATAGATGCCTCCAGCATGGGCTGGGGCACTACATGCAATGGGCAGGCTCTGGACAGGGCCCCGACTGCTTTGGCACATCAACTGCCTAGAGCTGTGGGCAGTGCATTTAGCCTTATGCCAGTTCCGGCCACTGCTGTTGGGCAAGCACGTGTTAGTCCGCAGGGACAACACTGCGGCTGTCTCGTACATCAAACGGCTGGGAGGTATACGATCACACCGCATGTCACAGCTCACCCGCCATCTTCTCCTCTGGAGTCCCACGCAGTTCAAGTCACTGCGCGCTGTTCACATCCCGGGGAAGCTCAATCGTGCGGCTGACGCGCTCTCACGACAGCTCTTATTCCCCAGAGAGTGGCGACTCCATCCCGAGATGATCCGGCTGATCTGGAGTCGATTCGGGGAAACTCAGGTGAACCTGTTTGCTTCCCCAGAGTACTACCACTGCCAGCTGTACTTTTCCCTGACCGAGGGCCCCCTCGGCATAGAAGCACTGGCACACAGCTGGCCTCGGGCCTTACGCAAGTATGCGTTTCCCCCAGTGAGCCTACTTGCACAGACACTGTGCAAGCTCAGGGAGGACGAGGAGCAGGTCCTGCTGGTTGCGCCCCATTGGCCCACCCGGACCTGGTTTCCCGAACTGATTTCCCTCACGACAGCACCTCCCTGGCACATTCCTCTGAGGAAGGACATCCTCTATCAGGGGCTCGGCACCATATGGCATCCGCGTCCAGATCTATGGAACCTCCATGTGTGGCTCCTGGACAGGACGCGGCTCACCACGATGCAGTGGATGGCCGGTCCCTGGGAAAGCATGATCTCATCGTGAGGTTCCTGAAGGGGGCCAGGAGGATGAATCCCTCCAGGTCACCCCTTGTGCCCTCTTGGGAGCTCTTTATCGTCCTGGCTGGACTTCAGAGGGGCCCCTTTGAGCCGCTGGACTCAGTCAAGCTGAAGTTCCTGTCTCTTAAGACAGCGGTCCTGCGCTCACTTCCATCAAATGGGTCGGGGACCTCCAGGCATTTTCGGTAAGCGAAGAGTGCCTTGTGTTCGGGCCAGTCTACTCTCACATTGTCTTGAGACCCTGGCTTGGATACGTGCCCAAGGTTCCCACCACGCCCTTCCGCGATCAGGTGGTGAACCTGCAAGCACTGCCCTCGGAGGAGGCAGATCCAGCCTTAGTGTTGCTGTGTCCCGTAAGAGCATTGCGCATATACGTGGACCGCACCCGGAGCGTCAGAAGCTCTGAGCAGCTCTTTGTCTGCCACGGAGGGCAGTAGAAAGGGAAGGCTGTCTCCAAACAGAGGTTGGCCCACTGGATAGTGGAGGCCGTCGTCTTGGCGTACCAGTCGCAAGGCGAGCCGTGCCCCCTGGGGGTGAGGGCTCACTCCACTAGGAGTGTTGCCTCCTCCCATGCGTTGGCACACGGCGCCTCTTTGGCAGACATCTACAGAGCTGTGGGCTGGGCGACACCGAACACCTTCGCAAGATTCTACAATCTCCGCGTTGAGCCAGTTTCTTCCCGTGTGTTGGGTAAGTAATGGGCGGGAAGAACTGGCCGGTGTCACACTTACTGCGCCATTCCCCCTCACCCGGGGATACGAGCGCCATTTTTCTCCCCCAGTTCAGTTCCCCAGACGGTGAACCCTGGTAGAATCCTCCAAGCACCCCCGGCAGTCAGACTGGGCGGAGCAGTCTGATGCCAGGCCCAGTACTGGTGTTAGCTCGCCCGGGTCTCCGGTCAGCCCCTGTACTGGGCTAGGTGTCCGTATGGCCTGATTCCCCTTCGGGTAATCCCATATGTGTATTCATCCACGGTAAGGTTTCCCTCACGGTAAACCCATGTCTTCCCTGTGACAGAGCTTCTGCCAGGTTCTGCTGGCAGCCCTCCTCCCTACTCCTAGGTAGGATCTGCCCCAGAGTCCAGTCGTATGTAGTACTGCCCCTAGCCTGGGCCAGTCAATATCGGTGTCTCCACATGTTACCTCCCTTCGGGAAGGATGTGGCCTCCGTAGCGCCCTTCTCTGGAAGGCTCGCTTCCCTGCCGTTACGGCAAGCTGTAACAACAAATAGGAAAGACCTGAAGCTGTCTTTCACTGAAGGTCGAAATCCCTTCCGATTCCGTGGGGAAAGGAACAGCGGCTTGGCTATCTCCAGCAGCGATGTACTCAGTGGTCCCGGTGGGCACCAAGGTTAGTAAATTTGCGCTGGGGCGGTAGGAAGGTTGCAGCCTCTTGCATGGCATTTGTCTGTCACGCATTCCCTGATGGAGGGAATGGAGACGTTATTTCCCCATGCCACAATGTTGAACCATCGCTGGTTGCCAGTGATTCGTCTCGGCTCCTCAGCGTAAAACCTAATCAGTGGACGCACCTGTCGCCCTTTTATACCGTATGCACGGGGAGTGGCTCAGGTATGCAAAATCCACTAGCCAATTTCATTGGCGTTTTCTCTTAAGTCAGAGATGATCGGGGCTTCCAAGTAAATCCCCTATGTCCCCTTTTCCAGTGTGTATTTGGCCTGTTTATACAAGACTGTATCCCCCTTCCTGTAAGCATTTACTTTGGCCCGGCGGAGCTGTCTGAGTTTTTTAGTGAACCATGGTTTGACGTTGTTGTAGGTTAAATGAGTCCCGGTAGGAATGCACATATCCTCACAGAAACTGATATATGATGTTACAGTCTCTGTGAGCTCGTCCAGATCGGTGGTAGCAGCTTCAAAAACAGTCCAATCAGTAAGGTCGAAACAGGCTTGTAAAACATTTCTGTTTCATTAGTCCATTTTTTAACAGTTCTTAATACAGGTTTAGCAGATTTTAGTTTCTGTCTGTTGGTCGGTATAAAATGAACCAAACAGTGATCAGAGAGCGCCAGAGCTGCCTGTGGGACAGAGTGCAATGCATCTTTTATTGTTGTGTAATAGTGATCCAATATATTACTGTCTCTGGTGGGACATGTGATGTGCTCTCTGTATTTTTGCTGTTCAGGGGAGAGATTTGCTTTATTAAAGTACCCAAGAATGATTAAAACAGTCCGGATGTTTTTGTTCTGTCTCTGTGATCTGATCAGCAAGTTCCTGCAAAGCTGAGCTCACATGTGCTTGCGCATGCATGCAAACAAGCACGAGAATAAACAAACAAATCTCCCATGGCAAATAGAATGGCTTGCAGTTAATGAAGAGAATTTCTAGATCAGAACAGCACATCTTCTTTAACACTGTTACATCTGTACACCACCTCTCATTGATGTAGAAGCACGTCCCGCTGCCGCGTGATTTCCCCATTGATTCTAGCATTCGCTAGATGGATGCTAGGCAGTGCTGTCTGGAAGCCACGCTTTCTGAGCTTCACAAGCGCGCCGGCTTGCTTCCCTCGTCTGCGCATCCTGCTGTGTCTATACATCACCGCTGCTCTGCCAACTACAATGTCCAGCAAACAATCAGAATAGATGAAAACCAGTGAAGTATCGGGTGGTGTGTACTTCCGAATATCCAGCAATTTGTCTCTGGTGAAACTGATTGCAGGGATATAACTAAAGAAAGTACAAACTAAGAAAAAACATAAAAACAATGCAGACAACGCCATGAAGGCTGTCATCAACGGCACCATCTTGTCTATTATTGGATTGCTGGTTGCTATGTATATACCCTGTACAACCTGTTTGCACATTCCTCTTATATTTTTATTTATTAAATCCACAGTATACTATCCCTCACATTTTATTTTATTCTATATATAATATGTATTCATCTTTTCTTTTTACATATATTTATGTATATTCTCTTGTGTTGTGTTACATATTTGGCACTGTCCATTGAGCGGACCTGACCTGACATACATTTCACTACTGATTATATTCTGTATAATTTTGTCAGGGTTTTTTGCAGACATAACCCATACGCAGAACAGCCAGGGAGATTTCAAAAAGTCTTTAATAGCAAAAGTAAAGATCAACAGAAAACTTGAGCAAAAACAAGCCGAAACAACAGCCAACAGGGCTAGAAAACAAGAGACCCATGATAGGGTGAAAACAAAACAAAAAGCTAACAAGACACTTGACTTGACCAGCAACTTGACTTGACCAACTAGGAGTGACAGAGAACACAAAACGAGCCCCCACAGCACAGATCACAGAGGGAGAATAAATAGGGAATCAAACCAGGCAAGAAAATAGGAAGGACAGGTGGAGCCAATTAACTAATACTCAGGTAACAAGATGGGTGGGGTCAACTCAAGACAAATTGACATGAGAGGACATGGCACACAGAAAACTAAGACAAAGCCATGTACTCACACAAAACAAAAACACAAGCACATGGCCAGCAAAACAAATCACCAGCCATGTGCAAAACAGGACACAAACACGCAGCTAATGAGAATACTCATAAGCCACGTGTTCACACAAGACATGAGAACATGAAAGCACGCAGCTCATGAAAAACACAAGCTACGTGCCACACAGCACAAGACATAACATGAAAGCACGCAGCCGATAAAAACACGAACTGTGTGCAACACCACAAAACCCATATGGACAGAAGGATACGCAGCCGAACGAACTCGAGACTGCCCACTCACACAACGAGACAGAACACAGAGCGTACCGAACCCCGACATGAAACCAAAACTCAAGACAGAGTGCCGGGATCCGAACACCACGCTCCAACACGAAACAAGGCACGCAGACGAGAGAGCGCACGGCTTGAACACACTCGAAGCCGTGCACTCACATTCAAAAAGGACATGACCGAAGTGACAAAACCTTGACAAATTGAGTATGTGACAAATAAAACCTTGAATCCTTGAAAACTATTATAATAACATAATAACCTATAGTAGGGCAATAATCATTTAAAGTTTTTAGTGTGGTTTATACACAGTAAAACAGCATGTATTTAACTGAAAATCCAGAATCATCAACAAGCTAACTGTAAAGATAGCACTGTGAATGATGATATAGTTGTCAACAAATGGGATGCTACATTTTATTCAAATTAAATATCTTAAATATCTAGGATTTTGACTTTAATACAATTTTCCCAGGGAAAGCATGAAAGTGGCAGGTGTCTGAGAGTGCAAGTGCAAGTCTGCAGCCAGACCTTTCTCGGAAATTCAGACTGCATGAAAACGATTGTGTTCAGCCTTACTGGGAATTTCAGACTGCATGAAAACGAATGTGTTCAGCCTTACCGGAATTTCAGACTGCATGAAAACGATTGTGTTCAGCCTTACCAGGGATTTCAGACTGCATGAAAACAATTGTGTTCAGCTTTATTAGGAATTTCAGACTGCATGAAAACGCTGACTTATGTTCAGGACCGTAGATGGGGTTTGCGAGGCCCCAGTGTAGGTTGTAGCAGTGGGCCCTGTTTTAAATAGTTTTATTTGTATGTTTGTTCTATTTATTATTTTAGTTTTCCAAGTACAGAAACTGAATAATCAAATGTAAAATAGCACTGCATGGTCCTCACTCTAAAAATAAAATATACAGTCAAACCAAAATTTATTCAGACACATTAAATATTTCTCACATTATCACAGTTTATTTGCTATAGTTTAGAAAATGGTAATAAAATATGACAAGACCTCAGAGTTAAACTGTGTCAGAACAAATTAATCTTGATAATGTCAGATAACTTTGATAGAAAGGTGTAATGGTCAACGAAAATTTCAGACAACTATTAGTATGACAATATTTACACAACTATCAATACTTTTTTGACCAATTACTAAGCAATGCTTTATTTTGACAAGTATTTGCTGTAAAAAGGTTGCATTAGCAATTAAAGAAAAAACATTTAAGCAAAACATGGTCAGGTCAAAGTGTCTGGATAATTTTTGGTCCCAAACATGTTATACATTTGACTGTAGTCCACTGTATGAAGAATTTTTGGGCATAATATGCCACAGCTTATTTTGTTTGCTATCCTCACTTACATAAATTAACTATAGTGTCCTGCACCCACTAGTAAAAAAAATATAAAAATTATATATCTGGTGTCTAAATAAGTTTTGGTTTGACTGTGGATCAATTATTGTTAAAACTACAAAGTAATTCAGTCAAGAGTAGTGAGTGATTTTCTTTCTTTCATTTTATTGGATTAACATTCCATTCCAAGTCCATGTAAAGTCAATATTAATGGTGTGTTCTGAGTTTATCACACCACAGAAAATGTGTTATTATCCACCCAGCCAAAATTGAATGCAAAAAAATAAAAGTCAATAAAATAAGGTATCACAATCTTAACAAATGTAAAATAAGACATCACAGAGAAATTCCCTGTTATGGGAACTCCTTCCGTTCAAACTTTCCTGAAGTCCTATTGGCTCACCCCAATCCAAATGACTGGCCTATTGTTGTGAAGTATTTATTTTATTGTATTTAACCAGAAGGGATTCTCTGAGCCTAAAAATCTCTTTCGCATGAGTGTTCTGGCCAAAATGGGCAGCAATACATCAGTTTAATCACAAAATATTACAACACAAACAGACTAGAGACACTTAAATATGCGCTATAGTGAGGTAATAAACAGCATTTGAATTTGGTATGCAATTATTAAAAAAATATAGAGTAAAAACAAGAATCTGGTGGAATTTGCAGAAAACAATTTGATTATATATTTGTATGATTATTTTAAATATGTGATACGGTGAGGTAATAAATAGCATTTGTCTTGACTTTGGTATGCAATTATTAAAAGATACAGTAAAACAACATCACATCAGTGGTACTTGGAGAGATGCAGAACATGAATTTGGGAAATTTACAGAAAACAATTAGATTTTATATTTTATTTTATTTCTAAAATATGTTATACAGTGAGGTAATAAATAGCATTTGTTGTGATTTTGGTATGTAATTATTAAAAATGATACAGTAAAACATGAAAATCCCCTCAGTGGTACGTGGGGAGATGTAGAACAAGGATCTGGTGAAATTTGCAGAAAACTATTTTATTTTATTTTATTTGTTTCATTTAAACATGCGATATAGTCAGGTAATAAATAGCATTTGTCTTGATTTTACCATAAAATGATACAGTAAAACATGAAAATCACATGCAATTATTACAAAAAATTATACAGTAAAACATGAAAATCACCTCAGTGGTACTTGGGGAGATGCAGAATAATAATAATAATAAAGTCAAGTTCAGCAGGAAGGAACCCAAATGCAGAGTGAGTGAAACAAATATTTATTTAAGTACAAGTTCAGGGGGGTGCACGGGGTGAACAGTCTTGAAACCACTCCAACCAGCGGGAGAGAATGATGCCTCCAGAGGTAGATGGTCTGGAGAACAATCCCAGTCGATGACCAAACTAGACAGAAGAATGGGGAGAAGACAAGAGTGGAGAACAGTAGGGATCATGCAATCAGAGTGAAAGGGCATGATGCATGATAGTATCATTGAAAGATTCTCCGCACCAGGCTTTGTTGGCAGACTGCCTGGGGGAACCAACAGGCAGGGAGTCTCAGGCTTGTAGAGCAGGACTGGAGGGAACACAGCAAGACAGCACGCAAAACCACACTGCTCAGCAACACAAGAAACATGTAATAAAAGGGACAAAATAACAAGAAAATAAAGAGTAAAACAAAACTAAAAGTAAAAGTAAAAGGAAGTATCTGAATTTAAACTAATGAAAAACTAAATAAAAAATCAGAGCAGTTGAAGACTAGAAACAAGACTGATAAACAAATAAAGAAAATATTGTAAGTAAACACAAGCAAGATTACCGAGGAACAAAATCGGAAGATATAAAATCAAGAGCAAAACTTGCAGTAAGGAAACAAAATGACAGGGTAAGACTAGAATACAGAGAATCAAATCAGTATCTGTCTCTGTTGCACAAGACGAACCCGCAAACACAAGAGGAAAACAGTACAATATAAAGGGAGAAAAGTACACAAGGGCAAGGTGAGCACAGTTAAGGGAACGAGGACAAGACAAGGTTTAAATAAGGGAGCGGGATCAAGGAAAACAAGGAGTTGGGATCACAGGAACACATGGTAGACGAACAAAGACAAAGCAATGTGTTAAGACACAAGACAACCAAATAAATATTAAACAAAGACAACACCGACAAGCAAAGCCCTGACAGTACCCTCCTCCCAATGGATGCCTACTGGCATCCAAATTAGTGCAGGGAGGTGGTGACGCAACAGGGAACCAAGAGGGTACCAACTGGGCGGGCTTGAAGGGAGCAGGCATAGCAGAGCCATAGCCGCTGTGCAGCACAGGAGAGGGGGTGGGGAAGGTGGGAATAAATATAGTTTTGTAGCCTGGCAGGGCAGAGTGGAAGGCTGCTGGAGGGGGTGGGAAAACCACAAGTGTTAGGTTGTTTGAATGCGATGTGGGAGAAACATAAGTGGTGTATCTGGGGGTATTGACTGGCTTGAATAATGGTTGCTTGAAAATGGTAGAGTAGGGCAGGGTGCTGTCAACTGCCTGGGGAGCAGGAATGGCCTTAGCATTAGGGACAGGCTCTGGGCTGAGAATGGGTTTAGGAGTTAACTCCAATGCCATAACTCCACTGATAGAAAAGGTGGGGAGTTCTGGTGATTTTGGAGCAAGGCAGGGGACAGCCTCCTTGCCTATGACAAAACTAACAGAGAGAGTTGAGGAATCTGATGGGAGTGGCTCTGGAATACATTCTGGCTGCTTCTGGATTGGACTCTGGGAAACACTCTGCTTCTAGACTGAGACTGGCTCTGAAACAGACCCTGGGAATGATTCTGGGATGTTTTCTGGCTGTTCTTGGACTGGAACTAGCTCTGAAATGAACTCTTGAGTAGACTCCAAGATGGACTTGGGTGGCTCCTGGACTGGGGCTAACTCCAGCGTAAACACAGGGAGGGGAGCCAAGTCTGAAACTGAAGCACACTCCAGGGCAGACTCCAAGGACTCTAGGACTGGGGCAGAATCTGAAATAGGAAACAACTCTGAGTTGAATCTTGAGGGTAGAGTTGGGTCTGGGACTGATGAGGACTCAAAGACTGAGTCTAATGTCTGGAGCAGATTCTGAGTCTGTGGCAGTGAGAGCTGGTTGCTCAGGAAGGGCCTCTGTGTCATCCATGGATGAAACAGTGACAGCGGACTGCTTCTGGGTGGCCTCACTGGCCATAACAGGAAGGACAAGCAACTCAGGGATGATCTCTGTTGGCATGGTATGACTAGTTGGACTAGACTCTGTGGGCATGACATGACTGGCTGAAGCGAGCTCTATGGGTACCCGGACTGGAGCGTGCTCTGGAGCAGGCTCTGTGGGCTCCCTGACTGGAGCGGGCTCTGGAGCGGACTCTGTGGGCTCCCGGACTGGAGCGGGCTCTGGAGCGGACTCTGTGGGCTCCCGGACTGGAGCGGGCTCTGGAGCGGACTCTGTGGGCTCCCGGACTGGAGCGGGCTCTGGAGCGGGCTCTGTGGGCACCCGGACTGGAGCGGGCTCTGTGGGCACCCAGACTGGAGCGGGCTCTGTGGGCACCCGGACTGGAGCGGGCTCTGTGGGCTCCCGGACTGGAGCGGGCTCTGTGGGCTCCTGGACTGGAGCAGGCACCGGAGTGGACTCTGTGGGCTCCTGGACTGGAGCGGGTTCTGGAGTGGTCTCTGTGGGCTCCCGGACTGGAGCAGCCTCTGGAGCACCTTCGAGGGTATCAGAAATAGACTCAGAAGCTGAATACGGAGCGCCCTCAGGGGCCGCAGAACTGTCGTCCGGGGCTGCAGGAAAAACAGTGGACTGTAAAACACAACCCTTCTTCCTCCTCTGCTTAAGAGGTTGCTCTGGAATGAACACTGGGCCTGAAGCCGACACTGCAGTGGACTCAGAGGCTGGAACAGACTTGACCATTTCTAGAAGAACTGGAGCAGACTTGAGAGACTCTGGAAAGGCTTGATTTGACTGACTCCGGAGTTACTACAGTTGACTCGACTAGTTCTAGAAGAACTGGAGCAGACTTGACGCCCTCTGGGTTGGACGACATAGGAATGACTGGAACTGACCCAACTGATTCAGTTGTTAAGTGTTTCTGATGCAGAAAAGCTAGTTCATGCATTCATGACCTCTAGACTGGACTATTGTAATGCACTGCTAGGTGGTTCTCGTGCATCTTCAATAAACAAGCTACAGATAGTAAAAAATGCTGCAGCTAGAATCCTTACCAGGTCAAGAAAATATGATCATAATACTCCAATTTTATGGTCTCTGCACCGGCTACCTATTAAGTTCAGTTACCAAAATATTATTACTTGCCTATAAGGCCCTAAATTATTTAACTCCTGCGTACCTAACTAAGCTTCTATCATGCTACAATCCAACCTGCTCCCTAAAGTTGCAAAACTCTGGACTCTTGGTAGTACCTAGGATAGCAAAGTCCACTAAAGGAGGTAGAACTTTTTCATATTTGGCTCCCAAACTCTGGAATAGCCTTCCTGATAACGTTCGGGGTTCAGACACACTCTCTCTATTTAAATCTAGATTAAAGACACATCTGTTTAGCCAAGCATTCATATAATGCATCTCACAATCTTGTACTACCAGTATATCTGATCAAAAGCACATTATTATGCTTTAGCTTGGGTTGAACTGAATTTCATCCAGGGTTGTTCCTGGATGGAACAACTGCTACGCTAATTGTCTTTATTTGTTTATCTGTTTCTGCCACAGGATTAACATCCCGTGGTAACTAGGAATTACACAAGCTTCAGTCTGGATCCAACCTTTAAATGATCTGAGATGACCTAACCCCTAAGAAGAGATGATGACAACCCCTCGGAGGATCTCAGAGGAAGCCAACCATCAGCGATTATACTGAATTAACCAAATTTTGCCATAAGTTATATATAATGAGTTTCTACAATATAAATCTATTTTAGAAACTTAATTTCCTGTGAAGTTGCTTTGCAACGATTGTATCATAAAAAGCGCTATACAAATAATATTGAATTGAATTCAGGGGTGACTGTAGCATTCTTAACCAGCTCAGCGAAGAGTGGAGTTGATTTGCCCACCTCTGCAGTGACTGCGGTTGACTCAGTAGACAGTGATGGCTACAGCATTCTGGGCAGCCCTTTTCCTTCTCAGCCGGCATTTTAATGTGGGAGGAAAAAGAGTAAAATGATCTTGATTTGATGAGGGAGGGATGGTGGGTTGGTCAGTGCAGGTGGACTCTGGTGGTGAAAGGATTTGCTAATCCTTGCGGTGGTGCATACAGTTGGAAAAATTCCAAAAATTCAAAACCCTCAGATGTTCCATCTCCCACTGAGGCAGTGGATTGTCCAGACAGAGATGGAAGATATATTTAAGGGCTGGATCCTGGCACTCAAGGCCCCTGGACATAGTCCAAAAGAACTGAGCGAAGGCCCTCACCTCCAGCCCCTGCTGACGAAGAGCTCATAGTCCTCGCTGATGGGCCAGTCTCTCCTGAGAATTTGCAGGTGGCAGGATCAAGAGACTCATTCTGCTGGGTCTTATGTGGCGGATTCGTAATGTCAAGGTCAGCAGGAAGGAACCCAAATGCAGAGTGAGTGAAACAAATATTTATTTAAGCACAAGTTCAGGGGGGTGCACGGGGTGAACCGTCTTGAAACCACTCCAACCAGCGGGAGAGAACGATGCCTCCAGAGGTAGACGGTCTGGAGAACAATCCCAGTCGGTGACCAAACTAGGCAGAAGAATGGGGAGAAGACAAGAGCGGAGAACAGTAGAGCATGCAATCAGAGTGAAGGGGCATAAAGCAGGCTAGTATCAATGAAAGATTCTCCACACCAAGCCTGGTTGGCAGACTGCCTGGGGGAACCAACAGGCAGGGAGTCTCAGGCTGGTAGAGCAGGACTGGAGGGAACACACAGCACAAACACACAACAAGACAGCACGCAAAACAACACCACTACTCAGCAACTCAAGAAACATAATAAAAGGGACAAAATAACAAGAAAATAAAGAGCAAAACAAAAGCTAAAAGGAAATATCTGAATTTAAACTCATTAAAAATTAAGAATAAAATCAGAGCAGTTGAAGACTATAAATAAGACTGTTAAACAAATAAAGAAAGTATTATAAGTAAACACAAGCAAGATTGCTGAGGAACAAAACCAAATAAAATCAGAAGATATAAAATCAAGAACAAAACTGCAGTAAGGATACAAAATGACAGGGCAAGATTAGACTATAGATCAGCAAATCAGTATCTGTCTCTATGGCACAAGAGGAAAACAGCACAATATAAAGGGAGGAAAGTACACGAGGGCCAGGTGAGCACAGTTAAGGAAACGAGGACAAGACAAGGGCTAAACAAGGGGGCGTGACCAAGGGAAAAGGGCAGAGCCCTGAGAGAATCTGGTGGAATTTTTGTTTTAATTTGGTATGCAATTATTAAAATTGACACAGTAAAACAACATGAAAATCACCTCAGTGTTACTTGGGGAGACGCAGAACAAGAATCTGGTGGAGTTTGCAGAAAACAATTTGATTTTGATTTTCAATTTGATTTCTGTCACAAAGATGTTGTTACATATCCTCGCGCTTTTTTAAGTGGATATACGGAAATCTTTGACCATTGCTAGTGGGTATACGGCATATACCTGCGTATCACGTAGACTACACCACTGGTAAGGCGTCATGTCAATAGAGAATGAGAATCTGACGTAACGCCACGTTGAATTCTGGGAAACAGCTTTGTTTATCCACGTACTTGCAGGATAGCGCTGCCTTTCCACTACTGAGTTTAGGGCAGTATTTTGGGGGTTTTGTCGTGATTGTGAAAAATTTCACCATTGTATATCATTCATGCTGCATCGAGAATTGCAATAGTAATTCACATCGTCGCCTTTTTTTCTGTGTAAAACACTAAAGGAAGCAGGTCATGGAGAAGATGCCAAATAGTAAATATTTTAGTCACTGATTAAACCTACTGTCCCTCACTCAATAAAAGATTCACATTTCTGTGTTTTTTGAAAGATTTGATTTTGTTGGTTTAATAATTAACATTACCTTCTTTGCTAGTATGACTCTTACTAGACTTGTGAATCAGTGAACATTTTCCCCTCATAAGAACATGCTTAATGCACAGAGACAGTGATAATAAAAGATACAATTCTGTAAACATCTTTCTAATAAATAGAAATTAATATGACGGCTGAAGCAGCAGTGCGCATCCAGCGAGTGACATTGTTTTCACGCTAATCAGATCAACAAAATAAATTAATTTCTACAAAACCTAAGAGAAAAAAAATCTAATTATCATGCACTGCGATAAATTAGCTTCCCTTCTCTGCAAACGATACAATGAAGAATTAACAATTGTTTAACTTAAAGGCAAAAGCAAAAAAAAAGATAAGCAGTGTAAAGGAATTTTCCTTTTGGGCAGTAATCAAACAGTGAAACCTATATCCAAGATGTATGTATTATATGTTTTCTCACTTGCAGTTAGAAAAGCATTCTATGTGTGATGATTTACTATGATTGGAGGTAAAGTGGGAAGTGATAGAGGTAAGGAAACGCAGATGGTCAGGGGGTCAAGGGGGCATTTGCCTGCCTTTTCTGTATAACCATTAATCGGTAAACAAACTGGTATCTCTTCCTCTAGAGGAGGGAAGGAGGAGGCCTTGGAAGGAAAGGACTATAAAACAGACCAAAACTGCTTTCCCTTAGCTCGCGCTCTCTTGCTTCTTGCTACTTCTTATCTCTGGCTCTCTGTCTCCCTGGCTCTCTATAGCTATCTCTCTGTTTCTCTCTCTCTCTATCTCTCTCTCTCTCTCTCTCTATCTCTCTCTCTCGCTCCTGACTGACTTACAGCTATGTGTGTTAGAACTGAGGGATCTTCTCTTGCAAGAGAATAAACACTTTATTATTATAATTTGGACTCAGAGTGTCTCTTACTCAGTGAGATGTTTGTTAGAAAGAAATTGCCACAACAGTTTGGTGTCAGATAGTGGGATTCCTTGGACGTGACTTCTGGACCTGACAGCGGACGGAGGCTGATCACCTTGGAGCTGAAAAGTTCCAACCCTACCTCGCAAAAAGATTGAGAGCGAGGGACCGTTCGCTGTTGGGACCGGAGGGATCGACCACTGGAATCAAAAAGAACCCAGGTGGCACAAAACGACATCTCTGGTAAGAAACAATTAAATTCAATTTAATTAGGGTGAAATACAGTTTAAAGAGTGAAATTGAACCATATTGGCTGAGATTTGTTTCTGTGGTAGAGTAATCTGAGCACGAACGTTCAGATTAGGTGCCTGAGATTAATTTGAGATCCGTAAGGATCAAGAGGGTTTCAAACAGGTACCGAGGTTAATTGGGGTTAGGAAAAATCGAAAGATTTTGATAAATCACAATTAAGAGGGCACTAATAGTGCAACCCGACCCGATTGCGGGATAAGAGAAAATCGGATCTGCTGGAGACGTCTAGCAGATTAAAGAAGCGTGCGCGAGCAAATCCACGGGAAAGCAGAAGACAGCCAGTATGGGGATATCTCAGAGCAAGTTTGTGAAATATGATACACCGGTGTACTACCAAATTAAAAAACATTATGGTCAGAAATGTATGCAAGATATTGAAAAATTAATCAAGCATCATGATTTTCCCGAAGAGGGAACATTGAGTCTCACAAAACTGAAAGTGGTTTCAACAACCAGGTTGTTGTTGCAAATGTGTTAAACATGTATGTTAAAAATGTGAACAAACAGTAGATTGTTGGCTAAAGGAAGTAGATGGTTGGCTCAAGGAAGTAGATAGGAAGGAAAAAAAGCAAGTGCAGAAAGTTAGCAGGAAGGGAAAAAAAGCAAGTGCAGAAAGTTAGCAGGAAGGAAAAAAAAGCAAGTGCAGAAAGTTAGCAGGAAGGAAAAAAAGCAAGTGCAGAAAGTTAGCAGGAGGGAAAAATGAAAAGTGTGAAAGTCTATTTGTATGTGTCTGCACCACCAGAACAGACTGAACCACAGTATGTTTGTGTTTCCCACATGAAAATACGGTGAGGTCGGCACCGCCAAAACACCCATCTACCCAATAGCCCAGCTGGGTGCATTGAAATTCGCCCCGACCTCGACTGTTTCTCCGTCCAAGACAACACATGCAGCGAGACGCTGAATGAACAAGCACGAGCAGCGCCGGCGAAGAGGGAGAGAGATGCAGCTGGCTGTTGTACAGATTAAAGCAGCAGCGCACAAATGTGGACTGTGTGCGAGGGTGAACATGACTTTTCTGGCTGCACGAAGTGCAGGTTGTCCAAGAACCATGGACACTGGGCACAGGATTGTCAGAGGCGCGTAAGGCGGATTGAAAGGAGAGGAGCGGAGAACAGGAGAGGAGAGGGCGGGTGACAGGCATTCAGCAAGCTACGAAAAAGGGAAGTAAAAATTTATTAACACACACACACACAACACGCTCACATACACTGATTCAAATACCGCTCTGTGCAATGAAGACATGCTTGCAAACCTTTTATGTGTAAATGTGTGTAAGTTTTGAATAAGGCTATCTGCAATGAAGACATACTGTGCCGTTAAAATGTGAGACGGAGGGGGGGCAGGGCATTGAAACATGCGTTGTTGTACTCTGAAACCTGTCCGGTTCTGTTAATGGCCAGGGATCTAATGTGTAAATTAAAATCTGAAACTCACTGCTGGTTTGGGAGTTATTGAAGAGTAACAGCAGATGAGTTGTGCAAAATTTTAGCCACAGTGGGCATACGAGTGGCAGATAACGGATTCTGATTGGGCACAAAAGATTTTGAAATTGGCAAAGATCGAACAGTATCAGTATCAGTATCAATGAATTACATTCATTGATATATGCATATATCAATATGAGGAAGAGTGGATTAACGGGGCAGAAAATGTTTTTGACAAGGTTTGATAAGATTTTCTGGAGTGAAAATGTGTGTGCGCTTTCAGCTTGCCTGTCAGAAAAACAAATGCAGTTGTTTTTTGATAACAGAGGATGCTGCGCTCCACTTATCACTAACGAAGGCCACTGAGCAGAAATGTTTGTGAGAAAAGGCATGAGAGCCACAGAAGGGCTGAAAAGGGAAGAGGGGAGAAACACATTGAAGTATATAGATGATTTATTGATTTGTGCACGAGATGAGGTTGATGCGTGGCTGACACTGTAACTCTCTTGAACCATCTGGCGAGAGAGGGTCACAAGGTCAGTCTGACAAAGCTACAGTCTGTGAAGCAGGAAATAATTTTTTTTTTGGGTCACACTAACACCAAACAGTAAAGCTATCTCTGAGAAACGAGTAAAAAAAAGCTATCAAAGATGTACCAAGACCTTTAACAAAGACAATTATTATCATTCTTGGGAATGTGTGCATATTGTCGAACGTTTATTCCAAATTATGCACTTCTTGAAAAGCCCTTGAGAGCCCTGACAACAGGGAAAGGGCTGAGGTCATGTGACAAGATTAATTGGTCCACAGAAGCACAGGATGCGTTTGCAAATATGAAACTGCAGCTGGCTCAGGCCCCAACGTTGGGCCTGCCTGTGCTTGAAAAGCCTTTCACCCAAATGGTAGATGAAAAAACATGGATTTATGAGTTCAGTGCTTTTGCAAACCCATGGGGACAGATTACGACCAGTCGCATATTTTTCAACGAAGCTTGATGCAGTTGCAGCAGGCTTGCCACACTGCCTGAGGGCTGTGGCAGCTGCGGAGCTGGCTGTGCTGGCTTCAAGGGAATTTGTGGGGTATTCTGATTTGACTTTGATGGTCCCACACGCGGTCTCCATGATTTTGCAAGAGCAAAGAACATCACATTTATCAACAGCCCGATGGCTGAGGTATCACACGATTTTACTTGACATGCCAAATGTAACGGTGAAAAGATACACCACTGTTGTCTATCAGCAGGAACAGGTGTGTACACCACGTCCAGACCTGTTGGACACACCTTTAGAGAACTGTGATTATGTCCTCTTTGTGGATGGGTCGGCGTCCAAAGATCCACAAACAGGCTTGAATAAGGTTGGTTTCGCGGTGACCACTGAATTTGAAGTCGTAAAGTCTGGCAAATTGCCATCAAATTATTCGGCTCAGGCAGCTGAATTGGTTGCTCTGACAGAAGCGTGTAATCTTATGGCAGACAAGTGTGTGACAATTTACACAGACTCGCGTTATGCTTTTGGGGTCACGCATAGATTTTGGGGCACTTTGGAAGCATGGTAATTTTTTTTGAAGTCGGATGGACATCCGATATTAAACGCAGCTCTTGTGTCTAAGCTTTTGGAGGCCATTCTTTTACCAGACAAGGTCGCGATCTGTAAATCTTGGCGCACACTAACGATAAAGGTTTATCTCCACAGGAAACGTGAGAGCAGGCAGCGCAGCGAGCCGCGGCAGCACAGGAGACAAAAGCGACTTGTGCTTTAGTATCTGTGACTAACCCTGATATTTCCCCTTGTTTACAAAGTATGCTGACTTTTTCCACAGGAGCAGAAAACAACAATGGAGTCGTCTGGCTGCAGTCTCCAGGGGTGTATGGATGAGTGTTGATGACATTCCTTGTTTGCCCAAACACTTCTTTCAGCATTATGCTAAGTTGACACATGGGTTGGATCATGTGTCAAAAGCGGGTATGATAATGCAGATGAGGGAATTATGGTTTACAAAAGGGGTTACAGTGGTTGCTGAAAATTTTTGCAAAAGATGCGTCACTTGTAAACACACACAATTTGGCTAGGGGAATAAAAACACCCTTGGCATCTCAACCAGCACCAGCAGGTCCATTTGAATATCTAATGATGGATTTCATCGAATTAACCCCTTGTGGGAAACAGAAACACTGTCTGGTGATGGTTGACATGTGGTCAAAATGGGTTGAGGCCTTCCCAACCTCAAAGAGTGAAAATAAATCTGAGCCCATTTGAAATTTTGTTTGGCAGGCCACCATTCATGGGCATAGAAGGGGGTAAACAAGGGCTGCCATCAACGGATGTGTGGAAAAATGACATGTTGAATTACTGCAAAGAAGTGTCTTGTCTGTTGTCAAATATTTCTGTGCAGGTAAAAGCTGCCCAGGGGAAGGTTGCTGAGAGATTCCTGCACGAGGTCAGACCTGGTGATTTCGTGGTGATTCGTGATCACAGGAGAAAGAGCTGGAAATCGAAAAGGTGGCTAGAGCCTTTCCAGGTGCTTCTGGTGACGCACACGGCAGTGAAGGTCGAGAGGGCTACGTGGGTTCACGTTAACCATGAAGGAGGGTGCCGCCCATTGCGGAGGCGGAGCAATTGCTGGAGGAGGTTCAACGCGAATGTCAATAAATGCTAAGATCCAGTTTGAAAAACCCTTGCATTGCAGCTGTGTGTTTAGGCGGAACCAGATATCAGCAGCAAGGAGGAGACAACTTTGATTGCGCAACCGGCATACGGGTGAACATCGTAATCAACAGAACAGATAAGACTCTTAGTGCTTCGAAAACAGTACATTCTCTGGTCATAACAGCATCTTTTGATAAAGAGTAACTGAGAGAACGGAGCGTCCAAGACCGTGGCACCCATTCAGAGTAACAGGAATGTGTGGCCTGTATAAAACCACATGTATAATGACTTTGTTGTCAGTAACAATTTGCTTGGTAATACTACACTTCACAACAGGTCTGAAGGTGTTACCAACAGAAGATCAGAACAACAATATGATGACACAAGTAGCGGAAGTTACAGTGAAATGTGTTAATTGAGTTATGATGTTTCTATTTTTCTTCCTGAGGATGATTGATATGTAAAGAAGGTTAAAAGCAGCAGTTATCCATGTACGAGAGGACGTACAAGGAGAGGGGTTGAAACTGAGGGATTTTCTACATACTTTTAATATTTACATTTTATATTGCAGGAGTAACTCAACAGTGATAAATTGATATGTTTATTTCCTACTATGAACTATACTTTTCCTTATTTATACTATTGTGACTGAGGGTTCGGTTTAACCGAGAGTGCGACAGCAATGCCTGTCCATTTAGCCCGGCGATAGAATGAAATCTTTACTGTGCTTGCTAAACATTTACAGCCTAAGCATTTTTCAAATTTTCAAAAACTTACTTCACAGGTTCAAGAAGAGTGATCATTTATGTGAAAATCAGAGATGAAGAGTATAAGTGTGATGTAATGGCTTGAACTTGTATTTATTATTATTTTACTATTATTATTACAATGTTTGATTAATCAGTTATCAGAGAATGATAAAAGAGAGGAATTGTAAAGGAATTTTCCTTTTGGGCAGTAATCAAACAGTGAAACCTATATCCAAGATGTATGTATTATATGTTTTCTCACTTGCAGTTAGAAAAGCATTCTATGTGTGATGATTTACTATGATTGGAGGTAAAGTGGGAAGTGATAGAGGTAAGGAAACGCAGATGGTCAGGGGTCAAGGGGCATTTGCCTGCCTTTTCTGTATAACCATTAATCGGTAAACAAACTGGTATCTCTTCCTCTAGAGGAGGGAAGGAGGAGGCCTTGGAAGGAAAGGACTATAAAACAGACCAAAACTACTTTCCCTTAGCTCGCGCTCTCTTGCTTCTTGCTACTTCTTATCTCTGGCTCTCTGTCTCCCTGGCTCTCTATAGCTATCTCTCTGTTTCTCTCTCTCTCTATCTATCTCTCTCTCTCTCTCTCTATCTCTCTCTCTCGCTCCTGACTGACTTACAGCTATGTGTGTTAGAACTGAGGGATCTTCTCTTGCAAGAGAATAAACACTTTATTATTATAATTTGGACTCAGAGTGTCTCTTACTCAGTGAGATGTTTGTTAGAAAGAAATTGCCACAACAGCAGTTATCAGTATAAAGAATGAGAAGTAACCATGGAAACTGACATCATATCCTGCTAATATGGTGGTACCTTCACGAAATGCAACGCGGAGTGAAAAGAATGTGACGCAACTCCTCATTCTCTATACGGGACAGTTGAACACATAAACAAATACAATTTCACATATTTTGCTGTTTGTCAGTTATGTCGACAGATATTAGTTATTATGACAATCATTCGCATTGGGCTTTACGTTGAAAGTTAGGTAAACACTACTTTAAATGCTGTCAATAAGAAAATTCAACTGCCAAAATTAGGGAAAATGCAGCATTTAGCCTAACTATGCTATGATAGAAATTCCCAACTTAACATTACTGCACATAAGTTATCAAGGCCAGTTGTCTAAACATCATGATAGGAGGCTATTGTGACATGATATCACTTATACATTAACTTAAATAAATACAAAAGGATATATATCTTAAGTAAAATTAAGTGAACTTACCAGGAATTATGAATAAAGCCTCTAATCTTCAATTGAAATTGGCTGGATTTCAGATTTGAAAGAATCGCGCGCAATCCCATAATACCACACTACAGTAAGTTAGTGTAAAAAGCAGGAGCTACAGTGACAACACCTGCTTCTTGTAAATGAATAACAGTTGATGTGGAAATATACTGTTAACAACTGTAAAACCTTATTTGACCCATAATGTATTGCGAATTACAGCTAAGTCTTGTAAAATGTTTAAACAGTAATATTCTGTAAAGTTTTGCTACAGCAGTTAAATCTTATTATTGTGTGGTTCCAGGGAGATTTGTCTTCATGAGTAAGTGATAAGAGAATATTTCCATCAGATGTTTTTAACATCACAGGACAATGTTGTAAAAGCAGGACATTTCCATTGATATTGCTTGTGGTATAATAACACTTGAGTTTGAGCATTGGAACATACACAACTAAAATTATTCAAATAAACTCTGCTTTGCTCACCATCACTTCATCTCCTGCTTTCTGCTCTTCCTGGTTTCCTCTGTCTTGCCTCCCTCTGCTTTTATTAAAAAAAAGCTGTTTTTATCTGTTAAAACCTATAGTTTTGGGTGCTGAACAAAAAGCAATACAACACTGATTTTGGGCACCAGACAAGGTGTTTTGGGTGCCAGACAAAACAGATATTTACTTGCAGGATCCAGTGTCCTGGGGCCTTATAAAGCATGCATACGTGCAGATTTGATCTTAGTGTGCTTACGCTTAAACAACGCCAGCGCTCATATTTGTAAAAACAGGCTTTGACATGGAAAAGTTCTTAGCGTCACATCAGGGTCTGAGCAGATGTACACACTTTTTGTTTGAGGATAGGCTACTGCAAGTTTTTGAAAATCTAAGCCACATGTGTCAAACTCAAGGCCCATGGGACGATTCTGGTACACCACATCATTTTATGTCTTAAAATAAAAATCTATGCAGCTTTATATCGTAAATTATGAAAGTGCGTATCTAGGATAGTATGCACATTGGGACGCAGGGACTTCAAAGCCAAAAGAAGGCAATCCAGCAACCATTAGCCAAAAAAGCATAACAGCTAATGCCAACGGAAAGGAGACCAGAGGCCGTTTGCTTTTTTTTTACACTAATGCGAGGGTGTTTCAAATGCCACAACTATGAGAGGAGCGACACATTTTACACTGTTCTCTCTTCTGACTGCCGTTAGCAGTCGCTCTCGGTTATTTTCCTTTTATTAAAAGTCATGAAAACACTATTGTGGAGTTTTTCTTTTGCTATTTGAGCAAATGGGGATGCAAAAAAATATATTTGTGGTACTCTCCCATTCACTGACTTCTGCTGCAGAGAACCCCAGAAATGTGAAGAATGTCCATAGTTTTAGTAAAGAACTTTAAAAATCCATAATTATGAAACAGATTCGAAATTATTATATGCTAAATCATAATTATGAGATAAAATGTAAAAATTCTGGGATAAAAGAGATCATGACAGCCACATTTTTATGTCATATTTGGTTTTTTAATCTTTTAATAATGATTGTTTTTAATCTCATAATTTTGACTTTTTTGTCACGATATTTAGACTTTTTATCACATCATTTTATCTTATCATTATGATTCAGTATGTGACTCAGTAATTTAAAAAGTTTTAGTTTTTATCTCATCATGACTGTGTTATAGTTTTGACTTTATGTAATAATTATGTAATGACTGTTTGTAATGACTGTAATTAAATTATATAATGACTGTTTATCTCGTTTTACTTAATACACCATAATTTGTACTTTTATCTTATAATTATGATATAGTGTCATAATTTCAACTCGTGTCTTAATTTTTTACGTTTTATCTCATTATGACTCAATGTCATAATTTGGAAATTTTTTCTCATGTCATAATTATGGCGTTTTATCTATTGTTTCACGTATTTTACTTTCTATCTATATATCTATCATTTCTACTTTTGTATCTCATAATTATACCTTGGTATCTCATAACGTCAAAAAAATGTGTCATTGTTACAACATTGTTTCTCCTAATTACGCTTTGCCAAAACCAAGTTTTCTCTTTGTGTCAGGAAAGGGCTTTCTCTGACCCATGAGTCCCTGACCATCATGCTTACTATGACAGATGAACTCGTCCCACGTTTGTTAAAAGCACAACATTGTTTTGTTTCGCATATAAGCCAGTGGAATACAAATATATTACATCTTAAACTAGATTTAAAAAAAACATTTCTCTGACATTTTCATCATTTTGCTTATTATTTTGTCATTTAATATACAGTGAGAACTAAATAATTTACCAGTATTCAGAGGGTTATTGTGAGTTGTTTCAGTCCATTTATTGCAGTCATCAGCTCCATTACCGCATTTATCGGCACGAGCGCCACTAGAGCGCACACACCTGACCTCAGTTCATCTCTATCGAGTTCAGGATAAGATACGTGCGCTTTTAAGTATTGATAGAATGAAGTCTAAAAACTGCAGCTATGACTGATCTAAAGCAGCGTGTTTGGTTGAACTATGTTATGTAGCCTACACTCCCGTCGCCATGGGCCTGGCCCGCCCTGTGAGTCACTAGTGCCCGCCCTGCACGAGCCTGATGAGTAAAGAAAACGCTGTACTGTTCAAACATCAGTTATTATTTATTTATGCTTGCACTGCGAAAAAGCGGAGATCTGTCTCCTCCAGGCTGTGAAGAGGCGGGGTGAAGTTACGAGCTTTCGCTGAGAGCTTGAGGAAAAAATTGGCGTTACGAAGTTTTACCGACAAGCTCTTTTTAATGATTGGCATTGGTTAAACATTTTAAAACCCTCTGATTTAAAATAATAATGACGAATTATAATAGAGATATGAAGAATGGATAATTGTTCACCACACACCTAGGGTATGGCAACTGTCTTAACGCTTCATTCGCGTCTGGTGTTAACGCACCTTTACTCTGCTATACGGAAACGCCGCACCTGCTCCCTTCACCTAAACGTCCCACCAACCACCAGTCCTTGCTTGTTTGCACAATATATTTTTTTTATCAATAGGCTACTGTTATCAAAAGTTATCGTTTTGTATATATATAACTCCTGAATAAAAATAAAAATGTGTTTGGTCTGATTTTTAAATGCTGAGCGAACTCGTGTGGCAGTGCTATGGATTTACGGCGATTCTTTAATTAAAAACCACCAAAGTTGGCAGGAGAGGACAGCAGTGTCAATCGTGATGGTATTCAGCACACTTGTGATTACAGTGAATCGTGTGATTATACAGTGGTCGTGTGATGTTGCTTAACTGTATCATGTTATAAAAACTCCAAATTTCTAAATTTTACCGCAGTATGTTAACTGAGTTTAACTCACTTTGTTAACACATTGTTAACTCACTTTGTGTTTGCTGCGCTCATTTGTTTCTATTTCTAGAAAGGCAGCGCAGCCTTGTTAGCGTCATTACATTATGCACTATCTATCGCCATTTAAACTAAATGATGAAGAATCATTATCGCGTGGTGATAATCACCATTATTTTGGTGATTGTTATTGGTGTTTTAATCAGGCTTGGCTACTTGTCCGGTCGGGAAAGTAAAATTCTCTTTCAGTTGGCCTTTTAAAAAATCCTCTTGTCCAGTATCCATATGTTCCTGTGGCTCAGTGGTAGAGCATTGTGTTAGCAGCGCAAATGTTGTGGGTTCGATTCCCAGGGAACACATATACTGACAAAAAAAATGTATAACCTGAATGCACTGTAAGTCGCTTTGAATAAAAGCATCTGCTAAATGTAAATGTCCCGGATAAGCGGACAAGCGTTGATGTCGAGCCCTGCGATGTGTGTTTAGACTGCTTCAGTAGGCTAGGTCCAATCTTTACGACTCTGTTGTATTGCGTCAGTGGAGTGGTACGTCAATTCTTCCTCGTTTTTTTGTCCATTTAATTCATAATTAATGATATTATGCATTGCACTGAGGTTGATCTCATTCGTGTTACCCTAACAAAAAAATAATTTCACATATTTTGCTGTTTGTCAGTTATGTCGACAGATATGAGTTATTATGACAATCATTTGCATTGGGCTTTACGTTGAAAGTTAGGTAAACACTACTTTAAATGCTCTCAATAAGAAAATTCAACTGCCAAAATGAGGGAAAATGCAGCATTTATCCTAACTATGCTATGATAGCAATTTCCAACTTAACATTACTGCACATAAGTTATCAAGGCCACTTGTCTAAACATCATGATAGGAGGCTATTGTGACATGATATCACTTATACATTAACTTAAATAAATACAAAAGGATATATATCTTAAGTAAAATTAAGTGAACTTACCAGGAATTATGAATAAAGCCTCTAATCTTCAATTGAAATCGGCTGGATTTCAGATTTGAATGAATCGCGCGCAATCCCATAATACCACACTACAGTAAGTTAGTGTAAAAAGCAGGAGCTACAGTGACAACACCTGCTTCTTGTAAATGAATTACAGTTGATGTGGAAATATACTGTTAACAACTGTAAAACCTTATTTGACCCATAATGCATTGCAAATTTCAGCTACGTCTTGTAAAATGTTTAAACCGCAATATTCTGTAAAGTTTTGCTACAGCAGTTAAATCTTATGATTGTGTGGTTCCAGGGAGATTTGTCTTCATGAGTAAGTGATAAGAGAATGTCTCCATCAGATGTTTTTAACATCACAGGACAATGTTGTAAAAGCAGGACATTTCCATTGATATTGCTTGTGGTATAATAACACTTGTTGGATTTGTACTCGTCAAGTTTGAGCATTGGAACATACACAACTAAAATTATTCAAATAAACTCTGCTTTGCTCACCATCACTTCATCTCCTGCTTTCTGCTCTTCCTGGTTTCCTCTGTCTTGCCTCCCTCTGCTTTTATTAAAAAAAAGCTGTTTTTATCTGTTAAAACCTATAGTTTTGGGTGCTGAACAAAAAGCAATACAACACTGATTTTGGGCACCAGACAAGGTGTTTTGGGTACCAGACAAAACTGATATTTAGGGTCCAGTGTCCTGGGGCCTTATAAAGCATGCATACGCAGATTTGATCTTTGTGTGCTTACGCTTAAACCATGCCAGCGCTCATATTTGTAAAAACAGGCTTTGACATGGAAAAGTTCTTAGCGTCAAATCAGGGTCTGAGCAGATGTACACACTTTTTTGTTTGAGGATAGGCTACTGCACGTTTTTGAAAATCTAAGCCACATGTGTCAAACTCAAGGCCCATGGGACGATTCTGGTACACCACATAATTTTATGTCTGGCCCGCCCTGTGAGTCACTAGTGCCCGCCCTGCACGAGCCTGATGAGTAAAGAAAACGCTGTACTGATCAAACATCAGTTATTATTTATTTATGCTTGCACTGCGAAAAAGCGGAGATCTGTCTCCTCCAGGCTGTGAAGAGGCGGAGTGAAGTTACGAGCTTTCGTTGAGAGCTTGAGGAAAAAATTGGCGTTACGAAGTTTTACTGACATGCTCTTTTTAATGATTGGCATTGGTTAAACATTTTAAAACCCTCTGATTTAAAATAATAATGACGAATTATAATAGAGATATGAAGTATGGATAATTGTTCACCACACACCTAGGGTATGGCAACTGTCTTAACGCTTCATTCGCGTCTGGTGTTAACGCACCTTTACTCTGCTATACGGAAACGCCGCACCTGCTCCCTTCACCTAAACGTCCCACCAACTAGAGGGTGACACGGGAGTGAATTCTCAAACCTCTCCCGTCCCACTCCCACAAAAATGTATCTCTTCCCGTCCCAATCCCACGAAAAAACTGGGGGGAAATCCCATCCCGTTCCACTCCCGGAAGAATGACTCCCATTCCCTCCCACTCCCGTGTTGTTGTTGTTGTTGTTTTTGCGAAATCTGTCAGTTACAGTAAAAATATAGTACAGATCACAGCGTGCGTGGGCATCATTATTAGTTGAATAAAAACCCAAAATGTTTTTTTTGTATTTATATTGAACTGAAAGCCATCTTATGCACAGTGTTGCACAGATTACATTTCATGTAAATCATCCATGCTAACACACACGGCTTCTATTGTTTTTTTATTTTTTATTTTTATACATTTCACTCTCTATATGTAACGGATGTATGCCAGTAAGGGCTGTGTGTAAATCTCACTCGCCTGACCTCAAAAAGAGGCGCTGTAACCTTTGGCATTCCTTGTTAGAGCGCCCGCCTCCCGCCCGGAATCCCGGGTTCGAGACCCGCTCGGAGCAAGAAGGTGGTGTGGACCTGGGAGGGGGTGTTACAGATATATTTTTTCAAAGACGGAGTTTCGAAGTTTCTCGCTCAAGTTCACATGAGATAAGACCTAAAGCGCATCCTGTTTGCTTAAAAGCGCAACGTTTCGTTGTTATTCTGAGTGCACACAAATAAACGTAGAGTCTTTACAGATTCGAAAGATGTATTAGGCTACTTTTATCTGTATGACCAAAAATGACGGAGATTTTAAGAGCAAGTGAGCGCACCGGAGCCTGTCCTGCAGCAAACGCGCTTCCACACAAACACTTCAATAGCGCACATTTCTCTAGTTAACATCATATTGAGCGGCCATGTAAAGTTGCTACTACATACATCTTTCAGATGAAAAGCCATATTTGAGGTTGATGAATGATAGGTGAGCGTTTGGATGTCCTGCCCGAGTGTATTACCACATAGACCAGCCGTTAACAATCTGTCCATCACGGACTGCGACATTCACTTAACCAGCCACACCAAAGCAAACCGGAGGAGAGCATAAAGAGACAGGGCAACTAGAATTGAGTTCAGAATTAAAATATACAGTTTATAGTTTATTTATATAAAAGGTATATTTGTGTGTAAAGTTGGGTATCATTACTATTCCCGGTCCCGCCCACTCCCGATTAATTTTTTTCCTCTCCCGTCCCAATCACGTGATTCGTAGCGATTTTGTTTCCCATCCCGCGGGATTCCCGAAAAAATGTCAGCCTCTACCACCAACCACCAGTCCTTGCTTGTTTGCACAATATTTTTTTTATCAATAGGCTACTGTTATCAAAAGTTATCGTTTTGTATATATATAACTCCTGAATAAAAATAAAATGTGTTTGGTCTGATTTTTAAATGCTGAATGCAGTGCTATGGATTTACGGCGATTCTTTAATCAAAAACCACCAAAGTTGGCAGGAGAGGACAGCAGTGTCAATCGTGATGTATTCAGCACACTTGTGATTACAGTGAATCGTGTGATTATACAGTGGTCATGTGATGTTGCTTAACTGTATCATGTTATAAAAACTCAACATTTCTAAATTTTACCGCAATATGTTAACTGAGTTTAACTCACTTTGTTAACACTTTGTTAACTCACTTTGTGTTTGCTGCGCTCATTTGTTTCATTACATTTCAGCGTCATTACATTATGCACTATCTATCGCCATTTAAACTAAATGATGAAGAATCATTATCGCGTTTTGGTGATTGTTATTGGTGTTTTAATCAGGCTTGGCTACTTGTCCGGTCGGGAAAGTCAAATTCTCTTTCAGTTGGCCTTTTAAAAAATCCTCTTGTCCAGTATCCATATGTTCCTGTGGCTCAGTGGTAGAGCATTGTGTTAGCAGCGCTAAGGTTGTGGGTTCGATTCCCAGGGAACACGTGTAGGTACTGACTTATGTATGTATCTATGATTGAGGCGATTACACGGATCTGAGTGTAGCTAATAGCGTTTATCTTGAGACATGAAGCATATTTTCCTCCAGGCAGCGCTCAAAAGCCAATTACCCTATTCGTCCGCTATTATACATGTGGGCGTTTTAGGTTTTATCGGAGATGTTTCACTATAATCGTTTGAACATATTCATTTAAATGAGCAATGTCTGATATAGACATGCAACTTGTTCCCAATTATGGAATTAAAACAAATCTTTGTCAAGTAATCACAAACAATTCTGAATGGTTCGTTCAGATCAGCGCTGAGAATAGTAACATATACCACGTGACTGCGTCGTTTAAATGTGTGCTTCTGCAGCTGTCTTGAGTAGACGATACAATAGTATACTCTTTAATAACTTCATGAAGTAATTTAAAGGCATTTAGTCAAAAATATACCGTGTTTAATTAAAACAGGAAGAGTTTTTATTTATACCATCAGAAAGAACGCCACGGTCAATGCGTCCCGCCTTCAGATTAAACCACAAGAGGAAATATAATTAATACATCAGATGTTATGATATACAAATGTGTTTAGCTTTAAACACCAACCTTAATAATTATTTCCATTATTAAATTATAAATAATTACTGTTATATCCTAATTATTCTATGATTAGTTTTTTTTTTTTTGCAAAGTTGTTTTTTTTAATCATCCCCCGCCTCTTCCGAGTACATGGTACATTCCAGTGATTACTCATAGTCATATGATCTAAACAACATAAATACTGTAGCAGTGATATTTCTGTACAAAACACATTTTTCTATATCTCTCGACACCAATCAACGGCACATTACAGCAATGGCGACATTGGCTGGAGGTCCATCCGCGGTGAAGCAAGCCACACCCGAGGTGCAGAAGATCTGCGATGAGGTGAGTCTGTTGCTTCTGCTTTTGTTTTGATGGTTTAAGTCAGCTGATATGGGAATGCACGTGTTGTGTATTTATTAGTTATTATAAGCTATTTATTAGTATCTAGAATTTACTATGCTATGTGTCAATAAAATAATGAAATGATAAATACAAATAGTTAATGCAGGATAACTTCGTTCAGCTTCCTAAATTATTTAAAGTCATAATGTATGTCAAAAGTACAACGATTGCATGCACCAGAGATTGCAGGCAATACATGGTATTTATGCAAGCTCAAAAAGTAAAGTAAAAAATAAATGAATTATTCTATTTATTTATATGTATTTAATCATAAATACAAAACTTGAATGAACTGGTCATCTTCACATGATGTTGAGTTATTATTTGGGTGTGTCAGAGTAATTAGTCTAACTTGACAAATCACATACTTCTTGTAAAACAGGCTTTTCAATCTTGGTCAAGGGGGACGTGAAATGGTGTTTCATGAAAGAAGCTTATTAGGCCCAAAATAAAATGTAATTGTGTGTAAATATGAAATTTGTGTCTTTTGATTCAGATCAAACATCATGCAGAAGAGAAGGCAGGGAAGAAGTTTGCCGCTTTCATTGCCAAATCTTTCACTACTCAGGTCGTGGCCGGAATCAACTACTTTATCAAGGTAAATATAAGGCAACAGATCACTCAAAAATGAAAATTTGCTAAAAATGTGCTCACCCTCGGGCCAAGCTGTAGATGAGTTTTCTTCATCAGATTTGGAGAACTGTATCATTTCATCACTTGTTCAGCAATGGATCCTCTGCAGTGAATGGGTGCCGTCAGAATGAAAGTCCAAACAGCTGATGAAAACATCACAATAATCCACACCACTCCAGTCCATCAGTTTACAACTTATGAAGCCAAAAGCTGCCTGTTTGCAGGCGTTTTTAACTTCCAACCATTGCTTCTAGACAAAATACAGTCCATAATCCATTTGTATTTTACAAACATGCAGTTTTAACAAATAACAAATTCCTCGTATGTGTAAACATACCGTGCCAATAAAGCTCATTCTGATTCTTTTGTCTTCATAAGATGTTAATTGATGGACTGGAGTGGTGTGGATTATTGTGTTGTTTTTATCAGCTGTTTGAAATGCCATGTTACAACTTGCATATTACCATCAATATCTACTTTCTAAAAGGCCAAAGCATGTGTAAACCGAGTATTCTCATGCTCCATATCTCCCTCTTCAGGTAAATGTAGGAGGCAAGGAATTCATTCATCTGAGGGTTCATAAGTCGCTTCCTCACAGTGGAGAAAAACTCCAGCTGCACAGCATCCAGATGTCGAAAACTCAACAAGATTGTATTGAATGCTTCTAATACATGTACACAGATAATACAATGCCATGCTGTATACAAAATATACAGTACATGGATATGAATAAGCATTCCTAATCTGTTTTTAGAAAATAATGGAACTTCTAAAATAAAGGGAAATAAATTTAATATTTCAAATGGCAAGTCTTATTTACACCCTTTAAAATAATGTTGTTTATGGGCAAATATTTCATACAAATAATTTTGTGTCTTGTTATTCTTCAAAAAACAGTCAGATGAATCAAAAGCCTTTCAGTTTGAATGTGCTGCGAAAAAGAAAGAAACACCTTCAAACTAAATATGAAGCACATGACTTCTCGTTCTTTGTCATAAACAGCCAAGAAAATATTGATTCTCCACCAATTTAACATTTTCCATCAGCTCACACCAGTATTATTTTAGTATCAGAGAGATACTATTATGGTTTAATGCATTTTTATTTTAAGATTTTTACATTTTAGTTAAAGATTGTATCATTTTTGTTTTATACTTAAAAATATATATATATTTCAGTTTTAGTTATTTTAATACAAAACAAGTTTAAGGTTTGTTGTATACATACAGTATACAGTTATGTTTATTTCATTGCTTTTTAAATTTTTATGGCTTTAATATAGTTAGTTTTGGTTAATTAAAATAATATTTTTTTGTCAAACTGCATCCGCAGAACTACGCGAGCAAAGAAAAGTAATGTATCATTCTTTTAAAACAAATTCATGGGATTCATTTAATAAGATACTACATTTTAAGATATAATATGGGTAGAATGTTTTTAGAAATGATATAAGACGGTTATGATTTAGCTTTTTATTTGGTCACTATATTATTTCTTTAGTATTTTATGAAACTTTATTGTTATTCTGAAGTGTGGAAAATAGTAATACTCAACAATAAAATAATAAATGTAGAATGTTTGACTGGTATACTACTAAATCCGTATGACAAACTCAAGTCTTGTGATGTTTTTCTGCATACAGTAGGTAGCAGTCAAATAGAAGATTATATTTCAGACGGAGGAGGATTTGAGTGAGGCGTGTCACATTTTTCCACCTCAAAACCGCTTGCTCATCTTTAGTCATATTCACCATTGCGTTACATGCCAGCTTGCTATATAAATCACTCTTTGACCGCAGTGGTCTCATGATGATCTGACTCAAATTTAGTGAGGATCAGTTTAGATGAGAAGTGTAGGAAGAATTTAAGTCTGCATTTGACAAAATCTGAGAGTCTCGAAACTCACTTGTAAATATATATATTACATCTTTATTTGAGTTCGAGTGAGAACATTGCATGGTAAGAGTTTACATTCAGCTACAGAAACCATTGAATGC
Source organism: Gymnocypris eckloni scoliostomus (assembly GCA_027564155.1). Lineage (NCBI taxonomy): Eukaryota > Metazoa > Chordata > Actinopteri > Cypriniformes > Cyprinidae > Gymnocypris > Gymnocypris eckloni. The sequence goes on along the minus strand of CM050414.1, from coordinate 37,917,051 downwards.
TTATTAAGCATATAAGAGACAGGAACATTATCACGGGAGAAGCCATGTGTCTAAATGAAGCATGATTCATCACACGCCACACTAAACCACATCTGTGAAAACCTGTTTACCATCGTTACTTTAGTAAAAACACATGCACACTCTCACACACTCTCACACACACACAAGCACGCACACACGCACTCTCTCACACGCACACACGCACTCTCCCACACACACATACACACGCACACACACAAACACACAAGCACGCACTCTCTCACACGCACTCTCTCACACACACACACATGTAGTAACAAATAAAAAAAAATTACAGTGGGTACGGAAAGTATTCAGACCCCCTTAAATTTTTCACTCTTTGTTATATTGCAGCCATTGCTAAAATCATTTAATTTCATTTTTTTCCTCATTAATGCACACACAGCACCCCATATTGACAGAAAAACACAGAATTGTTGACATTTTGCAGATTTATTAAAAAGAAAAACTGAAATATCACATGGTCCTAAGTATTCAGACCCTTTGCTGTGACACTCATATATTTAACTCAGGTGCTGTCCATTTCTTCTGATCATCCTTGAGATGGTTCTACACCTTCATTTGAGTCCAGCTGTGTTTGATTATACTGATTACTTGATTAGGAAAGCCACACACCTGTCTATATAAGACCTTACAGCTCACAGTGCATGTCAGAGCAAATGAGAATGTTGTTTTCACGAGGTCAAAGGAACTGCCTGAAGAGCTCAGAGACAGAATTGTGGCAAGGCACAGATCTGGCCAAGGTTACAAAAAACGTTTCTGCTGCACTTAAGGTTCCTAAGAGCACAGTGGCCTCCATAATCCTTAAATGGAAGGCGTTTGGGACGACCAGAACCCTTCCTAGAGCTGGCCGTCCGGCCAAACTGAGCTATCGGGGAGAAGAGCCTTGATGAGAGAGGTAAAGAAGAACCCAAAGATCACTGTGGCTGAGCTCCAGAGATGCATTCGGGAGATGGGAGAAAGTTGTAAAAAGTCAACCATCACTGCAGCCTCCACCAGTCGGGGCTTTATGGCAGAGTGGCCCGTGTCTAAGCCTCTCCTCAGTGCAAGACACATGAAAGCCCGCATGGAGGACTCCAAGATGGTGACAAATAAGATTCTCTGGTCTGATGAGACCAAGATAGAACTTTTGGCCTTAATTCTAAGCGGTATGTGTGGAGAAAACCAGGCACTGCTCATCACCTGTCCCCAATACAGTCCCAACAGTGAAGCATGGTGGTGGCAGCATCATGCTGTGGGGTGTTTTTCAGCTGCAGGGACAGGACGACTGGTTGCAATCGAGGGAAAGATGAATGCGCCAAGCACAGGGATATCCTGGACGAAAACCTTCTCCAGAGTGCTCAGGACCTCAGACTGGGCCGAAGGTTTACCTTCCAACAAGACAATGACCCTAAGCACACAGCTAAAATAACGAGTGACTTCACAACAACTCCGTGACTGTTCTTGAATGGCCCAGCCAGAGCCCTGACTTAAACCCAATTGAGCATCTCTGGAGAGACCTAAAAATGGCTGTCCACCAACGTTTACCATCCAACCTGACAGAACTGGAGAGGATCTGCAAAGAGGAATGGCAGAGGATCCCCAAATCCAGGTGTGAAAAACTTGTTGCATCTTTCCCAAAAAGACTCATGGCTGTATTAAATCAAAAGGGTGCTTCTACTAAATACTGAGCAAAGGGTCTGAATACTTAGGACCACGTGATATTTCAGTTTTTCTTTTTTAATAAATCTGCAAAAATGTCAACAATTCTGTGTTTTTCTGTCAATATGGGGTGCTGTGTGTACATTAATGAGGAAAAAAATGAACTTAAATGATTTTAGCAAATGGCTGCAATATAACAAAGTGTTTTTCTTGAAAAATTTAATTCTGAATACTTTCCGCATAATGTATATACTATTATAGTATTTGTTCATATTTTGAATTAAAGTTTATTTTATGTTTATTTAGATTTAGTTATTGTATTACATCAAGTTAAACTAAATAAAAATGAACAATCTGGCAACTATTAAATTAAATAAATTGAAGGTTTTTATATTTTATTTTATTTTATTTCAGCTAATGTTCATTTAATTTCAAGAAAAAAATATTCTTAATGGTTTTAGTTTTATCCTTAATGAACTATAATAACCCTTTTTAACCCAATTTTAGAATGTTTTATGTTTTTTAATCCTTTTATTATATTAAATGTAATGAGGTCAAGTGACAACATACAGATTGGTTGACATTCAGATGAAAATGATAAATGTTGTTTTATTTCAAATAAATAGATTGAAATAACATCACATTTCTGAGTTAGAAATAAAACTATAAATTACTACTTTGAAAAGATGTAACATATTTGTTACAGAATCAGGCCGTGATACTTGCATGCATCTTTCTGCAGAGTTTGCTTTACTTGAGGCCTAAACTAAAATAAATCTCATCTTAAGAAAAAAGAAATTTGCGTTATAGTTGCTTTATAGTTGTACCAACATACCAGATGGTACAAATCTAGCATGCAGCTATAAACCATTAAATGCTTATTAAGCATTAACAAAGAGGAACATTATCACGGGAGCTGCCATGTGTCTAAAAGAAACCTGATTAATCACACTTATATATGAAGTGAGTGAGTGATATATGAAGTGAGTGAGTGATATATGAAGTGAGTGAGTGAGACAGAGAGAGTGTGTGTGTGTGTGTGTGTGTGTGTAAATTTGCAGTGTAAAATGCAAAGTGCAGTCGTTTAGTTCTGTATAATGTAACATTTATTTGAAAATGTTTTAATTAACCAACAACAATAAAAATAGCAATAATAATAATACTTGTTCTCTTGTAAATATTATTTTAAATGATAGTCAGAGGTTTCTTCTTATAAAAATCAATTTAGAATAAATAAATAAACAGTTTTTGAATGAATTGGTTCCTGAACATCCAGGAAGTGACATCGTTTTGGAGGGAAAACACCTGCACAAACATCAGTGAGTATTAGCAGTGAATTGGGTGAATTGAATTACTTTTACTTGAGTAAAAGTAAGAAAGTAATAGATTTTGAATATAAGTAAGTATTAAATTATATTTAATATGAAATGTAGTGCAGTAAAAAGTACAATATTATTCTTTGGAATGGAAGTTAAACACTGATAAAGTACAGACACTTGAAAAGTAATTTTAAAGCAGAGTAAAAATCACTGTAAAACATCACTTACAGAAACTGGTAATAATATGACAATAGATGCTTAAATGCCTTAAAAATGCAAAGTTGATGTCCTCATATAAGCAAATAAATAACATTATTTTTTGTACAGTGTAAATAATCAAGTGAAGGAATGAAGTTTGACCACAGCATATTTGAGAAGGTCTGCAATACCATTTCATAACAATAACTAATAAAGACATTTCAAAGTTACAGAGGGTTGAAAAAGTCCTGAAGATCAGGAAGGACCCCTACAGGAGAACTGAGCACATAACTCGTCTTTGACTAAATTGAGCTGAATCTGTCTGCCACTTTGACTATTTCATCCAATTTGATTTGATTAAATAGACTTGACTTCAAACTATTCTCTTGAGACAATTAATATTTTGCTCAAAGGTGTTAATTATGATTGATCCACACATTTGTTGAAACAAACCCACTGCATTTGACTTATAGGCAAGGTGTCGCTCCACACTCATGGGTTTATTTAAAGTTTCATAGACTGCTTTAAAATGTTAATCTGTTAAGATGTCAACATTTTATTATTTAACGACATAAATGTTTTATTAATATATTTTTAATTTTTATAATTATAACATGTTATATAAGAAACTTGTGACACATGGCACTAATTATAAAAATGATCTTCTGTAATGTTTTTAAACATATCAGGGACACTGTTGTTTCCTCTCTATAGAGGGTCTGGGATGCTAACAAACATGTACCGGTACCGTTGCAAAAGTCCTGGGGCAGTGGGGAGTGAGTTCTGTGACTTTTATTGTGTGTCTGGACTGTGATATATGTGCATGCAGGCAATCAGAGGCCAGTCTCATGTAAACGTCCCACTAAAGCTTTTGTCTGGCTTTTCCCTTTAGTAATCTGGAGGCAGCAGCAAGATTCAAAAGACCAGTTCATTTAGCTGGAGCCTTTTTAGTGTTGACTGGAAACAAATCAGCTGAGGGCCCCATTTACAACAACATCTGTGTGCTAATATATGAGACCAAAGTTATAATATTTTGAGTGTAAAGTCAAAATTGCAAAAATAAAGTTGTAGAAGTGTTAGATTAATATCTTAATATTTTGATAATAAAGTCAGAATTATGAAAATAAATCATAGCAATACAAGAGTAAAGTCTTATATGAGATTAAACTTGTACAAATCTGAAAAGTCAAAATTGCTAGAATAAAGTCATAGCACTGTGAGTTTGAAGTAATATTTTGATAAAGTAAAAATGACAATAGTAAGATTGCATCAGTACAAGAATAAAGTCTTACACAAGATTACATTTGTAGAATTTTGAGAAAAAAAGTCTAAATTATAAGAATAGTGTGGTTCTCAGCTTCCTACAGGGCAGACATAGTCGCAGGTCGTGGGTTGACAACTTCACCTGGTCTCCAGGTTGATAGAGGGGAGTTGGGGCATGCCGAGCATCTGCGAAGGTCTTGTGTCTCTGCACTGCCCACTGGAGGTGGATGTGGGCCGAGTCCTACACTCTCTCGCTCGCCCGGAACCAGTAGTCAACAGCTGGAACCTCCAAAGGCTCTCCCATCCAAGGAAAGAGCGGTGGTTGGTAGCCGAATATGCACTGGAAGGGAGTGAGGCCGGTGGTGAGTTTTGTGCATACTCGGCCCACGGGAGGAAACGGCTCCAGCTGAACTGGTCTTCTTGGCAGTATGCCCGTAGGTACCGTCCGAGTTCCTGGATCTTGTGTTCAGCCTGGCCATTAGTCTGGGAATGATAGCCGGAGGACAAGCTCACTGAGACTCCTAGTAGTCGAAAGAAAGCCTTCCACACTCGGGAGATGAACTGTGGACCGCAATCCGATACAATTTCCTCCGGCACTCCAAAGTTCCTGAAAACTTGATGAAAGAGGTGTTCAGCGGTTTCCAAGGTTGTAGGCAGTCCACGGAGGGGAATCAATTTACAGGCTTTTGAGAAGCGGTCCACTACTACTAGTATGCAGGTGTTCCCTTCCGATACAGGGATATCCATCACAAAGTCAATTCCCAGATGAGACCAGGGCCGTCATGGAATTGGGAGTGGAATTGGGAATTACGAGCTTTCCCACCAGCAGATGGCGTGGAGTAGAAGACATGGCACAGCCTGAACAACTACGGATGTACCGGATGATATCACGGGACATACTGGGCCACCAGTATGGTGTACTGAAGTACTGGGCTTGAAAGAGCGAGAGGGTCCGTTGGCTGCCTGGATGTCCAGAGCCCGGTACTTTGTGAACTAAGCCCAGAAGGGCTTGTCGCTGGGAAGATGGTACAAAGAGCTTACCTTCTGGGCCTCCCAGCAGAGCAGGTTCAGAGAGGGTGGCGGCTTGGATATCCTTGTCGATGTTCCAAAGGATGGGGTTAACAACGAGGGCTGGAGGGAGAATCGGCTTGAGATCCACTGGAGAATCAGGTGTGTAGAGACGCGAGAGAGCCCTTGCAGTTGCGGCTGCCCGGTCGGTAGGTAATGGTGAATTCAATCCTGGTAAAGAATAAAGCCTAGCGAGCCTCTCTGAGGTATTGGAGATTCTTGTGGTCAGTGGTGACCGTGAAAGGGTGGTTAGCTCCCTCCAGCCAGTGCCACCTTGTTGGCTAACAGCTCCCTGTTCCTGATATCATAGTTTTGCTCCACTGGGGTTAGTTTCCTAGAGAAGAAAGCGCAAGGCTGAAGGCCAGGAGGCTCACCAAACTGCTGAGACAGCACGGCCCGACTCCCGTGGTGGAGGCGTCCACTTCTGTCAAGAATTGGACCTGTGGATTGGGGTGGCGAAGGATGGGGCCCTTGCTGAAAGCGGTCTTGAGGGTTTCAAAGGCTTTGTGTGCGCTGGGATTCCAGGACAGGGACTTGGGCTTCCCGCAAAGCAGGGTGGTGAGCGGGGCTGTGAGCAAACTGAAATCCTTGATGAAGCGACGATAAAAGTTGGCGAATCCTAAGAATCTTTGAAGCTCCTTGACATATTGAGGGGTTGGCCATTCCCTGACTGCTTTCACCTTCCCTTGGTCCAATCTGGATACCCTCTTGACTGATGACATAGCCAAGGAACTGGACGGTGGGGCTCGCATTTCTCTAGCTTCAGGTAAAGATGATACTGTCGGAGCTTCTGAAGGACCTGCTTGACATATTGCCGCTGGTTGGCCAGGTTCCGAGAGTAAATGAGAATGTTGTCAATATAAACTATCACACAGCGATGGAGGAACTCCCGGAACATCTCTTTCATGAATTCCTGGAAGAAAGAATTCCAATATAAGACAGAATAACCAACGCCCCCGTTGGTTAGGCCGAAGGGCATAACAAAGTACTCGTAGTGGCCAGAAGGAGTAATGAATTGCCATCTTCCACTCATCGCCTTCCCGGATCCGAACAAGCTTGTACGCACTTCACAGGTCCAGCTTAGAGAAAATGCGTGCCCCACGGAGTTCCTCTAGAGCGGCGGGGACCAAAGGAAATGGATAGGGGAGCTTGACTGTCTGTGAATTCAGTGCTCGGTAATCAATGCAGGGCCTCAAGCCCCCGTCCTTCTTACCCACAAAGAAGAAACTTGACACTGCTGGCGAAGTGGATGGATGTAACCTTGATTGAGAGCCTCCTGAATGTATTCCTCCATAGCCTTGCGCTCCGGAATGGACAATGGATATACTCTACCCTTGGGGAGTTTGTGTCCAGGCAGCAGATCGATGGCACAGTCCAATGGCCTATGAGGTGGTAATTTGGTGGCTGCCTGCTTACTGAAGACATCCTGGAACGCCCTATAATCAGATGGGATGGTGGGAGTTGTACTGGGTTCGGGGCTCTCTACCCGCATGGAGGCTACCTGAGCGGCAGGCGACTGGAGACGAGAACGAGGAATTCCTTTGAGACAGTGTTGGTGACAGAATTCGCTCCAGCGAATTACCTCACTTGTCTCCCATCTGATTTCTGGGGAATGGATGATGAGCCAAGGGCATCCAAGGATGAGATCCACGGTGGCTTCCTCCCGTACCAGAAATACGATCTCCTCCTCATGCAAGTTCCCAATCCAAGTCTTAGGGGAGGGGTCTCAAACCTCACACAACCACATCCTAGCGCCTTTCTGTTGATGGTTTCGACTCGGAGCTCTCGGGCATGCCGTTGACGGGGCAGGTGGAGACGGGCTATGAGGTCTTGGGAGATGAAGTTGCCCGAGGAGCCCGAGTCGACCAAAGCGGAGGCTGCAATGGATTGAACTGAGGTGAGCAGTTATATATTCAGCATAGTAAGCTTGGCAATGATAGGGTCAGTTTGGAGTGTACTCACCGCTGAACGTGGAGGTTTAACGGGACAGGCTTGGATATAATGATCAGGAGAAGCGTAATAGAGACACAGCCCAGCCGTCCATCGGCGGGCTCGTTCACGGGGGTATAGACGAGGCATATCCACATGCATGGGTTCTGGTACTGGGGAAACGTTTGCGGGTGAGGCTGGCTGGTGCACGGCTTCAGCAGGGTGGCAGACTGTTAGGTGTTGAGAGATGCGGTTAGCCTGCTGCATAAAACTCTCTAACCCCACAGTATTGTCGTAAATTGCCATCTGGGCGCGGATGCGAACGTCTAGTCCCTAGCGATAGGCACTGAGCAGGGCTGACTCGTTCAAGCCGCAGGTGGACGCCAGAGTGCGGAATTTCACTGTGTACTCGTGGGTAGAAAAACTGCCCTGTCGCAAACGCAGTAACTGGTCCACCTCTGAGAGCGCTCGGGTAGCACTTCCAAAAACCTACTTGAAATGATTGGCAAATGCTTCATAGGAAATTATTATGGCAGTATTGGCGTTCAATATGGCTTTAGCCCAAATCAAAGCTTGATCCGAGAGAAGAGAGATCAGAAAGGCTACCTTGGAGCGCTCAGTGAGAAATTTCTGTTGTTGCATCTTAATATAGAAGGAGAGTTGCAGAAGAAAGCCGCCACAGCCAGCCGGATTACCCGCATAGACAACTGGTAACGCCATGGGACTGGCCGAGGCAGATGGTGTAGGGGCAGGAGCTGGTAGCAGGGAAGCACGAATACTGTTGACCAGCTCCTCCAAGATTTCCGTCGGAGATGGAGGCCAGGGATCCATATTGGTGTCGGTTTAGGACCGGTCTTCTATCACAATGAGAGTCGGAAATAACAGGTAAATAACACACACTGTAACTATTTATTGTGGGAATTGCTGGAAGAGAGAAGAGTGACGAGCTGGTGAGTATCTTGTGAATAGATATCTTCGGTGGATCTGTGCAAGAACTGATATGCTTATCGTTCACAGGGGAATAAAGTCTGGGCACTGGGGAGAGCGGGAGTCGACGCTGGAGAATCGTTGGAGAACCCTGAGTCCCGGAGTAAACACTGGGGAATCGCTGGAGAGTCTAAAAGGCAAGAAAACACAGGTATGCGCAAAGGAAGTCAGGTACTGTTCAGTGTGGTGAACCGTAGACCGGACGATGAGTGTCAGAGAGCGTGTGGAGTTTGTAGGAGTGTTGATGAGGGACAGCAGCTGCAGGTGATCAAAACTCAGTTGTCTGGGATCTGGTGATTGCGGTTGCCGGCAGTGACTGTGACTCTCTGACACACTACTAGTTATATTACTTTTTCTTCACGCCCCACAGAAGTTGTAACTGTGTATTTTCCGTGTATCTTCTCCTCACCATTTGACCAAAATCCACATTGGATCGCAGTCAGAATTTATTACAGACACTCAATAGTGACTGATAGTGACATTCAAGTAGAAGTGTTGTATTAATCTCATTAATTGTCATGTGTAGCTTGAAGCTAATTGTAATTTCGATTACAATTATATTGCATTATGTAATCACATAAGTAAAGTTTGTAAAAAACTTTAATTTCCCCAAAATGTAATTATAGTAATATAATTTAGCACATGCTCATCAGCGGGATGTAGTGCCAGAGTAAAGTAAAGCCACAACTTACACAACAGTGTTCACATCATCTTGTAATGCAGTATTTCTATCTGCTGAATGCAAGCTTTTCCATATTTCAAGCTTGCCTGCTGCACTGGGGACATCACATGCATGTTCGAGTCGTGAAAATTATGAAAATAAATCGAGGAATTATATGATTGTTGGATTTTATTTCAGAGGGGTTGAGGCATCAAAAGTAACTAAGTAAATAAGCTGTTTTATGGATGGTAACTTTAATATTATTACTGAAAACTTATTAGTAATTAGTTACACTACTAGTTATTGCAAAAAGTAATATTACAGTAACTACGTTACAGTAACTAGTTACTGCCCAACACTGATTATAAATATATATTTTAGTTTGATTGTTTTATTACTATTTTTACAGTGCATTGCATCAATATGCTGCCTTTCATTCAAATATAATTCCAGAGCTCTGTTATTAGATTTATATCTCATCTTTCTGTACCTGTTGAAACGGTTCAGGTATTTGTGAATTAGGTTCTCAGCTCAGACAGCGAGTTTCCACCTGCAAAACACCCATAAATACCACGTTTACCTGTATCATAGTAAATGTGTCAGTATACGAGAGACACACAGACCATTAGACAGAGACACGCACTCGGTTTTGTTCAGAGAAAAGCAGTTCCTTAGAAAATGCTGTGATTGTTTGTAGGCGTCTCTTATAGGCTGAACGTATAGGCGTATCTCACATCTGTAACAGGAAACAGATGGAAAGAGCAAATTCCGCAGGTAGCTTTCTATGGGGTAAAACTATAAATGTGTCCTGCTGTGATTTTCATAGGTGCGGATGAAAATAGCATTCATTTAAAACTCACTATAATTGCACTAATAACTTACTGCACAACTAAAGGCATACAAGAATGCATTTGCAGCTGATGTAGAGTGTGTTTAACTATGTGTTTGTTGTGCATGCGTGTGACTGCAGGGTTTTCACTATAAACTTTGTTTTCAATGTGAAATGCTGACATTGTTCTCTGCTCCAGGTTCCAGAACGGCCCAGAGCAGGAGAGAGAGAGACGGATACAGCAGCTCTTTGTGCTTTATCAACCTGTTTGTGTGGTTGCTGTGACTTTTCTTTTTTTGGCTATAATTATTGATGGCTCTTTTCCGGTTCTTAAACCACAGAAGGAACACATTTAAAGACACGCACACAGACATATCACTCAAATGCTTTGGATCTCTGTTATTTTTTTTTTTAAGAAAGCATTTTTTAAAGAAGTTTTATTCAGCAAGGGTGCATTAAATTGATCAAAAGTGACAGTAAAGACACTTATAATTTTATTAAATACTCTATTTAAAATAAATGCTCTCATTTTGATTATTTAGCAGAGAATTATGAGATCCTGTTGGTTTCCACAAAACAATAAAGCAGCACAACTGTTTTCAACACTGATAATAATCAGAAATGTTTCTTGAGCAGTAAATCAGCATATTAGAATGATTTCTGAAGATCATGTGACACTGAAGACTGGTGAAGATCACAGTAATACAATTTATTTTAACGTATATTCACACAGAAAACAGCTATTTTAAATTGTAATAATATTTCACAATTTTAATTTATTTTAGTACAAAAGAATGCTGCCTTGGTAACACTTTTATTGATATTTCTGATGTTGGTATTTTGTTTACAGTATACAGTGGGGTATAAAATACTACTACATTGAAAATCTGGATATTTTATTTTATTGCATTTAACCTGAAAATAAAGTTTTAGAATTGAAAAGATAAGATAAAAAATAAAATCCATTATTTAGGTGACTAATCAAATGTAATTTTAAGTAAGTGAGAGTAGATTGAAGTAAATAAGTGTCAATGATCATGTGACTTTGTATAGACGTCCTGTTCTTCTATTGAATCGCATGATGCTCTTTCGAACATCTGAAATCATGCTTCATGAAATCATGCTGAAATCATGAGGTTTTGTTCATACGTAGGTGTGAAATGCAAAAGAAGATAGTTTTTAGTAGTGATCTCTAACTTTTGGACCCCATTGTATGTATGTATGAAATCCCTTTGACCCAGATAAACCGGTCCTGTCTTAACATGTAGTTTTAGGGGACAGAGCTGTGTGTGTGTCCATGTAGCCTCTAGGTAAGAAGGAAATACACCCTCTTACAAACCTCTGTGCCAACTGTTGTATAACAAAGCTGTTAAATGAGAGGGGCCCTAAAACCCTACATTATTTATGCCTGTGTGTATGCGCCTGTGTGTGTGTGTGTGTTTGTGTGCGTGTGTGTGTGCCTGTGTGTGTGCGCCTCTGTGTGTGTGTGTGTGTGTGTGTGTGTGCGCATGTGCACGCCTGTGTGTGTGTGTGTGTGTGTGTGTACGCACGTGTGTGCACGCCTGTGTGTGTGTGTGTGTGTGTGTGTGTGTGTGTGTGTGTGCACGCCTGTGTGTGTGTGTAGGGTGTGTGTGTTTATGTAACAGGCTTGGGCTCTATATAAGCTCCTGTAGCTGGACACTGCGCTCAGAATTCAGCTCTCGAGGCCCTGATTCCCACACACTCCAGACCGAGCTCTGCAGTAGCCATGGCAACAACCCTGCTGGGATTGCTGGGAGTTTTGCTCTGTGCCCTTGCCGTCAGTTCTGAGGTCACACCACAGGCCGACTTTGACCTCAAGGGGGTAAGACTGCAAGACCGGGATTCAAATATAGGTTACACTTAAATTTAAAAGTTTTTGTTACAATTTTTTATTTGTTACTACATATGTTTGTGTGTGTGTGTGTGTGTGTGTGTGTGTGTGTGTGTGTGTGTGAGAGAGAGTGCGTGTGTGTGTGCGTGTGTGTGTGTGTGTGTGTGTGTGTGTGTGTGTGTGTGTGTGTATTTCATGCAAAAATAAAATAAAACATTTTATATTTTAGAACTTGTATCAAACATTGATCAGAAATTATCAAAAATTATGGAACTTTGAAATATATTTTTTGTATCTATTTGGGCAGTCAAAATAATGTTTGTTTTACTTCTAGATTTTAGGTTGAGCAGAAAATTTATATTTTAGGTGCTTCAGTGTCAGGGCATCTACCAATTAATTCATACATACATAAATAATCTCACAAAAACTTGTATCACTCATTCAATTTATAATTTAGAAATGCTTCCAATTCTGAATAGCTCAATATTACTATAATTTCTGTCTATTGGAGTAGTTAAAATGTTTGTATTTTTCAGCGTGCATATTTTGGGTGCTTTGCAGCTACCAATTTATTTCAAGCACAAATAAATAAATATTTTATAAAATTCTTTGCATGACTTTTAATATTACGAAATGCATATCAAACATTAAATTCATAATTTACAAATGCTGAAAAAAATATGGCACTTTTAACTATATTTTTTTGTGTCAACAGAAAGTGTATATTTTGGGTGTTTGGTGTTGACGTGTGTCCTTCACACAGGTGGCTGGGAAATGGTACATGATTGGTTTTGCCACCAATGCCGAGTGGTTTGTGGCCCGTAAGGCGAACATGAAGATGGGCATCGCCATGCTGACACCGTCTGATGGAGGAGATCTGGAGATGGCGTATTCCAGTCTCAAGTAAGACAAACTGATCACTAAAAAAGTAAAAACTATTTATAAAATCTTCCCATGTCGTATGATTTTAACCCGTTTCCTTCCGGTTTTTCCAGTCCTGATGGCACATGCTGGAGAATAAACCATCTGGCTCAAAAGACGGATATTCCAGGGAAATTCAGCTTCCGCAATGAACGTAAGCAAGCGAGCGTTCATCTAGACATGAAAGACGGTAGTGATTTATTCAGGATTCAGATGGGAATGATGTGTTTCCTCAGGCTGGGATTCTGACAGTGACATGCATGTTGTTGATGTGAAGTATGATGAATATGCTTTGATCCACACCATCAAGACCAAAGCCGGCTCCACCACGCTTCTCAACAAACTCTATGGTAACTAACTCCTCTTTAAAAGTTAGTATTTACATTTTTAGCAGGTTTTGAATTCAGGCCTCTTCACATAGAAACTGAAGACAACTATAGACCTGTCAGGTTAGATTCAGGTTCAACACTTATGACAATGAGGCTCTGAGGAATAGACTTACCCTTATGAAAAATATTTAATACCCATTAAAACATATATTTTAAATATATGCTGTAAGCAATTGTTACATGAAACACATATTTAAAAATTGAAGATATATTTAGTTTCAAACTTTGTGTACCAAAATAATTTTAAGGGCAAGAAAATACATCCTACATTTAGGCTAAATGCAAATGTGTATGGAATAGCTTACTAGAGATCAAAACTTGATTCATAAAAATTAATTAATGTTTTTTTTATAATATTACATTTTTATATATGCTCACACGTGTTATAGACTACACAGAAACATTCTCTTCTAATGCCAAAGTATTTTATTGGATTAACAATATATGGAGATATAAAACATAAATTATGACAAAAATGTATTGGTCAATAAATTTATGTAAATATATTTTGAAACATATTTTAGCAAATATGTAGTAGTAGTAGTATATGTCTTGCCCCTGAAATATATTTTTTATTTTGGTATATGAGGGTTGAAACTAAATATATTTTCAATTTCAATGTTTTATTTTTTTAGCTTGTATTTAAAACATATTTTGGTCAGGAAAATTATATTTTCTTGCTGTATTAGAGCTCAGGTCGATTAAATAATATTACCAGACACAATTAACTTTAACTCCATTAGTTAGCACGAATTAATGTAAAAATACTTCTAAAGCATTTATTAATCTCACTTAATGTTCACAAATGAACCTTATTGTAAAGTGTTACTTTCATTTTCAGTTGACTGAATCTCTCTTCATTTTCAACCTTAGCTTTCAATCACCTCAATACATTTGAATATAAAACACCTCATTTTCCCTGGTGGATAAATGAGGTACCTCACCCAAATTCATAGTTTCACTGAAATAATACAAAGGTTATCTGGATTGTGAAGAGCTTAAATCTTATGATCTTAAATTCGTATGAGCTTAAAAATGTTCCTCAGCCTGTGATGTGTGCTGTAAAAACCTTGTGAAAAGCATCAGCTCAGATAATGAATACACTTACTAAAGTTTGCGTGACGTTTGTGAAGGCCGAACCCCAGACCTGAGCCAGGACGTCCTGGACAAGTTCACCGAGTTTTCTCTGGAGCAAGGTATTCTGCCTGAGAACATCGCCTTCCTGCCGAAAAATGGTAAAACACTGTTAAAAACACTCTTATTAACAGTACATATGAGTGCATCCAGGCCTGACGTGAGCATCTTTTCTCTCCAGGCGAGTGCCCGTGATGTGCCGATGAATCCTGACTGATTTATTATGACTGTAGTGAATCATTTAAAGTGCCTCTAGTTTTTCTGCTCTCTCTCTCAGTCCTGTTACCCTCCAAGATCTTTCCATCATTTCTTCATGAGTTTAGACCAATAAAATCTTTTGTGAATCTGTTTTGAGGCATGTGTTGTGGTTTTTATGTATTTAGCTTGTTAACTATCAGAAAATGACATTTCCAACTTAAACTGTTGTAAATACTGAATACTTTGGAGCATTTGGTCTCTTTTTAAAGACATTTAGCAGATTATTGTAGAAGTGAAAAGCTATAAAAGTGAAAGTTTAAAAAAAATAAAGTTTATGAAAACATCAAATGTAAAAATGCACGTTTTCATAAAATGAGTTTCAAGCATGTACACACCAGGGATATAATATTAACTAAAACTAGACTTTGTTTAAATAAACGTTAACTGAAATAAAGTATGAAATATAAATAAATGTTTCAGCTAGTTGCCAAGGCTTTACTTAACCAAAATAAATAAATATATAATAGATAAAATACTATAAATACACTGAACAAAATTATAAACGCAATGCTTTTGTTTTTACCCCCATTTTTCATGAGCTGAACTCAAATATCTAAGACTTTTTCTATGTACACAAAAGGCCTATTTCTCTCAAATATTGTTCACAAATCTGTCTAAATCTGTGTTAGTGAACGAGATAATCCATCCACCTCACAGGTGTGTCATATCAAGATGCTGATTAGACAGCATGATTATTACACAGGTGTGTCTTAGGCTGGCCACAATAAAAGTCACTCTAAAATGTGCAGTTTTATCACACAGCACAATGCCACAGATGTCGCAAGTTTTGAGGAGCGTGCAATTGGCATGCTGACTGCAGGAATGTCCACCAGAGCTGTTGCCCATGAATTGAATGTTCATTTCTCTACCATAAGCCATCTCCAAAGGTGTTTCAGAGAATTTGGCAGTACATCCAAGCACAGACCACGTGTAACCACACCAGCCCAGGACCTCCACATCCAGCATCTTCACCTCCAAGATCGTCTGAGACCAGCCACCCTGGCTGTCAGAAACCGTCTCAGGGAAGCAAAATAAATATTTAAACCTATAAATAAACTTTAACTGAAATAAAGTAAAATACATATTAAAAAAAAATAATATTTCAGCTAGTTGCCAACATTTCTCATTTTAATTTACCATGATGTACTAAAATAACTAAGAAAAATAACAAAAACTGTATAGACATTTATATATACATAACTAATAATGACAAAAACAAAATTACTAAAACTTAAAAAAATTGTTTTAATATTAATAAAAACTAGCATCTGTAACATCTCCATACCACCACAATAACTCATACATTACACTGTAAATACACAACTTTTAAAGATTTTGAGAAATAATTTCCTGAATAAATAAACCTGATGAACTTGCTTATGTAAATGTGAACGCTCATTAAATCCCGTATAAAACACCTCTAAAACGTTGTGCAACTGCATCTCCATAATGAAGAACAGAGGATGCAGGAAAATACTTTGCCTTTTATTTCCTTTTTATCATTTTTTTAAACAAATGTGAAGATACATCCATGACAACACGAAGTTCTGAAGTCCTCTTTCCGAAGTGTTTACATCTACACCCTCTCTTTACAGATCTGTGTACAAAACAATAAGTTATAGTCCCATAGATTCCTACTTACATTTAACTATACAACAAAGTTTCAACGATGACCAAATAAATATCTGCAGTATAAAAATGATCACAGGGAGAGGGAGGGAGAGAGGGAGAGAGGGAGGGAGGAGAGAGAGAGAGAGAGAGAGAGAGAGAGGGAGAGGGAGAGAGAGAGAGAGAGAGAGAGAGAGAGAGAGAGGAGAGAGAGAGAGAGAGAGAGAGAGAGAGAGAGGGAGAGCGAGGGAGGGAGAGGGAGGAGAGAGGAGAGAGAGAGAGAGAGAGAGAGAGAGAGAGAGAGAGAGAGAGCGAGAGAGAGAGAGAGAGAGAGAGAGAGAGAGAGAGAGAGAGAGAGAGGAAGTAATTCCCTTCCCAACCGATGGCATTGTTTTTGCTAATGGTGCTGTTCGGACACATAGAGGCTGTTTCAGTGCGTCGAGGTCGAGTTCCTCTGGAAACCTCTGGCCAATCACATGCAAAGCTGGACATGACATCATCCATCACAGGTTAGTGGACCCGAATAAGCGTCATATGATTCGATTTTCGTTATGCACAAACACAAAACAGCACATTACCAACATGACTCGCCTTGTCGATTACAGCTTTTTGTCACGTTTTGGTAACGAGTAAAGGATGCCATCCTAGTACACGCTTTCAGTGAGGTCTGACAGCAACTGTTAAGACAATTAGTGGGTATTAGTGTGTATTTGCATTGGCCGTATGTGAACAGTACCGTCACTGTGAAGTCTCCAGGACGAGAGAGTCACCTGGTGAAAAGGTTATTGGCAACGGCAAACATATCTAATGCATTGCTTTGAGTATAAACCAGAGAAATCATCAACCATAATCACACATACAGATCATTTGGAATCTCCTCGTAGTTGTCCTTTTAAACTAAACTCATACTGCATGTTGTGGATACTGACGAGAGAGAAAATTGGCCAGATAACATCAATAAGGTTATCAAAAATGATTTTGGTACACATAATTGGCATACTGAATTTAATATAGTGTATGTTTAGAATTAGAGTCTCAAATAAAAATCCATATTCAGGTCAAATTTCACCCCAAAAACTAAAATAAATTATATTTTGAAGCTATTTAGAACATTGAGTGACACTGACTTATTATTTATGTATTTGTACATTTATTTTATACAACAGCAGTGAAATTTTAAATACAAATCATTGTGTTGCAATACATATTTTTTTGTTCATTTTATACTTTGAATACAATGAAAAGGAAAAGGGTGTAGGAATAATTTGCACTAGTGAATTAGTATTTACTAATTTACCACATATTTACAAGAAATGAGAAAATAACACATTGAATTAAATGGGAAATGTTGAAGTGGCAAGACTGAAATACACTGGAATTAGTTTTTCTATAAAAGATGCAAACAAAACATTGATTATTGGAGGATGTTTTGCTAGAAAATACTTTTTAAGTCTTTATACTTAAAAATGTACATTTCATTGTGTCTTCTTTTGAATTGTGAAATTTAAAAATTCTACACCATTTTTATTTCCAATAATTCCCATTCATTTTCCGATGGCTATGTACATTACTGTAACATAAAAAACATGTACTGCAATACAATGATTTGTATTTAAATTAGCACAAAAGTAGAACAATAATACACTTTTTTCCTTTGATTTTGGGGTTAGATTTGACCCAGACAGGCTCTTTACATGAGATTTACCCATTTACTTCACATCTCTGTGGTCCCATACATCCAAGTGAAATGCATTTAAGTCAACTTACAACGAGAAAACATTTATCTTTGCATGATTAAAATCTCCTAATTACACAGACTATAGGGGTTATCTGGTTTCACAAACCCAAAATGCCACAGATGCTTTATAAAACAACTTTGTTCATAAGCTGCATGGACTCGATCCAAGAAGTTTAAAAAAATCTAAACAAAATTTAGTTCTGAATAAATCTTAAAAAATGCTTTTTTTCATACATGAACCACTCCTTTTAAACATATTGGTCATTACAGATGATGCTGCATCTGTTTTTCCCTCATCATCATTAGATCAGATCATATGCACCTTTTGCAATCATTAAAGGTTTGAGAGACCAGATATTCCCAATAATCTTGTCCTGATCACACACACGTCACAAAATAAGGCAATGTCTTCAGTGTCAATAGAAAACAGCCCGATGCCTTTCTGAACATTAAAATCATATCCTGATGTCCATGTTTTCAAACAGCTATCTATCAGACGAACATGCTAGTAAAGTGCAAGACAGATATCAATCACATTGTCCTATATTCATAAAGCATTTCAGAGAGGTTATGTTATCTACTCGATGACAGACTGAATGCAAACGCTTCAGGAATATGCACCTGATCCCAGAAGCTGGATGCACACGTTAGTTTCATCTATTAAGAGGACAAAACCAAACTGAAATGCATTGAAAAACATAAAACATCTACAGTTAAAGGATCAGTCTGGCCAAAATGAAAAATGGCATTATTTACTCACCCTATAGTCGTATGCTTTTATTATTAATATTAATTTCTAAAGCGGAGGGGAAGATTTTCAATGAACAACAACACATTTGGGTCTGTCCTCACACAAATATATCATGCGGCTCCAGAAAATCTGGAATATAATCCACAATAATTATTTTTATATTTATATAATACATTATTATAATGATAATATTACAGTATAAAGAAAATTAGTTAAGTAAAAAAATATATATTTTTTTTCAAATTAATACCTTTTACGTTCCTTGGCAAAAAGTCAGTCAAGCTAATTTTAAACAACATGCAGACGAGTAAATTATTTTCACATTTTGAATTTTAGAGTGAACTGTTCCTTTAAAGGGATATTTCAATCAAAAAAAAAGTTGTCAATTTATAATTTATGATGTTCCAAATGTGTATGACTTTCTTTCTATTGTGGAACACAAAATATGATATTTTGAAGAATGCCAGTAACTAAAAAGTTTCCGGTCCTATTGACTTCCACTGTATGAACAAGAGATAGAAGTCGATGGCTACCCAAATATATTTTTGTGTTACAATGGATGTCAATGGGAACCGAAATGGTTTAGTTATTTCCACTAGAAGTCAATGGGAATTGAAACTGTTCGGTTACCAACACTGTTCAAAATATCTTAATTTGTGTTCCAGTAGAATAGAAGTCAATGGGAACCAAATCTGTTTGGATGGCAACTTTCTTCAGCAGAACGAATAAATGCAAACAGGTTTGAAAACAACACAAGGGTGAATAAATGATGACAGAAATCTCATTTTCAGCTGGACTGTTCCTTTAAGACTGGAGACCATGTGATCATAAACCACTTGAACGCACTTCCAGCCTATCTCACTAAACACTTTTCTCTTGCATTCAAACACAACACACACACACAGCTATGCATGAGGGGTCTTGGTAAAAAGCCCAAATACAGAGGTTGCCAACACGAGGGAGGGTGATTTCAAATCATTGGCTGTTTTAGTGTGTTTACGGAAGTGAGAGGAGAAAGAGGAGGAGCTCATTCTGCCGGCACCATGTCTTTATGGTGCCTCACAATGTGCTGGTTTTTCTCCGAAGGTCTCCGGAAGCCCTTCGAACAGTACTGACAGCGATGCGGATAGTCCTTAGTATGGATGGAAATAACGTGTCTTTTGAACCCAGATGCATCCCCTGTGCTGTAGTCGCAATACTGACACTGATACACCCTCCGTTCTCGCGGACCCTTCACGCCGCTGGCTTTCTTTACAGCGGGCGCTGCTAACTGCGCAGCACCTATAGTCCTCTTGGGGTGGGCTTTTCTGTGGGTGGGGCTTGCGGCGGCGACGCCTCTATTGATGGAGTCGGTGACTGCTCCGGCTGCTGTTGTTCCTTAGTGTGAACGGACAAGATATGGCGGCTGAGAATGAACGGGTCTGCGATCTTGAAATTGCAGTGGCGGCACTGGTGCAGTTTCTTGGCTTTATGCGACGCCGAGTGTTTCTTAAGCTCGGACGGCCGGTGGAAGCCTTTCCCGCAGACGGCGCATTTATGAGGGTAGTCTTTAGTGTGCACGGAAATGACATGCCGCTTCAGGTCGCTGGAGTTGGAGCTGCGATGATCGCAGTGGCTGCACTGGTGTCCCCGAGCGTCCTCGTGCGTAGCCGCATGCTGCGTCAGCTCGTCTTCCTCGCTGAAGGTCTGGCCGCAGCGCTCGCAGTGAAACGGCAGTTCGCGACTGTGCTTCGTCTTCACGTGTGTCTTAAGATTGGACGAGTCGGCCGATTTGTAATCGCAGTACATGCACGAGTACGGCTTCTCGCCGGTGTGCGTGCGCATGTGTTTCTTTAGCTCCGACGGATGGCGGAAACCCTTGCCGCATTCCACGCAAATGTGTGGGAAGCTCTTACTGTGCACGGCCAGCAGATGGCGATTGAGCAGCCCTTGCTCGGCAGTCTCGTATTCGCAAAACTTGCATTTGTTCGTCTTGGTCGCGGCGGCGGGAGGAAGCGGCGACGCGATGGCCGAGGGCGATTTCTGCTCCTGTTGGTGGTGCTGGAGACGGTGCGAGAACAGCGCCGCCTGCTGATGGAACTCTTTACCGCAGGTCTCGCATTCGAACGGCACTTTGTTGCTGAGCGCATGCACCTCCATGTGGTTGTGCAGACTGGCTTTTTTGTTGGTGGTGAAGTCGCAGTCCGTGCATTGATACTTTTTGCGACTCAACACGTCCTGGTGGTGGTTGCGAGTGTGGCGCTTGAGGAAGCCGCGGGATTTGAATTTCTTACCGCACAGCATGCAGGGGTAGACGGTCAGAGGCTGTCCATACGGACCGATGATGATCGCTGGAGATATGAGAGGAGACAGAAAAGCATAGTAAGAGGATAAAAGAATCAGTTTTATAGCCAATAGCTGATATAATACAATATGCAGCTAGAGATATTAAATAAAACTATTAACTCTTTTCCTGTCAAGAGTGTTTGAAAAAGTTGCCAGTCAATGCGGCGTCATCAAAAACCTTTTGATGATTTTCACTAGGGCTGCAACAACTAATCGATAAAATCGATTATTATCGATAATGCAAATAATTGTCAACGATTCTCATTATCGATTAACGCTTTTCTATCGACAAAATGCATCTAAAAATAGTAAAGGATACAGAATGAGATGCCGCGGGAGAAATAGGCTACGTGATCCAAGCTGCCCGAAACATGAGAATTATTTATTTTAATGCATTAGCGTAATGGCTTGCCCTGCGCATGCACGCGCGTCAGACAGATGAAACACAGAGGGAGACAATTAAAAGGCTATTCAGCGCAAAAATATCCATTGTGCTGAAATATCTGTTGTTGAAAGTTAAATTAAGGCTTAAAAGTCAACATGCCGTGCAAGTATTTTATGAGAGTAGAAACTGTTAAGGGATAACAGCATGTAATTCTGAATATAAATATCAGACGCTTCATAGCCACCTTATTACAGGATAAATAAATGACACGTGACTGTGATCAAAGTCAACGCTGTTCCTGCAGAACATTACTCTCACCTGTTGGTTATCACTGAGTTTGAGTTTTATTAATCTTTATCATCTTTATTATTTAAATTTTTAATAGAGATTTAAACTATATTCACTATTACAGTGCTTAACACATTTATTGAAACACATTTATGTAAGGATTTTAACAAATTATGTAAGGTTTGTGCCACTGCTGCTCTAAACTAACAGCATTGGTGATTACCATAATCATGTTTTAGCTTTCTGTATTGGTTAGTCCTCCGATATGTGTAAGCTCTTTAGTAACAGTAGTAGGCTATTTCTAATGCTATAATATCATTATTGCTGTTATCTATGAAAGAAACACAGAGCACTACATGGTGTTCTTTTTCAGATACCCAATTACAGTCAATAAGCACATAATGGCAGCAAGAATGCAAGCTGTTGCAAGGCATAGGAGGCCATTTTTGTTATAGTGGGAATTAATACTATTTTGTTGTTTCAGGTTGTTTTTTGACCAATAAATGACAATACAATTTTTACATTTAGACTATTTTTTGACAGATTCCTAAAATATTTTTCTCTTTATTATGAAAGGTGGTCTACTAAATAGTTAAGTACTGTATGTGTATCATTCAGTTGGCACGTTTGTTTGAAAGACATTGGACAGAATGTGGAGTAGTGTGTTTTTGGCAAAAAAAAAAAAAATAATGTTTTATTTTAAATCCGATTAATCGAAAGAATAACCGGCCAACTAATCGATTATCAAAACTAATTGTTGCAGCCCTAATTTTCACTAAAATTTCATGGCCCCCAGAATAGTTTGTTGTATGAATATCTGAACATGCAATACATCAAAAAATAGAGAACAGACCCTCTACTTGTAAACAAAATAGCTTATTTAAGCTTAAAGCATCCTTCTTTATCAACACTTGAATGTAGGTAGGTTTCATTAAAAAAAGCAACATTTTGAGCAAAAAGCTGAGAAAATCGCATTTTCATCAAATACTACATCTGCATCACATCCAGTACAATGATCAAAGAAAATATAAAGCAAATCACTTCTATCAGCACCCCCAAAGCTTGCACAGTCCTTTACCACTTCCTGGATCGGCATTTCACTCTGTAACATTAGGGAGTTTCCATTTATATACGGTAAGTGTTGATGATCGCAATATTTCTCAAATGCATACATAGGAGATCGTTTGTTCTGCGTCTTCCTCGCCTGTGTTTTTGATCAGCACTTTCTAGACTAATTCAGGAGATGCGTAATAGCGCCTCCGAATGTATAACAGCGAGAACGCGAAAACCTGGAAAATTCTATGTTTGGCAGGGAAGCGGCGTCTCATGAATAACAGACAATTCCATGTTTGGTGGGGAAAGAGTTAAAAACATTGTTGTTAATGGAAATACACTAAAATAAAATGTTGGCAAGGCAACATTTCTAACTTTCGCTTAGTTTAAGATGAAGTACTAAAATTGGTAAATTCATAAAAAATACTAACTGGAAATAAATAAATAAACTGAAAAAAAAAAAAAAAATCATATACAAAAAAATAAAAACTGAAATTGAAAAACATAAAATGGTTATTTAAAAAACAAAAACATTACAAAATAACAAAACTACTAAAACTAAAATCAAAACTGATAATATTAAAAATGCAGCTGATATAATATACATACTACCAGGTTTATTGTCGTTAACTATAACAAACTATTACAACATTTTTGTTCATTGGAGTAAAGTGAAGTACAATACAATATAACAGTAAATGAAAATATCACTAAAAATGAAACAATTTAAAAATTAAAGTATAAAATTGTATAATACTAAAATAATACTGGATACTTTAATTGAGGCAAACGAGACACTCAAAACGGCTGAAATATGACAATTTAGCATTTACAACTTATTAAATTCACTGTAAAATATTTGAAAACAAAACAAAAAAGGTTTATTTTGTTTTCAACATCAAGGTAAAAATGTATATATTTGTATATTGGCAAACATGTACACTGAACAAAATTATAAACGCAACACTTGTTTTTGCCCGCATTTTTCATGAGCTGAACTCTAAGATCCAAGACTTTTTCTATGTACACAAAAGGCATATTTCTCTCAAATATTGTTCACAAATCTGTCTAAATCTGTGTTAGTGAGCACTTCTCCACCTCACAGGTGTGGCATATCAAGATGCTGATTAGACAGCATAATTATTGCACAGGTGTGCCTTAGGCTGGACACAATAAAAGACCACTCTAAAATGTGCATCCACCTCACTGCTGGTGAAGCGCTCTCAGCATCACTCAGTCCATGATGTTTTAGAAAACAATCTTTTCGCAGATTATTTAAAACAAAAACTTGGATCTACGCGAATCACATGGGTCGTCCCTCAGAGGTCGGAAAATAAGGAAATCCGTAAAACTCCCACCCCTGAATGTACTAATTTAATTAATTATAATTAAATAAATATAATTTAAATTCACGTCTCCCACACTTCATTGCCCTTTGAATGGAATATTAATTTGCTTCGAACTGGAATCATGGAGGAATATCCTGTGATGTCCACTACGCAGGGTACTTACAGTCTAATAGAACAAGCGTCTGAAGCGATAAGAGAAACATATAAAATATGCAGATCGGGGGTACGCGAGGACTGGAATTGAGAACCGCTGCTTCAGTTCATTTGAAATGGTCCTGCAGCATGATGCAAAGCGTTACAAGCATCCCATGTAATCTGCAATTTTCTGTAAAGCTTAGCATTTTCAAAGCAATTCTACAAAAGCTAAGATTTATTAATAAGTTAGTGAGAGGTGAGCGTGCTGATACCTGTTTGGACCTGTCGGGGTTCAGCTCGTCTCTTGTTCTTGCCATGTTGCCGGTTGAGTTTGTCCAGAGCATCCGACTCGTCAATGTGCAGTAATGCGCTCGCTGCTCCGTTCCGGTTCTCACAGCCCTCATCCACACCTGCTTACCCAACACACACGAGCATAATCATTTATCATTAGAAGAAACATCCTAATCAATGCAAAACCACAACTTCATTGTAGCTCAAAATACTCATATGTGACCCTGGAGCACAAAAGCAGTCATAAGTAGCAAGCGGATATTTGTAGCAATAGCCAACAATACATTGTATGAGTCAGAATTATCAATTTTATACCAAAAATCATTAGGATATTAAGTAAAGATCATGTTCCATGAAGTGGATTGTAAATGTCATACCGTAAATATCAAAAATTAATTTTTGATTAGTAATATGCATTGCTAAGAACTTAATTTGGACAACTTTAAAGGTGATTTTTTTTTTGCACCCTCAGATTCCAGATTTTCAAATAGTTGTATCTCGGCCAAATATAGTCCGATCATAACAAACCATACATTATTTATTATAAATCTCAATTAAAAAACTTTACCCTTATGACTGCTTTGGCGGTCCAGGGTCACATATCAGTCAACCACTATTAAAGATGACATTAAAGTACAGGAAGTCAGAAACAGACCTGTTACTGCAATCCAGTGTTTCTAGATAGATTTAGTTTAACTTGACGTAAAAAAAAAAACTACAAATTAATAAAAACCATATAGACAAAAAAAAAAAAAAATTACTAGAACTTTAAATAAAAGTAAAACAAGAAAATAAAAACTACATTAAAACATCAAATAAAAATGATTATACAAATATTATTTCATGGATACTACAATAACACTGACTTTGAATCAAAACGAGATCAGAATCGACTCAAAATTGAATCGAATTGTGAAATTTGTGACAATAGCCAGGCCTACATTTCGTAATGCCGTATGCATGCAGTGTGTTGTTTGTAGTTAATAGACTATTTAGTAGGGCTGCGATGATAAATCGATGCAAAATCAATTCTGAGGTCTTCCGAATGCATTGCAATTCTCTGTGGAATGGATTCTGAGTTTAGATTCTAACAGCAGGTGGCGCTCTACTCTAGTTTTTGTCCACACACACTCACATGCTCGTGAAAAAGAGCTCTTGTGCATCTTGGCATGTAATTACACCTCGGCTAAGAATGCTTTTATGACGTGAGATTATTCTAAACAGCCCACTGTGAACACCCTTGTAATCCGCTTCAACCTTTTCCAATTTTAAGAATGATAATTTTAGGTTCAAGTTAGAGGTCTGCTACCCAACCCGAACCCAGCGGGTCCCGAAATACTTTCGGGTTTCGGGTTAATGTTTAATGGATAGCTTCGGGCTCGGGTCGGGTTTGTAGCTAAACCAAAACTATATGCAGAGGCTTCGCTGCTTTCATAGACGCACGCACACACATATCAGAGATCGCGCACAAACAGCACGGAAACTTTTATTAGTAAAATAGCTTCGACAGGCTACTGACTCGCAAGTCACAACATTATATTTATCTGCAATGAGGCGGCAAAATCGCTGTTTTTGAAGTAACTAAGCCTCATTGCTTGTAGAGAGAGACGCAGACGCAGGTTCACATGCACGCGCAACTTTCCTCGGTCTCTCTCTCTCGCCTCTCTCTCTCTCTCTCGGTCTCTCTCTCTCTCTCTCGCCGCTCAGTCGGTCTCTCTCTCTCTCTCTCTCTCTCTCGCTCGGTCTCTCTCTCTCTCTCTCTTGCTCGCTCGGTCTCTCTCTCTCTCTCTCAGTCGGTCTCTCTCTCTCTCTCTCTCTCTCTCTCTCTCTCGCTCTCTCTATCTCTCTCTCTCTCTCTCTCTCTCTCTCTCACGCTTGCTCGCTCGGTCTCTCTCTCTCTCGGTCTCTCTCGCTAACGAGCCTTAACTGACAAAATGACCATAATTTGCACGGTCATCATCTTCTTTTCCATACAAAATTCATAAACTCGGCAGAATGTATGCATCACAGACCTGATGTTCACAAACTTTCATAACTGGTAAATGTTTGTGAAATGGCAGAGCCTTGATTAATCCGTTTCTTTGCATGCAATCGTGAAATGCAACCTTTTTCCTTTTTTTTTAGTTGGCTATTCGTTGTGGGGCGGGGGATTTCGGGTCGGGTTCGGGCTCTAAATTTAACTGTGCCGCTCGGGTCGGGTCAGACGATCTCGGGTACGGGCCGGGTTCGGGCTTCAGTTTTGAGCCCGTGCAGACCTCTAGTTCAAGTGTGTATAAGGATTTGGAAACTAGTAGAGTACGGCTGTATGCAGTGTCATCTGCTGTTCAAAACTACGCTCAGAATCGACTCAAGAAAGAATCGCGATGCATTCGGAAAATCTCAGAATCGATGCCGAATCATTTCTTTTATTTATTTTCCCAGCCCTACCATTTAGGTTGCAGTTATACTACATGATCTGGATTTGCAGGGTCAGTGAAATGCGGACTCCTGACCGTATGCAGCGGCCCACGCGACGGGCATGAAGTCCTTGCTGAGGGCGGTGCTGTCATACGGCCTGTCGTGAGGAACCGGCTCCTCTCCTCCAACCACCACCTCCATGTACACCTCGTCCGAGAGCTTAGATCCTCCTGCGCACAAAACACCGCAAACTGTATTGTGTTATTTTACTTTATAGTATGTTATTCACTCAATATGGTATTATTTTACTCAGAATATGATGTATGTTCAAGAATGCAATCCATAAACTGATCAATACATTAGAAGAACTAGAAGGGTTCAGTCAAGAAGGGTTCAGGGTTCATTAGGCCAACGGGCAGTCGTTGGCCTAATGGATAGAGCGTTGGACTTGAAACCCGAGGTAACCCAAGGTTGTGGGACTGCTCCCCGGGCGCTGCCCAAGTGTGTACACTTGGATGGGTTAAATGCAGAGAACACATTTCACTCCTCATTATACTCTGTATAATTGTGTATGTGACAAATAAAGCTCATCCGAGCTTAAAAAAAATAAAAAGGGTATTAGTGAACTTGAATAACCCTATGAACTGTGGGTAATGTCCCAGAATATGACAAAAACATGTAAACAGGTTTTGATGTATGTCTCCTGGGACCGCTGCCAAGGTCTTTTTTAAAAAAGGGCTGATTAAACAAAATGCCACCATTAAAGATGGCCAGGTGCAGTAATAAATTAATTGTGGCAAACCAGACAAGCATAGCCAATTAAAAAACCGGAACTCCCAAGTTTGGGCAGTGCAACAGGTATAAAATGAAGACATAAAGTCTAATAAAGTCTGCTTCTCGAGCCTCATTGACTAAAATGAAGGAATCCATCTCTTGCTCTTTGGGCCACGACAACTGCACATAAACAATGGATAAACTCACAATAACAGTGTCTAAAATTACAGCGTCACATTAACGATGACATCCACACAAGCAGTGTCTCAATGCTTCAAATCAGAGTTTCATCTTAGAGAACACGTTATTAAATTATGCAGCTTAAAAATCAGAAAGGACAAAGACAAAGCTGATAACAATAATAACTACATTTTCAAAACAGGAAACCAAAGGAATGAGACATTCAGAAACACGTCCTCCTCGATGTCTTCAGTGGTTGCAGTGCTGGTTTTGACATGTTACATAATTCGGCGTTTGTAGCTTTGAGCAAAAACGAAATGTCTATTTGAGCTTTTGCAGCCAATATCAAGCAAACATGTTATTGTACGGTTATATCAGCGTGAATCTCTTTATAGATCACATTAACCCTTTACATTCACCAAATAGATATTTGTGATGAAAATGTAACACCCCAAAACAAAAATAATGTATATATATTTTAAATAACATAAAACAGTGAAAAATAAGAAATTTGGATAAGAATAGAATAAGAATATACATATTAAATAAAAAATATAATATATAAAATAATCATATAATAAGCTATTATATTTTATATAATAATCATGCTACATTTGTATAATCCAGTGAATTAAATACTTTTTAATATTTAAATATCTTATCTTTGTACTTATTAGACAAAGCAAAATATCAGATGATTCATATTAAACGACTGACATCAGTGTAAAAATTTTGCTATTTTAATATCATTAATATACTAGTATAGTATTTATTAACATTTTTATATTTTTGTTTACATTTTTTTAGTAATTTTGTTTTTTATATTTGTATTAGTTTTTAATATCCCTTATTTCTTATTCATTTTTATTTCAGTTTTCATTTGTGCAATTTTAGCATTTCAGCTTAAACTAAACGGAAATAAGTTTGAGTTTTTTCATATTAATTTTTCTTCAGTAAACTTATTTTTTATAGATATTTTTAGTGTTATTTAAATAATAATCACACCGGTAAAACAGCTTCACATTATAAAACATTTGAGTTCAAAACTAAGGACTCAAAAAAGTCTAAAACTAATTTTATAAAGCAGACGGTTGTTTTACAATTTGTAAAAAATAATTGCAATTTAAAATAACCGTTTTCTATGTGAAGATATTTTATAATATAATTTATTCCTGTGATCGAAGCTGAATTTCCAGCGTTCAGTGTCACATGATCTTCAGAAATCATTCTAATATGTTGATGTGTGCTTGAGACACATTTCTGATTATTATCAATGTTAATAACAGTTAATATTTCTCAGGGTTTTCAGAGTTTCTCACCATCAGTCTGTGTGTGATGAGCGTCTCCCACAGACATGTAGACCATCTTCTCTCTCAGCGGCCGGACCACCGGTTCAGCCAGAGTGACCGCCTCGTTCTCCCCGAGATCCACCGTCTCTCCTACACACAGATACAGCGGTAAACCACCAGTCCTCTTACTGGACTGCATCCTCCTCTCACGCTATTAAAATAACAGTAAAAGAAATGTAGCCTAGCTGAGCACCAGCAACTACCTCTACAAATGATACACATTGGGAAACAAATCATGATGCATCATAACTGAAGTTGTGGCAAACGCCCAAGAAAGACCCAGGAGCAGGGGCGTCGCTAGTGGGGGGAAAAGGGTAACAGAGTGCATTCAAATAGTGGGCCGATCGCCGAAAAGAGGGAGACCTCCCCGATATTAGCGCTGTTTTGAAATTACAGCATATGCGAAACCGCAGTAGGGCTGTGACGGTGGCCGCGTCACCGGCGGTGGTCGGTTGCCACCGCGGTTGTGTATTGCCACCGGCGGTAGTGCACGTGACGTCACACACTGTATAACAAGCATAATACAAAGTTTTGTAAACAAGTGTAATAATAGTAACAGTTGCAAATTGTTTTATTTAGACTATAAATCTGCTAATTCACAAATTACCTCAAACATCACACACAGTGTTTCCTTTAGATTGGCAGGTTTGAGCGCAGAAAATACTGTTTATTCTGCATTCAGCATATTTATTTTGTGATGAGCGATGGACCTTGTTGGGAAACCAAATACTAAATCTGATCTGGAATCATCTCCATTCATGTCACCGATCCGCGTTTGTACAAGTGTCTTCAAGTTCACGTCATCGCAAACGCCCGGATGATCAGGTGTGTATTGGTGAGGATTTCTCCAAACTGGCCAAATACGAATAAGACCGCGGTAAATGGAAGATGTTAACAAGAAATGTGGCAACATACGGCGCGATTCCTATTCCACAGAGAGCGCGTGCAGCAGACGAGGAGTTAACGCGCCCGCTTGCTTGGTGGAAGCCGCGTCGCAACACAACAGGTTGAGTCTGTCCACGGGACATTTTAACTTAGTTTCAGTTCGTCATAAATAGGACGAGACAGTTTACTGCGACCGATTTGTCGTGTTGTATCGCGCATCTGGTGTAGACAGCATCGCTGATTATAATGGGTTCTCGCCGTGCCGCTCGCGTGAGGTAGACCGGGTGTATTTAACTTTCTCATTTAAGGCTACTTTCCTATTTAACTGTATTATTTATTTGATATTTATTTTAGTGTTTTGCATGTTGAGTGTTCACTTGAGTAAGTGCTAAAATAAACACGTATGTTTGTTAATAGATGATTGAGCCTCATTTATTTATTTTTGCGTTTCAGAATTATATATATATATATCACAACACCGCGCCACCTGCGGTAGTTGGTCCATTACCACCGCGGTGGTAAAAATCTGCCACCGTCACAGCCCTAAACCGCATAAAGCAAAATACTCCAAAAGCGTGAAGCAGCGCTTCCCGACGCATCCACCAGCCGCGCGTCAAGCAGAGCGGATCAAGCCGCGCTGAACGTGCGCCGCGCTTGCCATTTATAAGAGATAAACAGCAAGTCGCTCGATCCATTCAGATGTGACACAGAATGTGTATACAGTCGTGTGATATGAGAAAGACACGACAATGAGGTATACTGGAAAACGCTAACAGGCTTGTCAATTCAGCATCATAGTAATATAACTTGAAGTTATTAAAACTGTACAAGTGTTGGCAGAAAAGTATTTATTAATGTTACTGTTATTACATATTGGGAAATAAGCTATTTTAATTTCATCGAAGCTGGTTTGTGTAGTTTCTTCATGTTTGTTTTGTAACAAATTGTATAGTTTATAATTACTTATTTATTTTAAAAACCATATAACCATGGTTTTACCCTCTTGTGACCACCATCCTAATAATACTTGTCAGTTAAACTCTGGATACTTCTTTCTTTTTAGATGTTTAGTTCTAATTCATTTTAATTGAAATAAATTGTTAATTCAATAAACTGCATGAATGTCTTTGTCTTTGTTCTGTGGAACATAATTTGAGAAATTCAAGAATTTTTAGTCTATAGAGTTGAAATCAAGGGTAGCCAAAAAGGTTTGGTAACATTCTGCAAAATATTATTTTGTGTTCAACATAATAAAGTCGTTTGGAAGGACACGAGGGTGACCGAATGATGAATTTATTAGCAGTAACTTTCCAGTCTAGCTCAAAATCAACGCTTTACTGTCAAGTGCTTTTATGTGTGACAAAAATGCATTATGAAGTTTGTTGTATTTGTTGTGAATTCAGTCATATCTATTGTTTCTGACATTTTACAATCGCACATCAAACACCCCCCCACCCCCCATTGAGGGGGCCCATAGATAATTCAGTGAACAGGGCCCATGTGAGTCTGCAGTCGGAGTTTCAGTTTCTTTCAACTCATTGAATTCAAGGTTTCGTCAATGGGTCCAAAACAGTGCTGCTACTGTTAACATCATAAATGTTAAAATTATAAATCATAAAAAATGTAATTATGTATTAGCAATGTTGCATTGGCAACTAATTTTAATTTTGAAAGTTTAAGTTATTAAAAATTATTCAAACTTAATCTACAATAAGTTAAAGCTAAATGGAAAATTTGAATATTGCAGAATATTAAAATACAGAATAATAAATAAGATATTAAAAATACCCAATTAAAAAGAACAAAAGCTCATAACTAAACTAAAATCGATTATTTAAAATAATATATAAAATATAACATTCCAAAAATAAAGTGAAACATGAACTTTAGATGACAAACTAATGAGAAATTAGAAATGTAGCCTAGGCAACTAAGTGAAATATGTTTATGCTGGAGTACTAACATTTCTCAAACTAAAACCAAAATAATAAATTAAAGCCACATAGAAATATAAAAATATATATATATATATATTATTCTAAAATATTATATAACACTAAACATTAAAAACTAATAACAATGACAAATTCATGATTTTTTTAAACTACAAACTGAAGAGAAAATAAAACACAAACGTTACATAAAAAAACAAATGAAAATTGGCAACTGAAATATTTACATTTAAATTACTAAAACTAAAATAAAATAAACGCTACATATATATATATATGTATTATGTAATATATATATATATACTATTCTAAAAACTAATGACTGACAAAAGCACAACTAAAATGATTTTAATGTAGAAAACACATTAAAATAAACTCTAAATACTTTAATTGTATAGAAATAATGCTAACGCAGCACTGGCTCAAATCTCCCGTTCACTCACCGAGGTCGTCTTCACCAGAGTCTGCTTTAAAGATGTAAACTTTAATGACTTCCTGTCCGTCCTCATCCTTCTCCACCTCCTGATCATCGATGACACCATCTTCCCGCATCATCCACTGAGGAACAACGATCTTCATGGAGACAAAACTTTGGAACTGTAGCATTAAATTAAATACTAATTATGAAATATTACATCTAAAAAAAATCATGTGTTAATGTCTATTTTTGGATAATCCAGACTATTCAAACAGAAACAAATGAACGAATAACTGAATGAATAAACTAACAAACAACTGATTGAATAAACAACTTTAACAAACGAACAGGCAAATAAGTGATCTAATTAACAAACTGACAAAACCACAAATAAACACAAATATATTTTTGAAAAATTCTGAACTGAAGAAACTAAGATGTAACAAACATTAGATGACAAACATAAAAATAAAACAAATGAAACAAAACGAAAAGGAAATATCCAAAACAAATCATTATATAACATCATAATATTAATATTATTATAAAACTACTAACAATGACAAAAGCACATAACTAAACAAAATCTGATCATTTTATTTTACATGTAAAACAAACAAAAAATTAATACGGCTTTACTAAAATTACAAAAGAATTTAAAAAAAAATTAAGAAATATTAAATAAAAAATATATTATATATTATAAAAACTAATAACAATAGCAAAAGCACATAACTAAACAAAATCTGATCATTTTATTTTACATGTAAAACAAAAAAATAAAATAAAATGGATTTACTAAAATTACAAAAGAATACAAAACATGTAAGAAATATTAAAACAAATTATATTATATAATATTATAAAAACTACTAACAATAGCAAACGCACATAACTTAATAAAATCAGATCATTTTATTTTACATACAAAAACAAAAATTAAATGGCTTTTACTAAAAATTACAAATAAAATAATAATAATTAAGAAATATAAAAACAAATTATATTATATAATATTATAAAAACTAATAACAATAGCAAACGCACATAACTAAACAAAATCAGATCATTTTTTTACATGTAAAAAAAAACAATGGCTTTACTAAAATTAAAAAAGAATACAAAACATGTAAGAAATATTAAAACAAATTATATTATATAATATTATAAAAACTAATAACAATGACAAAAGCACATAACTAAACAAAATCAGATCATTTTATTTTACATGTAAAACAAAAAAAATAAAATAAAACGGCTTTACTAAAATTACAAAAGAATTAAAAAAAAATTAGAAATATAAAAAAAATATATATTATATAATATAAAAACTAATAACAATAGCAAACGCACATAACTTAATAAAATGTTTTTTTTTTACTGAAGATATAAAAACACAATCAACAAAAACACAAGCATTAGATGAAAAACTACAAATAAAACGCAGCCTTGGCATCTTTTAAACTGAGGTACTAAAAAAACAAATAATATTATAAAATATTATATTGTGTAAAACTGTAAAATGTAATAAGAATGAATTGCTATACGTGAATAATTGAAGGTTCTTATAAACAAACAAACAATTAGATGAAAAAAAAACAAATGTATCCATGGCAACTAACTGGAATGAGTTTAAGTTGAATTACTAAAATAACAAAGTACATTTGAAACAATAAACTGAACGCGTGAGCGAATCAAGCGACAGAATGACTGAAAGATTCGGTGAATTACAGGAGATCATGAGGTAATCTCCGCAGCCGTCCGAGTCGTGCTCAGCGTCCCTCTCCTCCGTCATCTCTGCCATGGCAACACCATCCTCCTCTTCCTCCTCTTCCTCCAGTGACATCACGCAGGTCTCCACCGCAACGCCCTCGTCATCGTCGCAGTGCACGTACTCGGCGACCACGTCCTCCACAGCGTCCTGGATGACGAGCTCGTCGGAGGAGAAGCCCTGGACAGACGCGGCCTCACCCTCCACCTCTGACACCAGCACCGTCTCCTGCAGCTCCACCACATACTCCTCCTCCTCCTCCTCCTCCTCCACACCTCCCTCATCTGCAACAACACACACCACTACAGCTCAAAACTACACCTGCACTTCAGAACCACCACTGCTTACTACAGTTCAACTACATGTGACCCTGGACCGAGTCATTGGGCTCAATTTTGTGAAGTTGAGATGTATACAACATCTGAAAACTGAATAAATACGCTTTCTATTGATGTATGGTTTGTTATATTTGGCTGAGATACAACTATTTGATAATCTGGAATCTGAGGGTGCAAAAAATCGAAATATTGAGAAAATCACCTTTAAATTTGTCCAAATAAAATTCTTAGCAATGCATATTACTAATTAAAAATTAAGTTCTGATATATTTACAGAAGGAACTTTACTAAATATCTTCATGAAACATGATCTTTTACTTAATATCCTAATGATTTTTGGCATAAAATAAAAATACAATGTATTGTTGCTACAACTATACCTGTGTGACTTATGTTATGACTGCTTTTCTGTTCCAGGGTCACATATAGGTACATATCGGCTTTTTGACACAATATTAATGGGGGGGGCGCAACAATAAAAGCACACATCGTGATAATTATTATAATTAAATATAAATACATGTATATGCATTGCTTAACATTTACATACTTTTGAATATAAATATATACATTTTAAAATGTAATTATATTAAAATATTCATTATATTCATTATTATCATTCATTATAGTAATATATTCTAAAAACATATTTTGTTGCCCATTGACTCTTAATATATTAATAATACATTTAAACTCGTAATCATAATTGCTCATAATGAAATATACACTAAATATAAATAAGCAATGCACGCAAATTAATATTTATAATTAATATACGTTTAATTATATTATAAAAGCAGTAATATTTTGTTTCGCATTATGTCATTTAATATATGTGTGTGAGTGTGTGTACATAGGGCTGGGAAGGTTACTTTTAACATGTATTTTACTACAAATTACAAAATACTTGCTTTAAAATGTAATTAGTAATGTATTTCGTTATATTCCTCAGGTTTAGTACTTAAGCTTATATAGCCTGCATGATGTCTTATTTTTATGTTTTACACCTCTAAATAAGTAACATACCAGTCATAAGATTTGTGTTTTTTGAATTTTTTTAACAACATCAGCAGTTTTCCGCCGCATTTCTATGAACAACAAAATCAATTTTTGTCATTTAAATCTACGAAATCAATGTCAATTCAATTTGAATACAACGAATGGGATTCGGTGCGGTTTCATGATGTATCCCAAGCTTCAAAACCAATCCAAACACACCAAACATATCATACAAGAAGCCAAAACAACTGGCAGCACAGTTCTCCAAGTTATACAATAGATTTGTTTAAAGAATGGAGCAAACTTTAAGTGATTACTTCATAACCCTCTCTATGGAGAAGCGATCAGCACAAACGAATCAAAGAGGCTCGTTTGTCAAAGCAACTACTGTCGCAAGTAATGTTGTTGTAGTTCAATATAATTTAGCGTAACGTAAGTTTGCTAATGATGCTTTCGGGAAACATACCCCAGATCTATCCAGTTTAATGTGAACCATTCACACTGGTTTCGTTAAACTAAATAAATGATTCATTTAAAAGATTGACTCAAAAGAATCATGTGTTCATGAATCGAATCATGAGCTGGCATGACCGCGTCAAAGATGATCTGTTCTTAACACTACAGATGAACTTGAAGTCTGTCTTCATTCGAAAAGCACACAAAGCTATCGTTTGACTTTATAAACTTTTAATTAATTCATGATTCGTATGGATCTGTTAACTGATGCAAAGTGTGAATTATAGGAGAATTTGGTGTCGTTTTACAATTAAATTCTTAGAAATATTAAACGTAATTAATGATAACCATTCAACACTCAAAATATGAGAAAATATAAAAACGAGTTACTGGATAAAAATGTTCAAAGATCAAGAACAAGTTCCCTCGAGATGCTTTTTCAGATTAGACGTTGTGTCCTTCGATGCTGAGAGACGTTTTGTTGCAGGTAGGCACTGCACTGATGTTTCGTCCTTTTCAGATTTATAAACTAGTGTTTGTATTTCCACGAGAGAAATGCTTTACGCGAAAGGCTTTCTGTTGTGTCGTGATGATGAGCGCACTCTCGCTGCGAGTTGCTAAATGAACAGGCGGCTGCACAGTTTCTTTCACAGGAGAATCAGTTACCTTATTGATTAAAATCCCCAAACTGTTTACTTAAATATTAAAGTAATCACTTTGGTAATCCAAAATACTTTCTGGATGTAACTGTAATTTGATTACCACCTATTTAAAATGTAATTATAACGAAATATAGTTGCTCATATTTTGTATTTTAAATGCGTAACGCCGTTACATGTATTTCGTTACTCCTCAGCCCTGCATATACATTGTGTGTGTGTGTGCGTAAAGTGCTGTGTGTGTGTGTGTGTGTGTGCCTGTGTGTGTGTGTGTGTGTGTGTGCCTGTGTGTGTGCCTGTGTGCCTGTGCGTGTGTGCGCGCGTGTGTGTGTGTGCAATTATGTTTTTAATCAAACAGATTTATTTTAATGATGTATATATTTACATATTTGTGTTCCCTTTTAATACATTTGTAATTTTAATAAGTATTAGCAATTATTAATAATAACTAGTGCTGTCAATCGATTAATCAATTGAATCGCGTTAATCACAGTCATGGACTGATTAATCATGATTAATCACAAATGTAAAATACTAGGATTTACCTGTAAATGTGTTGAATTAAAGAAATGCACGACAAACTAGTTTAATGAAACAGAATCTCACACATCCGCCAGATATGAGACATAATCCTTATTATTCTTTTGTTTTTATTCAGCCTTTATACTAGCAATAAAACATTTACCGAGCCACATCACTTCAAACCCACTATACATTTACCCAACTATTACCAAAAGTAATTCTAAATAAATACAACAAAACATTTTCTTGTGACCTTATGTGAAGTATTTTGACAAAATGCATTATGAAGAATAATTGGACCAGTTCTGCAGCTGCGTTAGAGCTAACATTAGCATCATAAGACAATTTCTGAGATTAATATTACACTTCAAACTAGGCTTGCCGCGATAGACGGTGATGACGGTTATACTGGTGTTAAGCCGTAACACCGTTACGTCACTAGCTCACCGTGGCACCGTCCCACCGTCGTTTAGATAGTTTTTATAGTAATAAAAATAATTTAGTTCAGTTAGAGGACACTAAAATTAAAACTGAACGCGTCTGCTCAATGCAATGCACCGAACAGACGACAGTCTTGCATCACAATATCCCGTTCCCAGACGTCCTTTCAGAACAGCATATCTGTGCTTTATTCTTATCGATCACGTTATGCATGCGCTGCACGCATGAACCAGTGCTTCGTTTATTTTGCGGGGTCTGAGCACAGCATGTGCAACAATGCTCAGAGCAGGCTAGCAGATATAATATACAGCTCTCAGACAGAACAGACAGGTTGTGATGAGTGACAGAGCAGAATAAGGATGAATAAAGTGTAAGTTGTTAAAATAATATTAGAGATGCACCGATTGACCGGCCAGAGATCGGAATCGGATGATTTCTCGCATGACCGGCCCGGATCGGTGACCGGCGGGTCAGTCTCACGTCTTGCCGATTCTGAGCCCATCCTTTTATTGCCAGCGGCGCAGGCAGAGACGTCACAGCCACGCGCACACTCACAGTAGATATCACAGTCGCGAGTATACATGCCGTTTAATGTGAGAATAATTCACATTTTAATGCCATTCGGTGTAAACAGCGAATGATAATGTATTTATGTCATGCCTGATGAGGCTTGAACAGCCCGAATGAGTGTGTGAGAGAGACAGCACACACAAAGTAACTCTCAGAAATGTATAGATACATACTGCGGTAGAACAATAAATAAAAGAGATTTACCAAATATGATTTAGGTAAGCAACATTAGACGGCCATGATGTTTCCCCGAATAACAATATCAGCACGATTGCAATGTGACACTGATTTTATACAATAGTATTTCAATAAACAAGAAGTTAAAATCAAGTGACTTGGATTTTAGACTAAATACTGACTGTTTTTGCTCAAATTCGCATCTGAAAATAGTTGCGCTCAAAGCCACAGCAGATCTGTTGTGTGTCTCTGAGCAACACACAGCCGTGTTTCGTCACTGAATGAATTAATAAATGACTCGCTCATTAAAGCAGACATTTCCCGCCGCCTACTGGAGGTTTAGACATATTTAAAAGTATCATTGCATTTTTTCAACATTTGAAAAAACATTAATCTTATAAAATGATTTATGCATTTGAAATGTTGCAGTGTAAATGCATCTAACGCAGCTGTTTCCTCAGCAGTGGAAATATAGAGTTTGTTAATACTAATTTAATTTGAATAGTAAAACTCTACTTTTTAATATGCTAACTGAATTAATTGAAACAAAGTAAGAATTTGATTTGAAAGATGCCACATTTAATAAGGTTTGGGGAAAGAAATAACCATTTATAAACAGTGAGAAATGACATCTGTTTTGTTACATTAAGTAACTCATATTAAGTTAACTATTGTGTCTCTTTCCAGTCACAGAGCACTTTATTTTGAGTTGTTTAAGTGAGAGAAAATCTGTAAATTAGTTCAGATTGGGGGAATTGTAATGTTTAATAATTTATTTTATTTGGTAAAAAAATGTTTTTGTTGAAATTTGCATGCATTTTTGTTTGTATATGCTGTCAATTATAGTTCTTAGAAAGAAAATCAGAATCGGCAAAAATACGTATCGTCCAAAAAAATCGTAAATCGACCAAGAAAATTGCAATCGTTGCATCTCTATAAAATATGCTATTTATAGCCTTTTATATCGCTGCACGAATGAGCATTACAGATGTACACATTCATCTCAAGAAAATCCCACACAAACCATCTCCTATCGTAATCATGTGTTTATTATCTTATATAATTAATTTCATTAACAATGAAATGAGTGATGATGATGATGATATGTATAGGCAACGTAAATGATATGCTCAAGCTAATATATTGGTGAGAAAGTTTTATATGTGTTCAGATGAGGTAAAGATAGACCTTTTTAGAGCATATTGTACTTCTTTTTATACTGCTCCTTTGTGGTTTAAGTTTAAGAAAGAGAGCAAGCTTCAGGTTGCATACAATGATTGTATGAGGATCCTGCTGAAAAAAACAAGATGGTGCAGTGCAAGTGATTTATTTTGTAAAGCAAGAGTACAATCATTCCCTGCTTTAATGAGAAATTTGATGTATAAATGTAATACTATTATAATGTTGTTGACAAACCCTAGGCTTACTGAAGTGCGATATCAATCCTCTATGAGGAAGTATTGGCATAATTGTCTTTTTTAATGTGTACTGCTTTTGTTTGTATTGTCTGTTTCTTGCTAATGGACCTTGAGTCTGGAAATAAAGTTGAATAATATAATCTTTAGTAGCTGTTGTCATGTTTATTTCTGCTGTGTTTAAC
Organism: Gymnocypris eckloni scoliostomus; assembly: GCA_027564155.1. NCBI lineage: Eukaryota > Metazoa > Chordata > Actinopteri > Cypriniformes > Cyprinidae > Gymnocypris > Gymnocypris eckloni. The sequence goes on along the minus strand of CM050414.1, from coordinate 37,877,152 downwards.
ATGTGTGCTCTGGCTGACACTCACGTTGTTTGTGATGTTACAACCGCTTCTCCGTTCTTAGGGATACATTCCAGGTATAATACACATTAGTAAAAGGATATATTTTCATATTTTCATTTGCGTTAAAAAAAATATTAACGCGTTAAAAGTTTTTGATTAATCTCATGCATTAATGTTGACGGCCCTAATAATAATGCAAGAAAATATTAAGAATTATTATTCATCTCTAATTATTATCATTTATAATTAAATATTATATATGTACACACATACGTAATTATAATTAATTATAGTTCTTCTATATTATTCAAGAATATATTTGTATTTAAAATGATTATTTATCATGTGTGTGTGTTTGTGTAAAATTATGTTTTTTAATCATACAAATGTATCAATTATGTTTATTTTAATTATGTATATATATTTATATATATATAGATTCTTGTTAACAAAAATTGTACAAGTATTATTCATCTTTAATCATTATAATTTATAATTAAATATTATGTACACACACATGTAATTATAATTAAATATTATTAAAGAATATATTTGTATTTAAAATGATTATTTATTCATATTCACATGCCACATATTCCATATATGTGTGTGTGTGTGTGTGTGTTTAAAATTATGTTTTTAATCATAAAGATTTATTTCAAATTGCATATATTTTGTTCCCATTTAATATTTGTAATTGTAATAATGCAAGAAAAATTTAAGAATTATTCATCAATTATAATTAATAATTAAAAACACATACGTACACACATATAATTGCAATTCTTTATTATTAAAGAATATATTTGTATTTTAAATTATTATTTATTCATATTGACATGCCACATATGCCATATGTGTGTGCGTGCGTGCGTGCGTGCATACGTGTGTGTGTGTGTGTGTGTGTGTGTGTGTGTGTAAAAAAAATATTCACATTCCTTAAAAATGACAAAATATTTCACTATAGAAATATAAATTCAAACTTTACATTCTCATCTGTAATAAAAAATACAGTTTTGTCCAATCAAATGCTCTCTAGAATGAGACCGACGCAACATTGACATTAAGTGTTCCAGACATACAGATGATGAACAAACATCAGTTTCTGTATTACCTGAGCCATGCAGTATAATCTTTGGACTCTAGACATACAGATGATGAGCAAACATCACAGTTTCTGTATTACCTGAGCCATGCAGTATAATCTTTGGCTCTAGACATACAGATGAGTGAACAAACATCAGTTTCTGTATTACCTGAGCCATGCAGTATAATCTTTGGCTCTAGACATACAGATGATGAGCAAACATCAGTTTCTGTATTACCTGAGCCATGCAGTATAATCTTTGGCTCTAGACATACAGATGATGAGCAAACATCAGTTTCTGTATTACCTGAGCCATGCAGTATAATCTTTGGCTCTAGACATACAGATGATGAGCAAACATCAGTTTCTGTATTACCTGAGCCATGCAGTATAATCTTTGGCTCTAGACATACAGATGAGTGAACAAACATCAGTTTCTGTATTACCTGAGCCATGCAGTATAATCTTTGGCTCTAGACATACAGATGATGAGCAAACATCAGTTTCTGTATTACCTGAGCCATGCAGTATAATCTTTGGCTCTAGACATACAGATGATGAGCAAACATCAGTTTCTGTATTACCTGAGCCATGCAGTATAATCTTTGGCTCTAGACATACAGATGATGAGCAAACATCAGTTTCTGTATTACCTGAGCCATGCAGTATAATCTTTGGCTCTAGACATACAGATGAGTGAGCAAACATCAGTTTCTGTATTACCTGAGCCATGCAGTATAATCTTTGGCTCTTGGGAACGGAGAGCAAGCCTTGTCACCTCCTCATCCATCGTCTTTATTCTTCATTGGCCACGGCACAACTAACACAACAACATACAATTCAATCAGAATGTCTGCTAGAGACCATATGATAACAAGAGAATAAAAGAGTTAAACAATCATTTATAGCAGAATTACACTCTCATAAAAAATAAACACAGAATGAAGCATTTAGCACAAGAACTGGGAGGATCATAACAATGTGACCGGCTTCAAGAACTAGTTGTCATAATGTAAACATGCAATAGGTTTGAACAGACATGCAAACAGACAGATAAATACGGAGGCAGACAGACAGACTTAGAAATATTGCACTAATAAATATGAACAGATTATTGACGAACGTGCATGTCCCTTTAATTTGCAAATGACTGCGACAAGAGCGACTAGAAATTAAACATGAGCACCAATAAACGGTTGTGCATTTAATCAAATGATGCAAAACGTTTTAAACGCAACGCAAAATGCATTAAACGCTTCGTGCATGTCAGGAAACGCTCGAAGCTTCATGCATTTGAGAAGAATGTGTGCAGCAGCAGCGCGCGCCGAATCTTCCCACCCCCCGCGCGCTGAAGGTTTCCTCGTATTACAGCACCTGAAACCGGACATAATCATGGCGCCTTGTGACCATAATTTCCCCCTATCACTGAAAACAAAACCAGCCTGCCCTGCGCGCGCCATTTTGAGCCATAACACATCGCGCGATTGATTCCCACGCATGCATACGCGCGAGCTTTGCTTTAAAAACAAAGGGGCGTTTGGTGTCGCGTGCATGCAGGAGCATTTATAAACAATAACCCACCCCCAGCGCTTCAGGCCCGAGTGCGGCCTACATAAGGCCCGGTGGCCAATCCGAGGCCTCGCGTCTCTAACGCAACATAATGCAACAAAACGTACAATAACCGCGCATAAACCTGACGCGCGTGTGCAACGAGCGGGCGGGATGAAACCCGCGCGGTCCGGTTTGTCGGTATCGGCGCACTTACCGTAGATCTACGCGCGGGGCGGCCTTCGGATTTTCCCCAGGCAGGCCGTCGGATTCCCCCAGACTCGGGCAGGGCTAGAGCGGGAGTTAGCGGGCGCTGGGCGGGCCGCGGAGTGCGCAGGGAGGGCGGAGCTCCGCAGACAGACGCGCTGCAGCCCGCTGCTCCGCCACAGCGCGAGCCGCCGTCAGCGCGACACGTCACTGCGCAGAGCCGCAGGAAAACGCGGAAGGCCGGTGACCGACATTTACCCGGAGAAAGCGAAGCTAACAGCGAGCGTCAGCGAAAATTATCGTGCCAATGCCTTTAACGCACTGTTTAAACATCTCCTGCCTAGTTATTCATATCAAAGATGTGCGCTTTCATTGTTTGGCCCTTAAAAGCGCGCACTGGTTGGCACAGGATTTTCATGCCCACATCACCTTAGATCAAATATTTAGTGCACAAATTCGTGCGATGGGAATCACATCTGTTCATCTGTCACGATATCAAATTATAGATAAAAAGAGTGGCAATTTATGAAACATCCCAGGTATGTTTTCTTTTTAAACATTTTTTTTGACATTTTTCTGATCTCTAAACCCAAATGTGACTGGACCACAAAACCAGTCATAAGGGTCAATTTATACATCATATGAAAGCTGAATAAGTAGCTTTCCATTGATGTATGGTTTGTTATGATAGGACAATATTTGGCTGAGATACAACAATTTGAAAATCTGGAATCTGAGGGTGCAAAAAAATCTAAATATTGAGAAAATCACCTTTAAAGTTTTCCAAATGAAGCAATGCATATTACTTATCAAAAATAGGTTTTGATATTTATGGTAGAAATTTACAAACTATCTTCATGGAACATGATCTTTACTTAATATCCTTATGATGTTTGGCATAAAAGAAAATCAATAACTTTGACCAATACAATGTATTGTTGGCTATTGCTACAAATATTCCCCAGCAACTTAAAAGACTGCTTTTGTGCTCCAGGGTCATATTATATTATATATAATACTTTTTTGTCCTTGCAAGAGGCTTTTTTGTTTCATATTTAATAGTTTTTGATCATGCATGCATGGTGTATTTTCTAATTAGAAATTCCAACTGCATACGCATCTTTTTTATCTCACTGTTTAAACCTTATTTACTGAAGTATTAACATTAAAGATGCATGTTTTGATTGTTTTGGCCCTTAAAAGCCCGGACCGGTTGGGTCATCCGTGCACAGCACTTTTCATTCCCATATCACATCTACATATATGAGATTATACACATTTTAGAGATGAAATCATATCAGTTCAGCTTTCACAATATCAAACCCAAGAGACTGGCAATTTATTATGAAATATCCCTGGTGTCTTTTTTTTTCCAGACATTGTTTTCCATTAAATCTAATTTCAAATCAAATTATTTTTAGTTTTAACCATATTTAGTGAGAAAAGGTATTATTTTAAATAAATGACTTTTTGGTCCTTACATGAGGCTTTTTTTCTCATTAGAATTGCAAAAGTGAGTGAGTTGTTGAACACATTTCTTATTGCAACAGCATTTACTGAAGTATTAACAATAAAGATGTATTTGTTTTGGCCCTTTAAAGTGTCCACTGATTGGGTCATTCTATGTTTTCATGCCCACAATGTATTAGATCAAATATTAAACTCACAAATGTTAAACATGAGCCACAGTAGTTCATTTAATACATTATCACAAATGAAAAACTTACATTTTTTTGTTTTATCCCAAATTTAGTGCATTTTTATTTTTTTTTTTTATGAGGATTTTTGTTTCATGTTTAGTAGTTTTCTTGTTCCGTGCATACATACAGGTGTGCATGCATGCAAACAGATAAATATGGAGGCAGAAAGACTTATGAATATGACACTAAATATGAACAGATTAGTGACGAACATGCATGTTCCTTTCATTTGCAAATGACCGCTACAAGATGAGAGTCTGTAAATTAAGGAAACACACATAAACAGTATGTGTAAGGTTTGAATGATGCAATACATCTTCTGATCATATGCTTGGATGCAACTCATTGCATGTGGTGTATATTTTATTTTCATGAGAATTAAACATTAGCAGAAAATTAGTACTGTACAGTACAGTTTCTGGAAGGGATGTCTTTAGAGAGTGCATGCATGAGAAGTGGGATAAAGCAAGCGCCCAAATGTTCAAATACTGTCACCATGTGTTGACATTAATCCGGACCTCTACAACTATAAAACATGGTTTCTCCATTCACAAGAACTCAGGTGTTTCAACAGCATCGACGTCCTGTTAGTTTGACAAGTTGCACAGGTAACATTTTCAATGAAAGCACCTCAGAATAATGCACTAGGTTGTAGTATTTACTGAAAATCAAACCGGCGCATCTACTAGTGTAGAAGGTTATTTCTCCATCTAAATGAATGCAGGTGTTTCTAAAGCATCTATGTTCAGCTGTTTTGACCAGCTGCACAGTTTCTCAGCCTCTTCCTCCCATTCAGACTCGGATGAGTTGTAGTCGTCCGTCTCGACTGATGGCAGAACTATCGTGATGTCCAGTTTCTCGGGCGACTCGTTCTGTTTCTTCATGTCACGGGTGTTAACGTGCTTCTGTTCATCTAATATCTGGAATTGGAGAGCAAGCTGTATTTGGTCCCTCAGCACATTCAAATAAATCATCACCTCAATCATTTCATCAACATGACATCTATTTTTTCTCCATTTCTGTCACCTAGTAGTTTGTGTTCCTCTCACCTTGGTATATTTTAAATATCAGTTGTTGGTTTGGTAACACTTTATAATAAGGTCCCATATGTTAACAATAAATGGATTAATAACACTAACTAACAATGAACAAACCATTTATTATAATGTATTTTTAATGTTAGTTAACTCTTGGTTCATGTTAGCTCAAGTCTATTAAGTAATGCTATAATATATTACAACTTTAAATTGTTTTAATATATTAGTTAATGTTGAAATTAACAAAGATTAATAAATGCATTAGGAGTATTCTTTCATTATTGTTAACTAATGCAGTTATAACTAATGTTAACAAATGGAACCTTATTGTAATTTTTGGTTTATTTAGCCTTGATGGGAAACCATAGACTATATGTTTAGACAGATGCAAAAACTACATCTTAAAAGTATAATAAAAATGAAGCGTACTCTTTCAGGCTCACTCGGGCCGTACAGGCGTCTCTTGCGAGCCGCAGTGTTTTGAGCACGGGCAGATTGTCGAGTAGAGATCTGGGAACCGCTGTAATGTGAGAAAGACACATCAGGATAATATTAAAGGAATAGTTCACCAAAAATGTGCCAAACCAACATGGCATTTAATCACTTGTTCAGCAATGGATGCTCTGCAGTGAATGGGTGCCGTCAGAATGAGGGTCCAAACAGCTGATAAAAACATCACAATAATCCACACCACTCGTCCATCAGTTAACATCTTGAGAAGACAAAGGCTGCATGACTGTAAGAAACAAATCCATCAAGACATTTTAACTTCAAACCATTGCTTCTGGCCAAAATATGAATCCATAATCCATAATAACGCACCTCCAGTGAAAAGGTTAATTCCCTGTCACATTAAAACTTAATACAGACAAATTTGTTCACAACTGTTTTCATTGGTGCTTGATCTGTACATATTTCTCCCCTGATGACTTTTTCACTTGAAGAAGCAGTATTACGAGGACTTGCACTTTAGGCAGAAGCAACGGTTTGAAGTTAAGAACATCTTAATGATGAATCTGTTTCTTACAAACGTGCTGATTTTCACTTCACAAGATGTTAACTGATGGGCGAGTGGTGTGGATTATTGTGATGTTTTCTGACGAAAATTCATTCTGACGGCACCCATTCACTGCAGAGCATCCATTACTGAGACTGTAGTAATGCTACATTTCTCCAAATCTGTTCTGATGAAGAAGCAAACTCATCTACATCTTTAAAGGAGGATGAGTAAAATCACCAAATCGTCATTTTTGGGTGAACTATTCCTTTAAGCACATTTTTTATATATATATATATTATTCTTAAACATTTGGTTTGTTTCAAGGGTTGAGAGTGAGACTTTTGTAAGACACTATAATGCAAGATTAAACTGAATACCTGTGTGAGAGCTGCTGTCCAGCAAAATGAGAGCGGGCGAGACGTCTAAACGGCAGAGCCGTCTTCAACCTGCCTCTTGTTCCTGACTTCACACCCTCTCTGAGCATGACGTCCCGGGGCAGCACCTTCAGAGACAGGAACCTCCATCCATTTCCCCTTCCTCCAACACATGCTGGAAGCTCATCCAGGTGGCTGGAATACTGAGTGGGAGATGAGGATGAATGCAGCACAACAGTCACAGAATCGGGCTGTGAATATAGCCTGCTGAAGGGTGTTTTTCATCCACCTGCATATAGTCTCTCATGCAAATCACATCTTGCGGTTCAACGGCGGCTCTGTGAAACTCATCCATTGAAATGAGATCCATAAATGCTCTGTTTCCCATCATTCTGCAGGTGTCCGCTGTGGCCTGTTGATGCAGACGTGCAGTCATTCAAACACATGCAATCTTTGCTCTCATAGTAAACCGTTCTTTATTTCTGTAAAAACTAAAAATAAACTGATCTGATCTGAGACCAGCATAGGATTAGAGATTATACAAAACTGATTATAGATTATAGATATAGGATTATATAGGCTATACAAAAAAAATGTGTTACTTGAAATAAAATAAATGGTATTGGATCATAAAAAAAGAATGATAAAATCTGTAAAATAACTGGTAAATATATTTAAATATTTGTATTCAAAACTAGCATTTCTCATTTTAATTTAGTTAACTTGATAAATAACTAAAACTGAAACTAGGATGCATCAGAATAAACCAGAACTAAGACCAGTACGGGATTATATAGTTACAACTAAATACATTTTTTTTTACTTGAAATAAAATAACGATAGCTGAAAAAAATGCATTATACTTTTTTATTATTTAAACTAGTTGCCAGGACAATATCTCACATTTTAATTTAGCTTAACATAAAAAACTAAAACTGAAAAATAAATATATATATATATATATATATAAAAATATAAAAACACAACAAAATGTCTAGAATTTTGAACTCACTCAAAATGAAAATGTAAAATAATAAAATAAAAACGAATTCAAAATATGAATAATACTATACTAGTATTGCAGTGATGCTGAAATAGCACTGGACCAGCATTCATGACCTGGTTGGAGGAAGAAAAGACTTTTTTGCCAGACAGATAGTGTCCTCCTCCTCCAATGTGGACAATCTTGAAGACAAGTGAGGGTGGAAACCACGGACCTGCAAACCTGAACAGAAGTTACATATATCAGTGAGACCGGGGCTAGTTGTCACATGTTTTGTTCCAGTAAATCTTTTTCGGAGTGGGTTAAGGAGCAGGGCTGTTATTGCATAAGACAGCTTCTGGTCCATCTTATAATGCTGCTTGATGATGTTTTGTATGAAGTTTATACCTGAATCTGATCTTGCACTTCAGACTGGGGTCTTTCAGCAGTTCAGCTTCTCTGGGACTGAGCTGACGCAGAACTGCTGACGCCAGACACTGTTCCTGTGACACACACACACACACACACACACACACACACACACACACACACACACACACACACACACAGAGACACACACACACACACACACACACACACACACACACACACACACACACACACACACACACAGAGACACACACACACACACACACACACACACACACAGAGAGAGACACACACACACAGACACACACACACACACAGACACACACACACACACACACACACACACACACACACACACACACACACACACACAGAGAGACACACACACACACACACACACACACACACACACAGACACACACACACACACACACACACACACACACACACACACACACACACACACAGAGACACACACACACACACACACACACACACACACACACACACACACACACACACACACACACACACACACACACACAGACACACACACACACACACACACACACACACACACACACACACACAGATACACACACACACACACACACACACACTTGATAAAATTTATCACAATGAAAGAGCTGACAGGAATGTTACAGAGCAATCAACGTCATATCTAATAAATAAACTGTACTGGTTTACAGTAAAACAGATGAAGTTGTGGTCAAAGTAAGAAGTGCTTTCTGGTGAAAATGACCAACATTACGAGGTTTCGAAGTTGTAAATATAACAAAGATTATTCCCATACAGCAATAAATAAATGGGCAAATTATATTTTAAATATGCTACATATATTTTCCAAAAAGTGAAGCTCAATGAAATATATTTTTGAAAATGAATATATATTTATATATATATATCTGCTAAATGACTAATCAAATATATTTAGTTTTAACTTTCATATTTCAAAATGTATTTTAGGGGCAAGAAATAATAATAATAATTATTATTATTATTCGTGTATTATTAATATAATATTGTAATTTTCTTATTTAAATGTCTTATATGTTCACACATAAAAAAGCTTTATTTGTTTTCTATATGTGATTGCATTTTCTTGGGATGAAATACATTTTTATAAATATAAAACATATATATACATATATATATATATAAACAAAAGAAAATAACAGAAAAGAAAAAAGATTAGTAGAACATTTATTAGCATTATATATATATTGATTACATTTTGAAATGTTTTTAAATAAACATATATTTTCTCCATATAGGTTGGAGTACATTTCATTCACAAATTTTAATTGTTTTCACCTTTTAAATGTTGTGTTCAATTCAATGTGTTAGTTTTTCTATTTTTGGATTATTTGTGAACTGTAATAGCTGTAATAATTCACACACACAGAGAGACATTGTTATATGACCTTACAGCTGAGCGTACAGTGTTCATCATGAGTCTGAAGAGCCGTCTGTCCCTAAAACATCTCCAAAACGCCTGAATCCTTCTGACACAACTCTCATAGTTCTCCATTCTCAATCACAAACAATCATGCTGCACATTAGAAACGGTTGCTGATTAACACAGTGCTGTACTACAGCTGTGCGTGGTGTTTGTTGTCAGAGCAGTGCACGTGATGTAGCGGTTGCTAGGAAACCAGTGAAAGTTTCAGTCAAGAGCGGATGATACGAATCTATATTTCCAGCATAAACACTTTCCTTCTTACAAACGAAGTCATATATAACGAATTATGCCCAAAATATCAGTCAGTAATTAGCGTATATGACTGAAACAGTCGATTAGTGGAAAAAGTTTCGACTTTAATACGCTTCATAAACACTAGATGGCGGGAAAACACAATGACTAAAACACGCTTGACATCTTTAGACTTGATTGCATTTCATATTCTACAAATAATAATAATAATAATTATTCTGTTGACTGAGACTGTTGGGATGTAAGCTGTGCTTTTTAATGTGTTTAATTAGTTTAATTTTTTTAGACAAAACATGCCAAACTTATAAGTGGTATTTCATTATTAGTCATATTTTAGTGTTTTTTGGTATTAGTATTATTATATTTTTTAATTTTAGTTGAAATCTTAGTAAAAACAATTAAAATAGCTCTATTGTTTTTATTAACTTTTATTTAAGTTTTATTTTAGTTATTTTACTTAGAGTTAAATAAAATTAAAATGAGAAATTTTGTCTTGGCTACTAGCTGAAATAACCGTTAAAACATTTAAATACAAAAAAATATATATATATATATATATATATATATATATATAAATACAATAATAATAATAAATGAAAAACCTTTTTACTTAATTTCAAGTAACGAATTTTTTTATCATTTAAATTGTATTCTACTTTAATAACCCTGTTCTGAATATAATAAATTACTGAATACACATAGATGGATACAAATATTAAATAAATACATAAATAAATATACATTTCTATCCTATTGCCAAATTATCATCCGAAATGAATATACATTTTAATGATTGTGATGTTTATGTATTATGATAATAATACATAATACAAATATTAGTACATAATAATACATAATTCAATATTAGTACATAATAATAGCAACATAATAATACATAATACAAATATCAGCAACCTGTAAAAATGCGTCAATTTGAAGGCAGTGTAGTGAGCCTGGCGAACTCTAGATGGCGCTCAGCGGATGAACAGAAGAAGAAGAAGAAGAAGAAGAAGAAGAAGAAGAAGAAGAAGAAGTCCGGACCATGTACAAGGTGAGATGAAAACTTCAGTCGAGTCGTCACGTTTGTGTTCTTCACTGTGTTTTAGTCTCGCTGACACTCTTAAATACACATGTACAATGATTTCAGTTCAGCTGATTTTATTATAAAGATTACTATATGTTTTTGAGCTTTAAAGAGGCATTTGAGGGCAGGAAATACAAGGGCACTGCTGAAGATATAAAACCTAATAAACTATTTTACTTGTTTAAATAAACCTAATATTCTATATAATATTTTAGGCTACTCTAATTCTATAGACTGAGTTCAGTGTTTAACAATCTAAATATATCGACACGATTTGTAATGTTAGATCATTATATATAACGTTACCTCTAATAAAAGTCTGTCTTTTGGCTTTATTGACTTTGCCACTGTCTGATTCAAAGTATAAGATGAAATGAAAGTTTATAAACTGACTGTTACCAATCTTACATGTTATATTATTAATATGATAGCAGTGAGTCCACAGCTGGCCACTAGATGACGACTAAACAGCGTTAAATCCCGAAGAGAAACTGAAACTAATGTTTTGTTTTAGTGCTGATTTAACTCTATAATCAAACTCGTTTCAAAATAAAACAGAAATATTTTGAAGAAACATAAATTAACTAAAATAATATCTTATAACTTTTTATAAATATTATAATCTTTCCTGGTGGCCAGTGGCGGAGCCACTAAAACTGCAGTTTATTTCCCTTATTCTTGACAAGAATACCTTTATTAAGATGCGGAACCGGTGTTTTTGTGCATCCACATCAAACGAGACTTTTCAGACACGTGCTTCAGCTTTGCCTCAGCGCCAGGTGCAATGAGCTTCGGTAGAACAACGAGATGCTGTTAGACTATATGACAGTAAAACAAACTTTCCTGTCAGCTGTCACTGTGCTCACAGCGCATGCTCTGATCGCGTCATCATAAATAAGCGCACGAGAAACTATGAGCATACTTTCACTTTCACTGTTTTATGCATTATATTTTCAGAACGTCTCTCAAATGCATACTCAAATATGGGCTCTCGTGCAATTGCAGATCACAATAAGGCGCAAGCTGATATGTATTTTATTTTTTTAATTTAATGCACAAGTAAATGTGAGCATAATGCACTTGTACTAGAACATATGCAATATGTTTTTTCATTAATTTTAAAAGTACAAACGAAAATGAAACCATTTAAATGCATAAAATAACTTATTTTACAATCTGGCATTTATGTGCTGTTGTCTTCCGGCTTTATTAACATTCTTATCACTAACTGCATGTCTCATCCATGAGTATGTAATGTTAGAGAACACGTTTTGGGGGGTTTTAGAGCCAGAACCAAACTGACAGAGCAATTAAGCTATAATGAGCCCCTTTATTAAAATACCTAGAGGTGATGGATAATACAAAAATTGTCATATTCACTCCGTATTACTTGATATTATGATTTACAAATATCTCAATTACAATTAAGTATAAATTAATTGTATTCAGCTGTGTTTTAGGCACTAAAATGGTCTAATACGTTATAGTCAACCACATTTTTATATAGAAATAATGAAGATTTCTGTGCCCCCCCCCAATGAAAACATCCTGGCTCTGCCACTTGTGCAGCAATGAAAAAAATATATATGTATATATATAAAATGTATATAAAATGCCCAAACATAAAATGTACATGATTATTAGAATACAGACAATATTAAACAGCAAAGAAATTTCATTAAACATATTGTATTATACTTAGTGCTCATTATTATTATTATTATTTATATATTTTATTGTATATTATCTGTCATTATTATGTATTATCATGCACATATTATTTGTATATTGTTAGATTTTATTTTTATATATATTCAGTTTTTATTTTAGTTTTAGAAATGTTGTATTTTTTGTCATTTTATTGTTATTATTATTATTATTATTTAGCTTTAATTTTCAGTTAGTTGCAACATTTCATTTTTAGGTTTTCATCTAATATTTATATTTTATCTTAACTATTTCAATGATCAAAAACAATGTTTATTAGACACTAATTGTTACATGACTAAATCTTGCAGAATTGCCTAGATTGGTGAGCATCTTGAGACAAAGCACTGATATATTTTAAGATCAGTTCTTTCAGTTAAAACAGCTTAGAATTACATTTTCGTCTGGGACTAGGCTCAAGCCTCGTCTGTGAAACCGAGGGGAAATGTGTAAACTGAAATGTTCTCAATTTCTCATATGCAAATAGAAGTGAATATCAGTCAAATGAAAAGCATTGAACCTGTTTATGTGTCGTCAACCCTTGACCTCAAAATGATTTGACCTCCAGTTTCTGATATTGTGTTACTGTTCTCCTCAGTTAAACTCTGTCCTGAAAACAGCTGTGTGTGGGCAGGTTTTATTCATGCTTAGACCAGAATGTTCAGCATGTGACCGAGCACAAACGGCACGTGTGTCTTCAGATATTCTGCTGTGTTGTGTGCTCGAGGTCAGGAAATCCCGTCTGACCGGTTCATCCATGCTCTGTGTTTCTGTGACTCTGACAGGTTGGAGATGTTGCAGGAGTCTCTCACACGGCCACCGCCTCCGCTGATGAAGACAAACCCGGCACAACTCTGAGTGTAGATGAGGTAACCTCACATCAGAGACGCATTCTGACCCTAACATCAGCTCAAAAACTAAACAAGGCATTTTACATGAAGACAATCGGGAAACATTGCCATTGAGAATAACGCTTATATTAACTGATGATAATTCATCCAGATTTAACACTCTATAATGAAAGTCATTTAAAAAAAAATTACAATATCTGAATAAAATCTGTATTTTAAGAATGGGTTCATTTTTCTGAGACAATATGAACCTTGATATAACTTATTAATATTACAAATAATATAATCTTGCCTGGTGGCAATTAGGGGTGTGCGATATATATCGTCTGCGATATTATCGTAATTGTTGTTTTAACGATGTGCAATTTGACAATATCGAGTATTTTGCAAAAAACAAACAAAACACCTACATAGTGCACGCATACATTATCCTGCGTGGTGATGAAGGGGTTAAACGCATACATTAGCCTGCGTGGTGATGAAGGGGTTAAATGCATACATTATCCTGCGTGGTGATGAAGGGGTTAAACGCATACATTATCCTGCGTGGTGATGAAGGGGTTAACGCATACATTAGCCTGCGTGGTGATGAAGGGGTTAAAGCATACATTATCCCTGCGTGGTGATGAAGGGTTAACGCATACATTAGCCTGCGTGGTGATGAAGGGGTTAAACGCATACATTATCCTGCGTGGTGATGAAGGGGTTAAACGCATACATTAGCCTGCGTGGTGATGAAGGGGTTAAACGCATACATTAGCCTGCGTGGTGATGAAGGGGTTAAACGCATACATTATCCTGCGTGGTGATGAAGGGGTTAAACGCATACATTAGCCTGTGCGTGGTGATGAAGGGGTTAAACGCATACATTAGCCTGCGTGGTGATGAAGGGGTTAAACGCATACATTAGCCTGCGTGGTGATGAAGGGGTTAAACGCATACATTAGCCTGCGTGGTGATGAAGGGTTAAGCATACATTAGCCTGCGTGGTGATGAAGGGGTTAAACGCATACATTATCCTGCGTGGTGATGAAGGGTTAACGCATACATTATCCTGCGTGGTGATGAAGGGGTTAAAGCATACATTAGCCTGCGTGGTGATGAAGGTGTTAAACGCATACATTATCCTGCGTGGTGATGAAGGGTTAAACGCATCACATTAGCCTGCGTGGTGATGAAGGGGTTAATCAGCGCACGTGCGCATTAGCCTGCGTGGTGATGAAGGGGTTAAACGCATACATTATCCTGCGTGGTGATGAAGGGGTTAAACGCACACATTAGCCTGCGTGGTGATGAAGGGGTTAATCAGTGCACGTGCGCATTAGCCTGCGTGGTGATGAAGGGGTTAATCAGTGCACGTGCACATTTAGAGCGTGTTCTTTCACTGCATGATTCAGTCGATTAAAATGCGTTAAGAGTGATCGCAAAATTCAAGATATGGGGGCAGAAAATGTATATATATTTACGTTTCACATAGTTAAAATCACACGAAGAGAGACGTTTTTTTCTTCAAAATAAGCATGATTACAAATGTGATATTAATTTTATACAACAGTTCAATAAACAATGAGTTAATATTAAGTGAATAGCGTTATAGACACCATATTCCCTGTTTTTGCTACATTTCGCCGACTAAAAATAATTATAAACCGCCACAGCGCTGTTTTGCGTCTCTTAGCAACATGATAGAGATTCGTTCCTGAATGATTCAATTGTTTAAATGATTCGGTTCAGTCGCAGTGACTCACTTGTTAAATGAATGAATCATTTAAAGGAATCGGTTCAGTCGCAGTGACTCACTTGTTAAATGAATGAATCATTTAAAGGAATCGGTTCAGTCGCAGTGACTCACTTGTTAAATGAATGAATCATTTAAAGGAATCGGTTCAGTCGCAGTGACTCACTTGTTAAATGAATGAATCATTTAAAGGAATCGGTTCAGTCGCAGTGACTCACTTGTTAAATGAATGAATCATTTAAAGGAATCGGTTCAGTCGCAGTGACTCACTTGCTAAATGAATGAATCGTTTAAATGATTCGGTTCAGTCACAAAGACTCACTTATTACCAGTGACTTTCTGCCACCTGCTGGAGATTTGAATTTCACATTTAAAGTATTTTCGTTTTTAAAACAATTTTAAATATCAGTCTTCAATGTTTTATGTTTAAAACGTAAAAAAAATATGCATTTGTAACTGTTTAAAGCACCCCATGTCCCTCTGAGCTGCATTAAACAGTGTGTGAACACATCTAAACACCTTCAGATGCAGCTTCTGCAGAGATTAATTTATTGAGAGATTTATTGAGATTAATTTATTACAGAGATTCATTAATTGTGATGATACTGGTTTCATTTGTTTGGGAGCAGCCTAAATGTGTATTATCTTAATTGACTGGTTAAATGTAACAATTTGACTCAAAAGATGTACACTTTTAGAAAACAAATGTTTTATAAAAGGTAAAAATCAATTTAAACTTAAACTAAAAGATTAATTAATCGCTGATGTGAACTGAGCACACTTAATATGAAGAATATCATTAACTGCAGCTGTGTACGGTATTCAGATATTAGCACAATAACACACTCAGCTAAATATCGTCTAATGATCGTTATCGAAAAAATCCACAAAAATATCGAGATATCAGTTTTTCTCAATATCGCACACCCCTAGTGGCAATGCTTGTACAGCAATAGAAAAACATGCTCAAATATAAAAAATACATGTGGATTAGTTTTCCTGAAATGTTAAAATAGCACATAATAATGACATTAAGCTATTTTTTACACTCTGTGCTATGTTAGTATTTTTATATATAAATATAGTGTTATTTATATTAGCTTTTATTTTTATGTTTTCAGTTTTAATTTTAGTTTGATAAATTATGTGTTTGTCTCTTTTAATAGTTTTAGGTTTTTTAAACAAATTCTATATATTTTTATAGTGTTAGGAATCTTATTTTAGTACTTCAATTTAAACGTATTTCATTTAGTTGCCTAAACAACATTTCTCTTTTTAAGCCTCAAGGCCATTGAGAATAATGGCAAATTGGCAAATAAAAATACAAATAAATAAAGAACTCAAAAATAAGAACTGAATGCATTATGGTAATGAGAAATTGGTGTGATAAACCCCCGGATGCATTACAGTAAACAGACAAAAGATGCTTATTTGTATTGAAATCTGAACAAATCGTAATAATCCTCAAATAGGTGTAGTTTTTTTTCGTGCATTTAAAATATAATTTAATATTTTTGTGTTTTTGTGAATTTAATTGAGCCTGAGTTTAATATAGGATTCATTAGTTCAAGGACTCTTTGACCCCTATGTGTTGAACCCGAATGGTGTGTATTACCAGCCAGATGTAACGTTAAGGAAAGGATGGTCACTTGATCTTTGACTCTGTAACACCACTGCTTCGGTAGCTGTCTCTCTACACGACACGGCAGCAGAAGTTCCAGCATGAGGAGCCTGAGAGAGGACAGGTGGAGGAGAGCGTGGCCAAACTGAGGAAACTGGCCGAGCCGTACAGCACCTGGTGCCAGGTAAACACTCCATCATGTCCAACACACAGCTGTTTGTGCACGGATTCACTTTACACAAGCTCGACTGGTTCAGGATGCTCACTCACATAGTGTTTGGGCTAAAACCGAGGGTTTAAAAAAAATTAATTTGAGAAACAAACTGGCCAGAAGTGTTGTTTTCTCTAGTTATGCAGTTATAACTCATTAATCAGTGGCATGAGCAGGTAGTAGATAGTATGCAGCTCCTTACCTTATTTACTTGTCTATCTCTCCATTTCTTCATTTTAGGACAGAATATGATCTCAATTATTATTTGCATGACTCTACAGTCATGTGCAACTTACTTTAGTTGACTAGAATAATTAAATCATTTACAACAGCTGGAAACGAACAGTTTATTACTGGTAATAAATCCAATACCTTTCGCCTCATACAAGAAAAAGAAGTCTTGACATGAATAAAAGGGGTTTTAAAAACAGCAGAAGCTGTTCTTGTATTAAGCCCATTATACTCTAAACATGATTTATGTTCATTTTTACAAGTTGAACATGTTCAGTAACACTTCACTCAAAGCCTTTAAATATAAAATGCATTATAAAAGTATTTTTAATGCATTAATTATGCCTTGTAATGCACCTTATAAGAGTGGTTACAAGATCATAATGCATTATAATACAATACTTCTGTTTTCGTTGTTAGAACAATGCAAACCTTTAAATATTATAATGCATTTTAACTTTCATTTATGAAAAGATATAATGCATTACAATGTATTTTATGAATACTTTTATAATGCATTATGTATTAAGGCTCTCCCTTGTTTTCTTTGCTAATCAACATGTCACAGATGTTGTCAGTAGGTTAAGTGGAGCAAACGAGCTTTATAAAGCTTGGAGAGAAACGCTACGGTAATGTTTATGAATGCAGCTCTTTCTTGTAATCTGTGACTCTTTTCATTGTGATCGTTTGACCTTCACTGATGATGATGATGTTGTGATGATTTGGCTCCTCTTCATCTAAATGTGCCGTCTGGTCCTGGTTGCTGGTGATCTGATCCGGTCCAGCAAACGGCCAGCTTGGTCAAACAGACAGCGCAGGTATCCACGAGCACACACACATCATCATCATTACCCACGCTGCTCTCTGCCGCTCTTGCACATCTGGCCATGTTCAGAACAACATACTGCACACAAAACAACCCATCATGCCGTGTGATCAGGTCATGTGACACGAATGACGGGCAATACTGATTGAAAGGTCTGTTGTGGGATAAGGCATTCTGTTCTCTATCATAGGTTCACTTACGCTGCGTGAAAAGCTATTCACGCTTTGGGAAGGCCTTCTGCGTGACCGATGTCTGAAGCCCTAATAGAATCACGCCAATTCATTGGCTGATGGTGCGACGCCGCCCCTGACGCACTCACGTCGTCAGCTTATACTGGCGAACACGCCATCTACTCCTCAGATTTCTCTGCCGAAAAGAACTCTGTCGGCAGCATGAGGAGCTTGGCATCGAACGCAGCGTCTCGTTCCCTATTAAGAAAACAAGGGTTATGCGAGTAACCCGAGACGTTCTCTATCATAGGTTCACTTACGCTGCGTGAAAAGCTATTCACGCTTTGGGAACGATATACCAAAACGCCAAGCTAAAAACGCTGCCTATCTCTGGTCCAGTAAAGACCCAACAACATACGGTCGGTTCAAACAGACAAGATCTGAGAACCTGGAGCCGTATCAACGTCAAGGTTGTAAAACCTGACAAAAGTGTGCGGAGAGGAGCATCCTGCCGCAACACAAATATCCTCCAGGGGACCGTGAACCCCCCTGCCGGTTTATGTGAACGGTTTATGGCGTGATTCTATAAGGGCTTCAGACTCAAGGTTCAAGGTTCAAGGTTTCTTTATTTGTCACATGATAAATTATACAGGGTATAATCAAAAGTGAAATGTAGGTCAAATCAGGTCCGCTCAGTGGACAGTGCAAAGAATAAAAAAAATAAAAAATAAAATTATATAAAAGTAACACCACACAAGAGTATATATATATATATATATATATATATATATATATATATATATATATAGGTAAAAAGAAATAAGAAGTAAAATGTGCAATAGAATAAAGAAAAGTGCAAAACAGTAAAACAGTAAGATGTGCAAAACAAATTGGATGTGCAAAAACATTATATGGGACTTAATAAATATTAGTATAAACAGGAGGGATGTGCAACGGGTTGTACTGGGTATGCACACATAGCGGCAATATGGATGATGAGAATATGAATGTTTTTGTTATTATTATTATTATTTTTTTTTTTTTTTACAGATAATAATGAGTCTTGTGAAAGTTTATGGAACAGAGTTTGTGTTTAGGAGCCTGATGGCCTGATGAGTTTAGGGAAGAAGCTCTTCCTCAGTCTCTCTGTCTTTGCCATCAAGCTCCTGTAGCGCCTGCCAGATGGCAGTAAACGGAAAAGATGGTTACCGGGGTGGTTTGAGTCTTTGGTGATTTTAGCAGCTCTGCTTCTGCAGCGTTTGAGGTAGATGTCCTGCAGAGAGGGGAGAGTAGATCCTGAGATGCGCTCAGCTAAGCGCACGACTCTCTGTAGAGCTTTG
The DNA here is from genome assembly GCA_027564155.1 of Gymnocypris eckloni scoliostomus. Classification (NCBI taxonomy): domain Eukaryota; kingdom Metazoa; phylum Chordata; class Actinopteri; order Cypriniformes; family Cyprinidae; genus Gymnocypris; species Gymnocypris eckloni. The sequence continues at coordinate 37,857,313 of CM050414.1, read as the reverse complement.
CAGTCCTGGTTTGTGGCATTATTATACCACACTGAGATGCACTGAGTCAGAACACTTTCTATGGCCCTGAATAGAAAGTTTTCAGGATAACTAGTGAGACCCTGAATTTCCTCAGCTGTCGCAGATGGTACAGCCTTTGCCTGGCTTTCTTAACCTGTGTTTGAATGTGTGTAGTCCATGTCAGGTCCTCGGAGATGTTTACACCGAGGTACTTGAAGCTGCTCACCCTCTCCACAGGGTCCCACTGATCATAAGAGGTGTAGGGCTGCTGCTGTCTCTTCCTGAAGTCCACGATCAGCTCTTTGGTTTTGCTCACGTTCAGAGAGACAGTTGTCCTGGCACCATGATGTAAGTCTCTCCACCTCATCCAAGTATGCGGTCTCGTCATCGTTGTTAATGAGGCCCAGGACCACAGTATCATCAGCAAATGTAATGATAGATGTGGAGCTGTGAGAGGACACGCGTGTGTGTAGAGAGAGTATAGCAGGGGCTCAGGACACAGCCTGTGGGGGCTCCTATGTTCAGGGTGATTGAGTTGGAGGTACAGAAGGCGGTTCAAACAGACAAGATCTGAGAACCTGAGCCTATTAAGAGAACAAGGGTTGTAAAACCTGACAAAAGATTTTAAATAGTTGGTAATATTATAGTCCTGTTGGTGCAGCACAAATATCCTCCAGGGACCGTGAAGTGTTTGTTGTGTTTGGTTGTGTAGAGAACAGATTCTGATTCTATGTGGTCCAGATGCCTTACTATGGTTACTTCTTTTATTTGTCACATGATAAATGTTATAATTTTGTATATGTGCAGTTCAATTTATTAGTTGATCAGTGGACAGTGCATTAGTTTTAATAAAAAAATACAAATAAAAATTATATTTGAGTAAAAACAATCTGAAGAGTATATATATGCATATATATATCTGTAAAAAAAATAAGAACCACTAGAATATTTTAGTATTAGTTATATAATATTATAGTGTTTAATAACAAATTTTATTAGTTTTATATTTTCAGTTTATTTTAATTTGGGACTTTCTTTAGTATTTTAAAAGTTCTAGGAGCTGTAACTGATTCTTATTTAAGTTTCAGCAAATTCACATAGATGATGAGAATATGAATGTTATTAATTATTATTTTTTTATTTTTTACAGATAATAATATTTCTTTATAAATAGTTTTTGGAACTGATGCTTTTTAAGGAGCCTGATGGCCTGAGGGAAGAAGCTCTTCCTCAGTCTCTTTGTTTTTCAAGCTCCTGTAGCTGCCAGATGGCAGTAAACGGAAAACTATTAGTAATAGTTTTGAGTCTTTGGTGATTTTAGCAGCTCTGCTTCTGCAGCGTTTCATTTAGATGCCCTGCATAGAAAGCAGACTGTTTGTTTTAATTAGTGTTCAGCTAAAATATTTGCAGAGCTTTGCATTCCTGGTTTGTGGCATTATTAGCACACTGAGATTTTTGCATTGAGTCAGGACACTTTCTATGGCCCCTGAATAGAAAGTTTTGATAGCTGGTTAACCCTGAATTTCCTCAGCCTGATTTGTTGAAGGAAAAGCCTTTGCCTGGCTTTCTTAACCTGTGTTGTAGTCCATGTCAGGTCCTCGGAGATGTTTACCGAGGTACTTGAAGCTGCTCACCCTCTCCACAGGGGTCCCACTGATCATAAGAGGAGTGTAGCCGCTGCCTGTCTCTTCCAGTCCACGATCAGCTCTTTGGTTTTGCCATGTTCAGAGAGAGACAGTTGTCCTGGCACCATGTTGTAAGTCTCTCCACCTCATCCAATTTGTATATTATTTGTGCAGTTCAATTTAATAGTTGATCATAATTAGTTTTAAGCATTTTCGATGTAGATTTTAGAGACATTGTTGTTTGATTTTGTAAAAAACTATCTGAATTGTCACTACATGCGATGTATAATCTGAGTCTGAAATAAGAACCACTGAGATCTTATTTTAGTATTAGTTATATAATATTATAGTGTTTAATAATATATTTTATTAGTTTTATATTTTCAGTTTATTTTAATTTGTTTTAGTCTTTCTTTCTCTTATTTTAAAAGTTCTATTTAGCTGTAACTGATTTTTATTTAAGTTTCAGTTTTGGTAATTCTGTTACGTCAACTTGTTTTCTTTCAGCAACATTTATAATTTACTTTCTTTTTTTAAGATAATCAAATATTTAAATTTCAAAAATATTTTTAAGGTCTGAAATAAGAACCACTCATATTTTTGACATTATGAAAACGTAAAGATGTCTTTGTTTTTTTCCTCAAAGCCGTTTTCTAATTTTAGTTTTATTTATATACTATTAGTAATAGTTTTAAATTAGTTTTAAATGTATTTTCAGTTTTCATTTGAATTCACATTAAAAAAATCTATTTGTTTTAATTAGTCATGTTATTAGCTTTTTAAAATATTTCTATTTAGTTTGAATTCTAATTCCAGTTTTAGTCATTTTAGCAACTTATTTTTCAATTTTAAGTCATATTTATATTTCATAAGTATTTGTAAGAATACAATTTGAATAGTTTTAGTTAACAATAGCAGAACTGTTGCTTGCCTGATTTGTTGAAGGAAAACGCAACTGTCATAATGTTCTCTTGAGAAGTTCTGCTTTTAACACACAGCATGACTCTCTCATGTCTGATGGTGCAGAGTGTCTAACAACAACACAATGTGGGAAAATGATCATGCATTATCATAATGATGGAGCTCTGCAGACACAACACTTTCCAGCAGCTGTGAAAGCGCTTGACTCACTGCCAGTCTCTCTTTACGTGGCATAACACACACACTGACCCACAGCTGAAAGCAGAACAGCCTTCAAAATAAAAAGCAAGAAGTGAAATTCAGCAGATTTTGATTACATATGTCAACACGTTATCCTCTGCCTCGTACAGTGGTGTGAGTTTGGGGCGGGACTTTGTCTGCATGCAGGAGGAGTGTTTGGACCTGTTTGAAAACAGTCAGTATTATTACAATCCCATTTGATGACGCTAAAGCCACAGAAATCAGACATTGACATGGTAATGTGGGAGAAATGCAGGGACAACGTTCAGGTTTTCTGCTTAAAAGTTAATTCAATGCAGTATAATGTTCAAACTATTATAGGATTAGTTATTATTTTGAATCATTTATTTTCTGTTTTCATTTCAATTTTAGGTTGTTGTGCTTTTCTCATTTTTGAATTATTTTATTAGTTTAGGTTTAATATGTTTCATAATTAATTTAAAACATTTAAAATGTGGCTATACTTCTAATATATATATTAGTCCTGTCAAACGATTAATCGTGATTAATCGCATCCAAAATAAAAGTTTTTATTTAGATATGTGTGCGTGCTGCGTATATTTATTATGAATATATATATATATATATACACACACACAGCATATATTTTACAAATATTTACATGAATGCATTAATATTCGTATAATTTGTCATATATAAATATATTTAATATATAAACATAACATAATTTTTTATATATATACAGTACACATGCATGCGTATTTATATATTCATAATAAATATACACATTACACACATATGTAAATAAAAACTTTTATTTTGGATGCGATTAATCGTTTGACAGAACTATTATATATATATATAAATGTTTGGAGTTTTGTTGGTGCCGATTAGAATTTTTCTCATATTTGTATAATATTATATCGTAATTTTATATAAATGTTATTTATTTACTAGCTGTGCTTAGTTTGCTCAAGTTCTTCATTTTTGCATATTCTTCAGATTCTGCTCTATATCAGAGATATTATATTTTATGACCTTAGGTCACATACAGCAGATGATCTGATTGCCAAGATAAAGACTGTTATATCTCTGCCAGTTATGCATTATGGCTTTATGGCCACTGATAAAGATTTGCCAAGGAGCTGCATTTATCAAATCTCAAAATATAACCTAGATACAGTACAGTAATAAACCTTTGGTCTGCAGATGTTCATAAAGGGTTCAGAGAAATAGTTGTCTCGTGTCAATCAAGATGAAACTAAAACAGATATATGGTCTGGATAAAAACTATTCTTTTACTTTCTTTAAGAAATGACACTTTGGGACAAGAAAGCGTCATGTGTTCTCATGCTCTACACTGAATCTAGGTCTCTGCTCACGGTTAAGTGTGTCATTTTGACTTTGCTTCTATGAAGTTAAACTAGTGATGCTTATCTCTAGATTCTGAAAGTAACAGTCTTTTGTACCGACTCTCAGGGCGTCTACGGGACGGTGAAGCCCAAGGTTGACCGCACTGCACAGTTCGGGCAGAGTAAGCAAACACGAATGAAACATGCATACTGGACTTTTTCAATTAAATGTCATAAAGTGAATCTTTGCACTGTCATCTAGACAGTTATGCCTACTTGAAGAACCCCCCACCTGAGTTTTACCCCAGAGCCGGAGTCATCGGATTTGCCGGGCTCCTGGGCCTTTTCCTTGGAAGAGGTAGAGATTTAGAAGAAAAGATGGTAACACTTTACATGCATAAGACTTACATGACACCTTCATAATCATGGCATGACGCATGTTATGAATAAGAAGGCTTTTTATGCATGTTTATGATCGCTGTAATTAAGTGTCATTCCATCCGTTATGTAATTTTTAATGCAAAGATGACATTGTTTGAGATGTCTTTGTTATGGGCCGGGGGTAAGGGTAGGTTAGGTCAAATAATCTCATCTTTGCATTCAAAATTACATAACTGAGCGAATGACACTTAAGTTGTCATAAACATTCATAAAACCTCCTTCATATTCATGACATATGTCATGTCAGTCTTATGCACACCCCTTCAAGTAAAGTGTTACCAGAGTTTTCTGCCCCAGTTTTTGTCTTGTTCTCCATTACAAATATCTAAAAGACATTTACTCAAGATGCAGAATGACAAGATATGAAGTCTTGTTTTGTGAAAAATTCAATAATTAAGGGATTTCATGCTTAAAATAAGAGGAAAATATCTGTCAGTGCACTCAGAAATAAAGGTACAAAAGCGGTCACTTGAGCGGTAGCTTTTCAAAAAGTACTTGTTTGTACCTAAACGGTCCATTTTGGTACCTTAAAGGAACATATTAGTACTGAAAGTGTACTTAATTGACCCTTCGCTAAGCCCCGCCCTCCTTAGTTACTGTTGCTACGCCTGTCAAGCTTTCGCGCCTGGCACGTCTATTACAGTATGTATGCACCGGTGTCAGACATTCCCAAGGAAATAATTAGTCATTTTTGGCAAACAGGTGAAATATCTGAGAAAGCAAAACAAAAGGGACTGCAGTATGCATTCGAGGGATATATCCACGACATAATATGCAACCGATTAGAGAATAATTTAATCAAAATTTAAGCTAAAGCCTATAACGTTAGGTCCCAGCGCAAGCAGCAGCCACCTCACACGCTGACTATTCAAATGGGAAACACAAATTGAGGAACAGCTATGTGCATGCACAGCAGGGTAAGTGAAATTTGAAAATAATCTAATAATTATAAATCAAACAGCTTATCCATAGGTCTTGTGGAATAAACACAAGACATTAGCCTGACCACTTTGCAATGATAACATTCTCCCGCTCATATTTTTTGCGCGCCAGGCTATCGTTACTGCTCACACGTCATGGGTCTAATCTACGCCTTGGACCTGGCAAGAGCCAGAGATGCTGTGCTAAGCCATACATCATCAACAACACAAACAAAGTCCTCCTGCACGAGTCTGCCACAGCAGTGGCAGAAGCCAAGGGGTAACAAAATAAGGGCAGTGCCAATATCATCGGTAGTTGTCGCTAAAGCCAATGAATACCGTATGCTACCGAAACGTGCTACCTTTCTACTAGTAATATATTTGCATTGGTTTAAGGGTAAGTTTAGGATAAGGGTAAGTGTGGACGGGTAGGTTTAGGGTAGGGGTAGGTATGGACATTAAAAAAATCCTCAAACCGCATGAATAAGATGCTGGTAGCACAATCTGATAGGTAACGTTAGCATTTTTCGCTATCGATTTGTGCTACCTATTTTTTTTAATGGGAGGTAGCACAATCTGAACAGGTAGCACCTGAATTGTCAGAACACCGGTATGCAGAAAACTGACAAGTTGAAAATTATGTTTATGGTTAATAGTTATGGGATTTGGCAGATGCAGATTTGCACAATCCATACGCACAACGCTCGCATGTTTCCTCGCCGAAAGCTTGCCAGACCTGCCGCGCCTAGTTACGGTTGCTAAGCCACGATTGGTTTGTAGCGATTTTCAGGCGTGGCTTAGCGAAGGGTCAATTGAACCTAAAGGTACAAAAGTGTACCTTTTGAAAAGGAATCAGAAAATTGAACTTAATTCTAGGAGAAACATTTTTTAACAAGATTATTTAACAGGAACTTATTGGCAGATATCTTCTTGTTTTAAGCAAAAATAATTAATTTCAATACATTTTTCAGAAAACAAGGCTTAATATCATAAGTCATCTTGATTTAAGAATATTGCAGTATTTGTTGTGGAAAGTCTCTCCCAAAACTTGTATAGTATTTATTTGCTTTATTGCACTCACTGATATTTCAGATACAAAAACATTCAAAATATCAGTAAGTTTTTTTTTAAGTCTCTTCTGCACACGAAGGCTGCATTTATTTGATCAAACATACAGTAAAATTGTGAAACTATATTACCATTTAAAATCACTTTTTTCTATGTGAATATATTTAAAAATGTAAATTATTGCTGTGATGCGCAGCTGAATTTTCCGCATCATTACATAAATATATTTGAGTGAAAACACTGATACGTTTTTGTTTTAATGACTCTTTGATGAATAGGAAGTTCTAAACAACAGTGTTTATTTGAAATAGAAATATGTATAACATTATAAATGTCTTTACTATCACTCTTGATCAATTTAATGTGTCCAACATTTGAACGGTAGTGTCATTTTAGTGTTTTGTTATTTCAAGGCTCCAGGCTGAAGAGACTGATCTACCCGACCGGTCTAATGGCTGTGTCTGCATCCATGTATTATCCTCATGAGGCCGTGACCGTAGCAAAGGTAGGTTGTCTGTGTGTCTTGTCTGTTTTTGGCTCAAGGGTTGCGACGTGTAATCGGGCCTGGAAACGAGAGGAGGAAAAGGCGAGGCGAGGTTACGATCTGTAACTTTCCACCAGTTACAAACAGCAGATGAAACACATTCCTAACAACTCCCAAGGACACCGAGCGAAGCTGCATCAACACTGTGTCTAATATCAGCCGTTTGTCTGTTTGGATTGTAACCGATATAGACTTTGCAGTGAATCTGTCTCTCTCTCGCTCAACACACTGTTGTGTTGATTAACATCTGATCAAAATCTCTCTGAAGGGCCGTTTCAGCGCTGCGTGTCCCCATCCTGTCAGATATACTGATGGAAATGTCCTGAAAGGCCAGCGGGAGCACTTATTAAAAAATAAAACAGCCCAAAATTAGAACTAAAGTTCAAATGCAAGGTGTCAAGGTTATGCTGGATGCACAGGACAGTTTGCCCTGCTGGTAGACACGGGTAACTACACCACCTGGCCACAAAATTATACTCATTCATTTTGAGTGACAGTATTAATTGTCAGTGCTGTATGGTTGTTTTATTATTATAGGCAGAGAAATATTTTTCTGCATTTTGTCTACGCTCAAGTACAGTATTTCATACACTGCAAAAAGTGATTTCTTTTATCAATAATCTTTTATCAATGTCATCTTCCAGCAGAAATATTACAAAAACGAACAAGATGGTGGCTAGTCGCAAACTGAATTCAACACAGACTGGAAAAGTGTAAAAAAATATATATATTTTATATAAATTGCATTGTGCAAAAAAGCAGAAAGCATGCGAGTTAAAACCAAATGCACACGAGCAAGCAGACATTTCAGCACATTGCTGTGTTCAGTGCTCGCTTTATAAAATAATAATAATTCGGTCAACTTTTCCAGTCTGTATTGGATTAAAGGATTTGTTCCTGTTTGGAGCGCTACAATTCTCTGAAATATGTAGAAATATCCGCAATCTTAAATCAGAAATTAAAAATGCTTTCTAATACGATATTAAGTATTTTTTCTTAAAAATGTTTATGCTTAAAACAGGAAGAAGAAAATAATCTGCCAATTAGATTAGAAAAATACATATAATTCAAAAGGAAAAAATAAATTTTTCATAATTGTTAATCTTTAAGCATAATTTTATATATATATATATGTGTATTTTTTACAGTATATATATATATATATATATATTAGTGGTGGGCATAGATTAATTTTTTTATCTAGATTAATCTTGGAATTAATCTAGATTAAAATAACTCATTTGAATTCTGCCGAAGGCATTCAGAATATGTGTGCTACCCAAATAATGACTAAAGTAAGTCTTTGAGAACGGGTTTCTCAAGCCAGGTGGCGCATTAGACCAGGGCTCATCTCCTGTTTCAAAATGCATCACAAACTTTAATCTCTTCCGTCCCAATCCACGAAAAAACTGGAGGAAAATCCCGTTCCACTCCCGGAAGAATGACTCCCATTCCTCCACTCCCGTGTTGTTTTTGTTTTTGCCGATAACTGTCAATTACAGTAAAAATATAGTACAGATCACGGCGTGCCCACCTTATTAGTTGAATAAAACCCAAAATGTCGCTTTTTGTTATTATATTGAACTGAAAGCCATCTTATTATGCACAGTGTTGCACAGATTAAATTTCATGTAAATCATCCATGCTAACACACACGTCTTCTATTTTTATTTTTAGACATTTCACTCTCTATAGATATATTTTTCAAAGACGGAGTTTCAAGTTTCTCGCTCAAGTTCACATGAGACCTAAAGCGCATCCTGTTTGCTTAAAAGCGCAACGTTTGGTTGTTATTCTGAGTGCACACAAATAAACGTAGAGTCTTTACAGATTCGAAAGATGTATTAGGCTACTTTTATCTGTATGACCAAAATGACGGAGATTTTAAGAGCAAGTGAAGCCTGTCTTGCAGCAAACGCTTCCACACAAACACTTCAATAGCGCACATTTCTCTCGGTTAACATCATATTGACCATGTAAAGTTGTTACTACCTACATCTTTCAGATGAAAAGCCATATTTGAGGTTGATGAATGATAGGTGGCGTTTGGATGTCCTGCCGATTGTATTACCACATAGACCAGCCGTTAACAATCTGTCCATCACGGACTGCGAGCCTCTAGTTCAAGACTCGTTCTCGCCCCCTACAGTGCAATTCGCTAGGTATACATCCGGCTAAAATATCAGGGTGAAAGTCATCATAGCTTGCGTAGTATAGACCCAGCTCCCAACCCAACTTTGAGAATAGATTAACGGCGATATTTTTTTATCGCCGATAAGAGTCTCACGTTAACGCAACGCGTTAACGCCGATAACCCACCACTAATATATATATATATATATTAATAATAGCATGTATTATGTGTTGCTGAAAATCATAAAGCAACAAAAATATACATTATTTTTAACTTCATTATTTTTACTTGTGATGAATCATATCAAGACCAGATTTCCAAACGCTATAAGCAGTTATGTAGCCCACCAATAACACAAGGTCATTCAGAAACACACACTATGACAAACACATGTACTTCCAGCAGTAAAATCTCAGTATGTGTGTGTGAAGTGACCCTTTCTGATCTCCAGAACACAGGAGACGGAGTATACGACTGGGCGCTTCAGACTTATGTTGCTGTGGAGAAACTCATCAAGGACAAACCTGCCTCAAAGAAAGTGAGTCTGGCTCTTCTCACACTGACTTTTACATTCATGCATTTGCCAGATGCTTTTATCCAAAGCCATTTACATCGCATTCAAGGTTTGCATTTCAAGTTTGCTTTATTTATATAGCACGTTTAAAACAGCCACAAGACTGACCAAAGTGACAAGCATCATAAGAGTAGTAAAGACAAACAAAACAGACTAAAACAAAAAAACAGAATAAAACACCGCCACTCTCTGAAACCCCATACAAACCCCCTACCTTCTGAAACATGGACCCCCCACTGGTGAGTGGGCCTGTACAACCCACCTGTAGTAACACACTCTCCACTATTTGCACTAGACACTTTCACACACTACTCTGTGTACAAAAACCCTACAAAAGACTCAGTAATATATGTATGTTTATATGCCCACGCACCTACAAATCACCTTACACTGTTCCCCAGCCAGCTGCTTGAATGTTTCTCTTTTTGCACATGTACAGTATTTGCGAGGCATTTGCACAGTTTGTATTTTTTATTTTTTATGTATAGGTAACCACTTTTATATATAGCATTTGTATAGTCAAAGCTGACAGTATGTCAGTTGTGTTTAGGTTTATACTGTTTTACTTCATTGTTGTATGTCTGTATTCATGTAGCACGGTGGTTCTGTGAGACACGACGTTTTGTTCCACTGTATGTGCAAACATGTAGCGGAATGATAATAAAGCTCAACTTGACTTGACTTGGATCAAACCCACAGCCTCTACTGTTTGACCCGCAGAAAGCATTTAAATACTGTAAATCTTGTGTTTGGGAACTTCCTGAGCACTTCTTGCTTTGTGTTTTAATAGGATCAAGCTGAAAAGAGTTCCAGCGGGGAGACCAAAGCTTAGGTACAGAATATCAAACATCATAAACCGCTGGTGCACACCGTGCAGAAACAACATTAATACAGTCAGAACAAACTCTTTCCCAGCTGTGTTACTTTACCACTGTCTTACAGTGCACTCAGATTATACATTTATTGTTAGTACATGTGTTCCCTGGGAATCGAACCCACAACCTTTATGCTGCTAACACAATGCTCTACCACTGAGCCACACAGGAACACTAAAATGCACATTTATGAGCCTTTTTTGTGAATAAAGTCTTCAAGTTCACACAGGTGTCCAGCAGATGAACCACATGTGTAGAGGAGCACATTAACTAGCAAACATCATCCATTTACATTTACCTTTAGCAGACGCTTTTATCCAAAGAGACTTACAAATGAGGACAACGAAAGCAATCAAAACCAACAAAAGAGCAATGACATGCAAGTGCTGTAACAGGTCTCAGTTAGCTTAACGCAGTCCATGTAGCAAGGTTTTTTTATTATATAATACATAAAAAGAAACAGTTAGTAAATGAATAGAGTGCAAGTGTAAAAGGGGAAATTCTTTTAGATTTAGAATAGAGAGGGAAAGTAATGTAATCCAATTTCATTTGTAATTGAATTGAATTATTAATATTAGTAATTAATCCAATTACAAATCCCAAACAGTCCTTTTTTGTTAAATGTTTTGCTTTAGTTGTTTTGTTGAAATATTTATTTAAAATAAATGCTAGTTTATTATTATTTTGTTATCTAATGCAATGACATTCAGACATGTTAATATAGTGCATTAAGCCCTGCTGAAAAGCGATGCAAGTTAAATGGAACAAAATGTGTTTGTTGCGAAAGTAAAATTAAATATTTTTTACTGTCAATACATAATAAATTTGCATTTCCAAGTGGCATCTTTAATAAAATATATTTGAAATATATGATTTAAAATGCCACTCGATTCAGTATTTTGCAATCTAATGCAATGACATGTTTGTGTGTGTGCATTTTACAGATTAACTATGCCGTTTTCTCAGAAGTCCTCGTGACTGGTTTGATGTGATGTTTGTCTGACACTGAGGTTGTGACGTGGGATCTCCATCCTTCACTCACGCTCATGACCTACTTTTGCACTAGTCACTTTCATCAGACGGAGTTAGTGGACTGGAAACTTCTGAACTTCAAGTGCTGAGATTGTATTAAAAACACTTTGGTGTATCAAAAACAATTGTGATGAGTGATTTCTGATTGAAATTCTTTATATACATGCATGCACATATACTGTGTAGTGTGCAAGGTTAGAAGTAAACGTTAACATGTTACTGTCAGCAGTTTCTCAGTCTGAACTTCCTCTTTCTGTGAAAACACAATGAAACTGCAGCAGTTAACCAACCTCTGAACTAGTTGGTTATAGAGTTAGACGTCTGGTTGTTTCCAAACAGCAGCACGTGATTAAAACACTTCCTGAATGAGGTTACACTCTCACCTTGTCTGTTAGAAGATCAAGAGAAGTCTTAAGTCAACATGCAAATATTTTAAAGTGAAAATCCTGAGGTAATTAACCAAAACATATGGTTTTGTTTTATATGGGACAACAGGGTTAACATACGGACCCAACAGAACTTTCACACAGTCAGTTTATCAGAATTTAGAGGTGCATCTCAATAAATTAGAATGTTGTGGAAAAGTTCATTTATTTCAGTAATTCAACTCAAATTCTGAAACTCGTGTATTAAATAAATTCAATGCACACAGACTAAAGTAGTTTAAGTCTTTGGTTCTTATAATTGTGATGATTTTGGCTCGCATTTAACAAAAACCCACCTCAACAAATTAGAATACTTCATAAGACCGATAAAAAATTTTTTTTCGTGAATTGTTGGCCTTCTGGAAAGTATGTTCATTTACTGTATATGTACTCAATACTTGGTAGGGGCTCCTTTTGCTTTAATTACTGCCTTCAATTCGGCGTGGCATGGAGGTGATCAGTTTGTGGCACTGCTGAGGTGGTATGAAGCCCAGGTTTCTTTGACAGTGGCCTTCAGCTCATCTGCATTTCTTGGTCTCTTGTTTCTCATTTTCCTCTTGATAATACTCCATATATTCTCTATGTTCAGGTCTGGTGAGTTTTCTGGCCAGTCAAGCACACCAACACCATGGTCATTTAACCAACTTTTGGTCATTTAACCAACTTTTGGTGCTTTTGGCAGTGTGGGCAGGTGCTAAATCCTGCTGGAAAAAGAAATCAGCATCTTTAAAAAGCTGGTCAACATAAGGAAGCATGAAGTGCTCAAAAAATTATTGGTAAACTGGTGCCATGACGTTGGTTTTCAAAAAACACAATGGACCAACACCAGCAGATGACATTGCACCCAAAATCATCACAGACCGTGGAAACTTAACACTGGACTTCCAAGCAACTTGGGCTATGAGCTTCTCCACCCTTCCTCCAGACTCTAGGACCTTGGTTTTCAAATTAAAAACAAAACTTGCTCTCATCTGAAAAGAGGACTTTGGACCACTGGGCAACAGTCCAGTTCTTCTTCTCCTTAGCCCAGGTAAGATGCATCTGACAAGAACTGTAGCCAAATTCCTCGACACGTCTGTGTGTGGTGCTCTTAATGCCTTGACCCCAGCCTCAGTTAATTTCTTGTGAAGTTCACCCAAATTCTTGAATCAATTTTGCTTGACAATCCTCATAAGGCTGCGATTCTCTCGGTTGGTTGTGCATCTTTTTCTTTCACACTTTTTCCTTCCATTCAACTTTCTGTTAACATGCTTGGATACAGCACTCTGTGAACAGCCAGCTTCTTTGGCAATGAATGTTTGTGTCTTACCCTCCTTGTGAAGGGTGTCAATGATTATCTTCTGGACAACTGTCAGATCAGCAGTCTTCCCCATGATTGTGTAGCCTAGTGAACCAAACCGAGAGACCATTTTGAAGGCTCAGGAAACCTTTGCAGTGTATGGGTGTATGCACGTTTAACTCGCTCGTCTCTCTCTTCCGGATCCTGAACTCCCTGCATTAACACTATCATTGCCAGTGCAAAACAAATAACAGCAATTTCCCAATGATTATAAAGTCTGTGCACTACAATATTGTATTGAGTGTTTCCCGACGCTTCAGTTCAGTTTGCACTTGCACATCGTTGTTCATGCTGCAGAAGAAAGGATCCGTCTGATCTCATTTAAAAAACAGCAGCTCAAGCATCACTTATTCAACATCATACTATCTTACAAGAAAGTATTCTCACAGTTTTATTCATTTGACTACTTCTAGAACATGTATAATAGTTCATATCTGAAAGCATCTTTGTGATCACGAATGCAATTCCATTCATCAACATAGCGACTTTGCACTTGGTTCTTATCAATCATCATATATATATTGAAATGTATGGTAATTGTGTTATTAGAGAGTACTGTGAGTCAAGAAAAAACATCATGCATCTGAGGCATATGTTTTTCACGAGAGCACAGGGATCAAATGAAACCATTGGCAAATCCAAAGGCTGTGGATATCTGTCGTGCCAACGAAGTAACACAAAGCCATATGAAAGTGCTGCATGAAGAAGCAGCAGTGGCTGTGAACAAAATCACGAGAACCAAGTCAGACAGTCGAATATCAAGCACACAGCGAAAAAGAAGGAAGAATGCACGAGATGTGGTTATGTACATGAGCCAAGGAAGTGTCCAGCATATGGCAACATTTTTAATGAGTGCTCGTGGAAGAACCATTTTAGCCGCATGTGCAAAACACCAAAACAAAAAGGAAAACCTAGAAAATTGGAGAAAAAAGTCCATGAAATAGAACAAGAAGAAATTGCCGAATTGTTTATAGGTACCATCGACGTTGAACGAAGTGAGCAGTCAGCTAGCAAATGGCTGGCACAAATGAATACTGTCTCTACCGTGGAAAGTGAAAACAAGAAATGGACTCAGGAATTCAGAATAAACAACTGCATACTTACCTTTAAGCTAGACACAGGAGCAGAGTGCAACGTGTTGTCATATAAAGACTTTGAGAAAACCTCTAACAAGACAACATCACTGAAGAAGTCAAACTGCTCGTTAGTTACATATTCTGGTCACACGGTGTAGCCAAAGGGAAAGGCCATGCTCAAATGTGGTTATAAACACAATTAGTTTGAGCTAGAATTCCAAATTGTAGATGAGGATTCACCAGCTATCCTAGGAAGAGAAGCATGCTCAAGACTCTGATTAAAAGAGTTTACAAAGTGGAGAGCAAAGACCAAACGGACATTCTGAATGAATACAAGGATGTGTTTACTGGTTTAGGATGTATACCAGGACTGCACCATATACAGCTCAACCCAGATGTCGCTCCAGTCATTCACGCACCAAGGAAAGTACCCATAGCACTAAAGGACAGGGTCAAAATGGAACTGAAACGAATGGAAGATCGTGGAGTTATCGTGAAGCAAACCGAGCCCACTGAATGAGTTAATATTATCGTTATGGTAGTGAAGACAGAGAAACTCAGGATCTGCATCGATCCACAAGATCTTAACAAAGCCATAAAGAGAGAACACTACCCGTTGCGCACAGTAGAAGAAATAGTAGCTGAGATGCCAAATGCCAAAGTATTCTCAGTGCTTGATGCCAATCATGGGTTTTGGCAAGTACAGCTGGACGAAGAGAGCTCCAAACTATGTACTTTCAACACTCCTTTTGGGAGATACCGGTTCTTGAGACTTCCATTTGGCATAGTGTCAGCTCCAGAAGTGTTTCAAAAGTGCATTGCACAAAGACTAGAAGACTTAGATGGAGTTGTTAACATAGTGGATGACATTCTGGTGTTGGGTGAAGACATGAAACAACATGACAAGAGACTAAGACAACTGCTAGACATAATTAGAAGCATCAATCTAAAGTTGAACAAAGACAAATGCAAGATCAGGATGACCGAAGTCAGTTATGTTGGACACATTCTGACTGCCGATGGGTTGAAGCCAGACAAAGATAAAGTCAGAGCGATACAGATCTAGCGGACAAAGCTGCACTAATGAGGTTCTTAGGCTTGCTTCAGTATCTGGCCAAGTTAGTTCCATACATGTCAGACATCAGTGCTCAGCTACGGAAACTTCTAGAAGGTGATGAAACTTGGCATTGGGACTCAAAACAACAAAAGAGCTTTGAAAGATTGAAGTCACTTGTGAGCAACACCCCAGTGTTGAAGTACTTCGGTTTAAAAAAAGAGGTAATGCTGTCAGTGGATGCAAGTGCTGAAGGTCTGGGAGCAGTGTTGTTGCAAGAAGGACAACCAGTGGCATTTTGGCTCAAGGTCTCGTACTGAGTGTCAGAAAAGGTATGCCCAAATAGAAAAAGAGTTCTTGGCGATTGTCTATGGCTGCAAGAAGTTCCATCAGTATGTCTATGGTAAGACAGTACAAGTGGAGACGGATCATAAGCCCCTGGAGACAATATTCCAAAAGTCTCACCAAAAAGCTACTCCAAGACTCCAGAGAATGCTGATGAGATTGCAGCTCTATGATTTACATGTCAGCTACAAGCCTGGCAAAGAGTTGTACATAGCAGACACGCATCATCAAAATTAATCTCTGCAGAAGTTGCAGAAGTGTTTAGATGTATTCACACACTGTTTAATGCAGCTCATAGGGACATGGAGTGCTTTAACCAGTTACAAATTCATAATTATTTTACATTTTAAACATAAAACATTGAATACTAATTATTTTAAAAAAGAAAATAGACTTTAAATGTGAAATTAAACCACCAGCACAGCAGGTGGCAGCACGTCACTGTTAATAAGTGAGTCATTGCGACTGAACCGAATCATTTAAATGATTAAATCATTCAGGAACGAATCACTGAGACTCAAAACCTCGCTGTAGCTGTTTGGAATTATTTTTTGTCGGCGAAATGCAGCAAAAACAGGCAATATGGTGTCTAAAACGTAAGTCTCTTAATATTAACTTATTGTTTATTGAACTGTTGTATAAAATCTGTACAAAAATAAAAATGCTTATTTTTTAAGAAAAAACGGCACCCTTCATGTGATTTTAACTGTATGAAACGTAAATATATACATTTTCTGCCCCCATATCTTGAATTTTGCAATCATTCTTAATGCATTTTAATCGAATCATGCAGTGAAAGAAATTGTGCTCTAATTGTGCGCGTGCACTGTTTAACCCGCTTCATCACTACGCAGGCTAATGTATGCATGCACTATGTAGGTGTTAGTTGGGGTTTAGCAAAATACTAGATATTGTCAAATTGCACGTTAAAACAACAATTACAATAATATCGCAGACGATATATATCGCACACCCTAGGTGGGGCCCACTGCCGCCAACATGCCGCCAGGGCCCCTCCTGGTGTCGGGAGCGCCGTCTTGTCGCGCCGCCAAACACAACGGTCGTCCCATTCCCCAGTTTCCTTCCCCAAGGACTGCTTCCACCCCCCTGCTAACATTGAGGAGTTCGTATCCTTTGGCCAGGAGGAGGGGATGACTCCATGTCCATCTCGGCCTCGGAGAGGGAGGATTGGGTGGGATCAGAGTCCGATCAAATGGACAGCTCGGGGCATTCAGACCTCCAAAAGGAGCTCATGAGCTCTACCACACAGGCCATCTTTTCCCACGTGGATGGAGCGGAAGCCCACGGGTATGTGCGCTCTCCTCCCGTCGAGGAGACCATTGCTGCGACGGTCAGACATCAACCTTCCCTCGAAGCCATGCAGGTCCACTGCCCACCTCGCTAATAAAGCGTATGCCTCTGATTGCGAGTCGGCGTCCGCACTGCACTCCATGGCAGTGCTGCAGCTTTTTCAAGCGAAGCTCCTGCAGGCAGCGAAGGGCGGAGCTCTCACTGTGGAGGCTGTCAAGGATATCCCCAGGCCAGCGCCTGTGGTGGGGACTGTTACTGCTCCTCGCCAGGAGCCAGATGTCCGGAGGAAAGTGTGGGGTTCCGGTAAGAAGCGCCATGGTCAGCGGGAGAGCCCGTGACGTGACTCTCGCCATTCGTCGGCTGCTAAGCCGTCGTCCTGACAGTCTGAAGAGAGGAGGAGAGCGCGAGAGCGGCCCAGCTCCCAAGCGTCAAAGGTTCAGATGCTCAAATGTTTGTGTGTTCATTCAATAAAAATGCATACATTCTCACAAAAAGAGCTCTTTCCTCCTCACTCAGTAAATACGGCTCCGCTTGCCCCGCCTCAGAGCAGTGCACGGCTGCCACCCACACAAGTTATAGCCGCGCATCCAACGACCAAGCAGCTATGTCAGTTCATGAGCGTGTGAAAAGTTATTCTGGGAATCTTGCGTTGGCTACTCAGCATAATAGAGTGGGGATATACTCTTCAATTCAGACGCAAACCACCCCGTTTCAATGGCGTGACATTGCCTCGAAATGCCCAGGCTCTGAGACAAGAGATAGGCTGTCTGCTCGAGAAAAGAGTAGTAGAGCGAGTCCCACCAAGCGAGCTGGAGAGCGGTTTCTACAGCCGCTGTTTTGCGGTACCCAAAAGGGATGGGGGACTCCGTCCAATTCTAGATCTCAGACCCATCAACAGAGCGCTTTGCAAACGTCTGTTCTGGACTATCTGGACGATTGGCTGATTTTAGCTCAGTCCCAGGACACGCTACTCAGCCACATAGACTCGCTGCTTATTCACATGGAGTCCCTAGGGCTATGTGTAAACATGCAAAAGAGCATTCTAGCCCCGAGTCAGTCCATAACATATCTGGGAGTATGCTTAGACTCCGTGGAGATGAGAGCCCGCCTCTCGCGGGAACGTGCGGCGGCCATTTTGTCTTCCCTGCGCAACTTCAGAGAAGGCAGCTCTGTTCATTCTGAGGCTGCTGGGACTCAAGGCGTCAGCTTCGGCAGTATGTCATCTGGGCTTATTACACATGCGCCCGCTGCAGCTATGGCTGAAATCTCGAGTCCCCAGGACAGTGTGGACTTCGGCACGTTTGAGTATCGCGGTCACCTGCGGCTGCATTGAAGCTCTGACGCCGTGGCACAACCCAGATCTCTTCACCCGGGGAGTTCCCCTGGGCTTGGTAGCGTCGCGCATGGTGGTCACGACGGACACATCGACTCGCGGCTGGGGAGCAGTGTGCGAGGGAATGCCAGCTTCGGGACTGTGGTCGGAACCTCAGAGCAGGTGGCACATAAACCGCTTGGAGCTGGAAGCAGTCTTCTTAGCCCTAAAAGAGTTTCGGACGCAACTGGAAAAGCAGCATGTACTGATTCGCACCGACAATACATCCGTGGTTTCGTACATAAATCGCCAGGGCGGCATTCGCTCCAGGGCTTTGTGTAAGCAGGCAACGAATCTCCTGCTATGGGCGGACTCTCGCCTCCTCTCCATCAGAGCAGCGCACATCCCCAGTCTCCTGAACCGCGGGGCGGACATGCTTTCGAGGAAGGGGATCTCTCAAGGGGAGTGGAGGTTGCACCCCGAGTCGGTTCGGATGATTTGGAACCACTATGGGAGAGCGGAGGTGGATCTGTTCGCCACAAGCGTGAATGCGCACTGCCTGCTGTTCTTTTCCCTGTCTCACTCCCCCCTAGAAATGGACGTGCTCACATCGCACTGGCCAGCAGCCAGGCTGTATTCATTTCCTCCAATCAAGATATTGCCACTGGTGTTATACAAGATCAGGGAGGAGCGAGCGTCAGTGTTACTCATAGCCCCGAACTGGCCGAACCAGCCTTGGATCCCAGACCTGACAGAACTACTGGTGGCACCGCCCTGGCCGATCTCCGTCAGGAAGGATATGCTATCCCAGGCGGACGGCTCAATGTGGCATTCGAACCCGGAGCTATGGAGCCTTCATGTGTGGCTGCTTCAGGGTTATCAGAGGAGCTGAGTGCCTTGCAGTCTCGCGTGCTCGACACGCTCATGGAAGCACGAGCACCCTCTACAAGACATTTGTATGCCTTAAAATGGGGAGTGTTTGTGAAATGGTGCGGTCAGGCTCATATCGACCCGGTTACTTGCCGGAGTTTTCTGCAGTACAGGCTGGATAGTGGATTGTTACCATCGACACTGAAAGTCTATGTGGTAGCCATTGCCGCGTTTCGTTCCCCGCAGGGCGGACAGTCGATCGGTAAGCACGCCATGGTGGTGAGTTTTCTTAAAGGAGCGAAGAGACTACACCCTCCACGTCCACCTTCAGTCCTTGGGACCTAGAGGTGGTATTAAGAGCTCTTTCACAACCACCATTTGAGCCTTTAACATCCGTGGGTTTGAAGGAGCCTTAATACTATCTCTTAAAACTGCACTCCTTCTTGCCCTCGCTTCGGCTAAGCGCATAGTTGATTTACACGCTTTTTCTGTGGACGGCGACTACATTCGCTTCGGACCCAGTGACTGCAGCGTCACTTTCCGGCCAAGAATGGGATACGTGCCTAAATCACTATCTACCCCCTTCAAAAATGTTTCTTTGCCTGCCTTGTCTTCTGAGTCATCAGCATCGCATGACACAGACACTCAGACTTCGGTGTGCCCCGTCAGGGCTTTGAGGATTTACATCGACCGTTCGGCCAGCTTTCGACAATCTGACCAGCTATTCGTGTGCTACTGTGGTTTTGCGAGAGGCACAAAAACAGAGACTTTCCCATTGGATTGTGGACGCTATTACGGCTGCTTATACAAGTGTAATGCCAGCTAGGCATGAAGACACACAAGACCATGGAAAACAACAGCTTTTTCAATAATTGTCATCCTTTCCTGCATGGGCGCCTCTCTGTCTGGATATATCTGGCCCCTCCCTCCTAATCCAGCGCAAACTGCGCCCTTTTTCTCATCGGAGAACAAAGAGAAATCTACAAAGGATTTCGAGAATAACTCTAATGGCCTTGAATATTGAAACCGTGGACTCAAAGAAACAATATATATATTAATGTTGTACTATGCTTGTGTGAATGTGTGAATGTGAATTATTTAGGAAATGTGAAATGTTTTAATCTGTGCCTTAAACTGGGTAGTGTACATATGCTGTGTGCCAAATGTGGTGTCTGGATTCACAGAAACATGATTATTTTGAATCAATGGGACAACAGACTGGGTGATAATTATAAATGGGTAAACGTGGGCGAGGCTCCGCCCCACAATAACTATTTGATTGGCTCAGCCGCCGTGGGTGTGCTGAAATCTGTCTGTTTAAAAGTGGACACACTACGGAAATCACGATTTCTTCCTTCTCGCCTCTTTGATCGCTCTTCAACTTGCTCGGGAGCTTCGGCTTCATCTGGTCGAGCTGGTCACCGCCTTAACATCGCAGGCCGAAGTGACCATCGAAAATAATTATTCAAAGCCATAATAACAACTCAAGAGGGCTATTTTTACCTCCTTCTGAGGTTATTCTCAAAACTCCCGTATGTATGTGTGTGTGTGTTCGTTTATGTGTTTAGTAGTTTAGATCATGTACAGTAGAATAGCAGTAAGTAAATAAACCTTGTTTCATTTATAAAGAATTGTCTCTTGAGATGTGATTTTCAAGCATTTTAACCTTATTGCCATAAAAGGTCGTGTTACCTCACGCAAAATGTTACAAAACTCTTTATTCTGTTTATCTTTGGCCACGAGAGCAAAATAAACTAAATTGATAACGATATACTGATGTTAGTGATCGCTAGACGAATCGTTAATAAAGTATAAATCATAAGTTACAGATTAATATTACTTTAATCAAGCAATATTTTATCTGTAAACTAATAATTCCTCGGAGCTGAAATAATAGCTTCATATTTATGTTACATGAGCCAAGGTTTGGAATGTCCTTCACACATTAGGGGCCACTCAACAAGGGCTATCGCCTTTGTAAGTTATAAGTAAGTTATTACTCTGCGTAGCCCTCTTGCTAATATGGTTGTTCTGCCCTGTACTCAGTGCAGGTTCCTGTTATTCGTGTCTGATTCACTAGTGCTACCATTATCATGTAATGTTATGTTTTTTGCTGCTTAAACACAGTTATCTCTGTGCAGCTCCTTACAGTGCTTTGTTGCGTCTGTTCTGCCCTGTTTTCAGCGCAGCCAACGTTATTTCTATCCAGATATGCAAATTTCATATACCTTGGGTTTATACGCTTATTGGCTTACCTCCATCTATCAGCTGTGAGCCCGCCTAACAAGCGTCTCTATTGGTGGGAAGTGTGTATGTGCGTATTCTATCTTCGCTGAGTGTCTAACTGGTACAGGCTGCTTGTAGCCTCTCTCACGGCGGGATTGAATATCGTTCCCATAACAGAGAATTCTCTGTGATGTCTCATGAAAGCTCAAAAGGGAGCGGGAACGAGACATCACGGTGGTCGCCGTGCTCGCTGCTCTCCAGCCTAGCGGTGTTCAGTATCCGATTCTGACGTAATTGTCGCTGGCATCGCATTTATACTGTCTCTCGAGCTCATCATATTTGCATGCTTTGCCACAATTGGCCAGTCATCTAGACTGGCGTGACCCAATAGGACTTCAGGAAAGGTCGAAGGGAAGGAGTTCCCATAACGGAGAATTCTCTGTGATGTCTCGTTCCCGCTCTTAGGGAACCGAGGTTACAACAGTAACCAGAGCATTTATTTCAAACAAAGGAGAAGCAGGCAAGTGATTGGTCCGTGGCAACACATTGTGCACATGCGCAGCTCATTCACATCTATGCCAGCTGCCGTGCGGTCACTGGAATGTGCTGCTCCTCTCAGCCGGAGCCAGCGCTCACTGATCAGAGCAGACACAGGGAGAGGTGTAGCTCAAGATCTCGCGCTCGCAGGAAAGTACTGGCAACATTTGGAAAGTTGCTAAGGTTTGTCCAAAAGTCGCTAGATTTGTCGCTAGGCGCTTTTACAAAAAGTCGCTAAAGGGGTCTGAAAAGTCGCTAAATCTAGCGACAAAGTCGCTAAGTTGGCAACACTGCATGCAAGTGCTATTACAAGCCCTGGTTAGCCTAACGCAGTACACGTAGGATTTCTTTTTTTTATTTTTTTTTTTAGTATATACAATATACATATACACATGCTGCTAACTTGGAAATGTCAAGATATGCAAGCAAAAAATGCTCCTGACAGTTCGGCAATATGACACGAGCAATAGTGCTGTTTTTGTTTGGTTTCTGTGTTCGAATCCGAATCACTGATTCACTAAACCATTCATAAAAACAGTAATTTGATTCGCTCTGGAATGATTCAGCCATTTTGAAAGAATCGTTTGAATTACTCAGTGATTCAATAAAGAACTGCTGCCACCTGCTGGCCGTTTTCCCAGTTTCTTATCTAAAAGTAGGCATATACATTATTTTCCAACATATTTCTACATTCAGAATGTTGTATTTAAGTTTTTTTATGCAATTGTAAATGTAAATATAGTCTAAATGTACAAATGTCACTTCATGCAGCTTCTGTGCAGTGCTAAGATGAGATTTGTTTACATCATTTCAGGGAAAACAATATTCAGTCATTCATTCACATTAATTAAGCATTCAGAAAAAAATTCTTGTCTGTTTTTATTTATTTATTTATGATTTTTTATTCATTTTGTAGAATTTAATTTTAAACTAACAATACAGCATGGTATCGTGATACTTCAGCTGGTATAGTATCGTAAGACATTTTTATGGTATCGTGACAACCCTAGTCTACTTGGATGACATCTTGAGTAGGTTGGACTTTTCAATCTTGTACAGACGCCATCCCTCCTCATGCGAGAGATCAGACGCTCCGCGCCGCTTGTAGAACTCGATGGACACGTGTTCCACTCGGCTACGATGAAGTGAATGCGGCTGCATCGAGTCTTCACTGCTTTCTGCAGAGAAAAATAGAGTATTTGGTACTTGCTCCTTTTGAAACATTCAATATTTGATCAATTACTTTGAAATAAAAAGTAAATTAGTTTCATTGATCTACACACGAGAAGGCAGGCCTAGAATAGAATATTAACATAACAACTTTCTCTAAATTATTTTAAATATCCATTATTTTAAATATTTTTTTTTAGGTTGTAATGAATTATAAGTACCTCACTCAGCATCTTCAGGATTTCAGAGCCAATTCCACGACCTGAAAGGAAGCAGAAAAAATGAATAAATAGGAACGAATATTCTTATTATTAAAGAATCTAAATGATTATTATTTTAATTGAATAATAAAAAATATAATTTTATGAGAAATACATAAAAAATATTATTATTTTATTTTACATTTTTATAACAAATAATGATAATAGTAGTATGATAAGAATTATAGCAGTATTATAACAGTAATTATTAATATTGCAATAAAATATTTTGCGTGGATGTGCATTAAACCCAATATTTATTTCTTAATAGTAACACACACACATATATATATATATATATATATATAAAATTGTAACTGTAATTAGAAAAAAACATGTACTAAGTGGAAACAGGTGGCATTACTTCACACCTCTGAACTCCTTCATCACATAGAAGTCCTCCAGATAGAGCAGCTTCCCAATCCAGGGGTCATAGGTGAAGTAGTACATAGCAAAGCCAACTACTGTATATCCTGACGAGGAAGTCATAGAGGAGGATGTTAGTACAGCAGCAGGGTTAAAGCGGTTCCAGAAGAGAAAGAGGAAAATTACTGGATTCTGATACATACTACCGGCACATCCGGGAACTAATGGACAATTTTGTCACCGCCCCTTTTCAGGAGAAAATAAACTAGACTTCCAATAGACTGCAATACAATATAGTGGCACAAAGCTACGTCCGTACACAACCGGCAGGCGCGAATAACTTAGAAATCACTGATTAAACATGTCAAGTAATTATATGTCCACCCTGCCTGCCATAGAGCGTGAAAGATACATCCACAAACTTAATTTGGTCAATTTAAAAACATGTCCCTTCATTCTCCCAGCGTCCAAATTGGTGTAACAACCCCACCCAGTGGCCAGAGGTGTCTTACCCGGACATTTACTCGTAACTCATCGAGTCACCAGGTAAGCCAGTGAATGATTTTACATCGTATTTTAAAGTAAACATCTTTAAATGTATATTATATCTTTATATTTAGAGTACTGAGTGCACTTTTCTGTCCAGCCATACAACTAGCCTGGCTTAGCTTTCAATAGCATCATCCGTAATTCATAACAGCAAGATATGGATGATGATGGCAGGTAGCCTGGGCTAGTTGATAACGGACATACTCTAAGACAGCCCAGGAGTTATCTATCTAAAATAACACGATGATCATGATAGGTTGTAAAATATTGGCGTTGGGGGAAGCTTACTGTATGTAACGTTAACGTATCGCCTGCAGCCATAATTGCCTCTGTCCGGATATTTCTTTTTACATGGCAAAGGAATGAATTTCAAATTTGGGTTTTTACAAACATTATTGGTGCACCCAACCACACAACAACTCTTTGGCATGTTGTAAGGTTAGTCCACTTCCTCGATCTGATACTGTGTGGCGGTTTGTTTTCGCCTAAAAGTGGGCGTGAATCTGTTCAGAGACGTTCTATGACGTTGCGCCGGTGTCCTACCCTGTCAGATTGTGCTACCTCCCATTAAAACAGTGGGTAGTACAATTCGACAACGAAAAATGCTACCTATTCAATTATGTTTTATTGATGTGTACACTACCACAACCCTAAACCTACCCTTACAGTAATGCACATACAGTAATTACATGTTATATTCGTGTTGTGGATAGAAGAGATGGAGCTACTGGAAACCAATAATCAATATTTTTTTTCTACCTATTGGATTGTGTTTTATTAACATCTACACCAACCCAAAACCCTAAACCTAGCCTTACAGTAATGCAGATACATTAAATATTGTTGTTCAGCGTGAGAAAATTAATGCGATATTGATGTGCGCATGCGCAGTAAACCGAGGTAGTGAAATCTGACGGGTAGGATAAAATGTCAGGACACCTGTTGTGAGTATTCGGCGGCTCTGACGTCACAACTAACGCTTGAGGCAGAATGATAAACTAGAACATTTTCATCACAAACGAAGCATTAACTGTAACAATACTCCATCCATGATATAAATGGCTGTTTTTGTAACCAAGTTAACACTGATGTGTTTGGCTTGCCTTCGACGGACTGTCTTTCTTTCGGTACTTCTGCGACGACGCAGTGATATAACGGATGATCTCCGAAACCATCCTCGAGCAGCTCTGAAAAATAAACAAACAATCATCATATAATCATATACATTCATGTTTTATACTCGGAAAGCGTAAGGTTTGGATTTGAAGACCGAATGACGGTCTGTACCTTTCTCGGTCAGCACAACCTGCTCCTCCATTTCCTCAAACTTGGCAAGTTCCTAGAATTGATTAAATAGCGTAAATTATTTTGCAAACGTCAACATGTAAACATTGTCAACGAATTATTGTTTTAAAACACCGTCACACGCATGCGCAGTAGTCGTTTACCTTTATGAGTCGCAGTATGTCAGACACGTCCTTGGGCTCGGCTTTCCGTATTATAAAATTGGCCATTTTCTTCTTTTACTCTTCTTCCCTTTTCTTACTAAGTTAGTCCACGGTATGTGAAATGTAGTAAGATTTGTTTCTTCATTCGGTTCCAAGGGGGCTACCCTCAGCAGAAAGTCTGGGTTTCTCACCCTGTCAGTGCGGAATTACATCAAGTCTAAAGTCGCAGGAATCGCTTTGTCTGAAAAAGCTGAGTTGCTCCAGCGGTATTTATAGAGGTTGTGATGTGCACATCAATACAGCGTGATGTTTGTCACACTGTAAAACAATAATTACTATTTGTTTCGTTTTTGACTGCGGTCACGCCTTCTGCGCCTAAAATGTTGTGGCGCGTCTACATGGCGTTGCGTGGTAATGATAGCCATGACGCTTCAAACCTTTGCTAATCTTTTTTTTTCAAGAGTGATCGCTTATCAAACTGAAACCACAGTCAGCTTCTTGTTCAATGGTATTTATATATATATATACACATTTAAAAAAGTCATAAGATCAAAAGATCTAATTGTTTTCTGCAAACTGCACCAGATTCTTGTTCTGTATCTCCCCAAGTATCACTGAGGTGATTTTCATGTTGTTTTACTATTTCATTCTTATATAACCACATGCCAAAATCATGACTAATACAAGGTATTTACCTCACTATAGACAAATTTACCTGTAGACCTTTATATTATTTTGGTTGACTTTGGGATATCCATTGGGTTTGGATATTGACTGTGTTATAATCTTATGACTTTTTTAAATGTGTATATATATATATATGTATTCTGTATCTATAAATACCATTGAACAAGAAGCTGACTGTGGTTTCAGTTTGATAAGCGATCACTATTTGACATTGGTATGTTTGGCTTAGTGAAGAATTTGGTCATTCTCATCCTGCTTCTGCCTTGTGTGTGCGGTTTCTCTGTCGTTACACACAACATGAACATGTCAGGAGAAAGAGACAAAAGAGAGAGAGTCTGCAATTTATTCAAAACTGCATTTTTTTTGTCACACTGTCATGACTGTCAAGGTTCAAGGTTCGTTTATTCGTCACATACTCAATTATACAGGATATAATCAGAAGTGAAATGTAAATCAGGTTAGGTCCGCTCAATGGACAGTGCAAAAAAAAACTAACACAAGAGAATATATATAAATATAGGTAAAAAAAAAAGAAGAAGAGAAAATAAAGAGTAAAATATGCAATAAAATTAAATGTGCAAACATACTGAGGACTTGATAAATAGTAATATGAACAGGGATGTGCAAGAGGGATGTGCAAACAGGTTGTACCGGGTATGTACACATATCAGCAATACGGATGATGAGAATATGAATGTTTTACAGTTAATAAATTAGTCTTGTAAATGTTTATGAAACTGAGTTTGTGTTAAGGAGCCTGATGAGTTTAGGGAAGAAGCTGCTCCTCAGTCTCTCAGTTTTTGCCATCATGCTCCTGAAGCGCTTGCCAGATGGCAGTAAAATGAAAAGATGGTTACTGGGGTGATTTGAGTCCATGGTGATTTTAGCAGCTCTGCTTTTGCAGCGTTTGAGGTAGATGTCCTGCAGAGAGGGGAGAGCAGACCCTGAGATGCGCTCAGCTAAGCGCACAACTCTCTGCAGAGCTTTGCAGTCCTGATTTGAGACGTTACCATACCACACTGAGATGCACTGAGTCAGTACACTTTCTATGGCCCCTGAATAGAAAGTTTTCAGGATAGCTGGTGAGACCCTGAATTTCCTCAGCTGTCGCAGATGGTACAGTCTTTGCCTGGCTTTCTTAACCTGTGTCTGAATGTGTGCAGTCCAAGTCATGTGTAAATAAAAATCGAATCTTCTATTATAATTTTTTATTTTTTTTTGCTCTATATCTACATTGTTACAATAAAAACTGTAAGAACGTCACACACAATACATAAGATAAGAGTAAAGGAGAAATACCAAAGTGTTAAGCCAAACAGAAAACAGAAAAACATTCAAGATCTAAACTTTTTTGTCATCTCAAAGCTAGTCAAACATAGAAAATCTGAGATCAGTGAGACCAACAAACTGTATAATTATCTGCGAGAGACAGGTACAGATACACAGATATTAATAACACATAATCAACAAACTGGCAAACACTGATTCATAACAGATTGTGGGTAGCTGGAAACAGAGAAACCTGAAGAATAGAATAGAGCCTTTTTTTTGAGAAGCAGCCTCTTGGCTTTGTGACCTACCCTAACTCAGAACATTTAGGTGGTTTTCTAGGTCTGTACATAAAATAATGGCTGAATATGGTCTTACTTTCTCTCCATGTTCTCTCTGAGAAATGGCACTCATTGTCTGTGTGTTTTGGGAAGAGAACCTGATAAGAGTAAGAGTAATATCAGTAATACCTGACCTTGAGGGAAATAAGTGTTTCTGTATTTATGTGTTTTGCTATTTGTCTGTGCAGGACTAGTCACTACTAGTCTACCAGCAGGTTTGTGGCACACAGAAGAAAATGGCGTATGGAGGTTTTTGGCAGATATAAATCTTGTGAGAGACATTTTGCATGTGAAAAAACTATTTTCATCAGTGATAAGTGATCACTCTTGAAAAAAAAAAGATTAGCAAAGGTTTCGAAGCTTCATGGCTATCCCTACCACGCAACGCCATGTAGAGGCGCAACAAGATTTTAGGCGCAGATGTCGTGACTGCGGTGTGAACTAGTTCCACAAGTGCGTTTACACAGCAAAACAGTTCAATCCTGAAGAGAAACTGAAACCAATGTTTGGTATTAATGCTGATTTAACTCAGTTGAAGAAACTGAAGAAACATAAATTAACTAAAATAATATCTTATAACTTTTTATAAATATTAAAATATTTCCTGGTGGCAGCACTCTTGCAGCAATGATTTTTTTTTTTATATATTTATATATAAATATAAAATGTATATAAAATTCAAAACATAAAATGTACATGATTATTAGAATACTGAAAATTTTTAAATGGCAAAGAAAAATGGCATTAAACAATTGTATTACTCTTAGTGCTCATCGTTATTTTTATTATTATACTTTATTGTATATTATCTGTCATTATTATGTATTATCATACACATATTATTTATATATTGTTAGATTTTATTTTTATATATTCTGTTTTTATTTTAGTTTTAGAAATGTAATTTTTGTCATTTTATTATTAGTATTATTATTATTTAGCTTTAATTTTCAGTTAGTTACAACATTTCTAATTAATTTTTTTTGTTTTAGATTTTCATCTAATATTTATTTTTTATCTTAACTATTTCAATGATCAAAACAATGTTTATTAGACACTAATTGTTACATGACTAAATCTTGCAGAATTGCCTTGCTTAGCTTTATACCTAAAGGCCCGTTTCACAGACATCGTTCAATTAGGACATTTAAGTAATGTTTATGAAAATGCCTTAAACAAAGCAATTCTTTGAGACAAAGCACTGATATATTTTAAGATCAGTTCTTTCAGTTAAAACAGCTTATAATTACATTTTAGTCTGGGACTAGGCTCAAGCCTCGTCTGTGTGAAACAGAGCCCTGCACGGGCATAAAATATAGGCCCTAGCCCGGCCCTTACCCAACAGCTAGTCAGAGTTACCAGCCCGAGCCCGTAACAGCTTATACTATACTGTTTCAGCAATTAGAATACTTCAGTTTTGTATGAAATGGCAAAGTGATTGTATTTCGTTTCGTTATTTTATTAAGGTAATTTAGAAAAACATTTGGAGCATTTTTTATTCGTTAAATGTAAGTTTTAGTTTTTTAAAGTAGCTAACGACCAGCGGCCAGCTGATCATAGCGTGTTTGATCAATTTAGACATGATAAATATATCTATAGAAAGCTTTAAATTAGTACTTAACGAAATAAAACATATAGAAAACAAAAACTCTTTAATTATAATCATAATCCGTACAGATGTATTTCTTAAAGGCGGGTCTAATGAGGAGATGGCAAGACTTCATCCGTGCGACACCGACTTAGAAAACACTAGTTTATTAATATTAATATAACATTTCCCAAGGAAACACATTCATGCCGACCCAAGACCAACATCAATATCACTTTTCGCTCTCTGATGTGCGCTCTCTGACGCGTGCTGTCTCTGCTATACACAAACACACACACACACACTACTAAGAGTACACTTTTATTATAGGCCTCAAACATAAATACCACCACCGACAATCATGCCCACAAATATCAATACAGACAAACCCCCCCCCCCCACGCTCCAACTTCTCCCCGATGCTCTGCGTGGTCACCTGTCACCTGTATGCTAATGCGTGCGTATATGCGTTGCATACTACATAGGTGATGTATAATATAATTATTATAACAATATTTCATACAGTACATATGTGGTCTGTGTTAAACAGAATAAAACACGACGTTTATTCAGTTAGCACACTTTATTGCATCCACTCCAAACGTTCTTCCCGTTCTTCACAACCCCTCCCCTCTCACAGCGCGCGCTCGCCTCTGAACCAGCGCATGCGCTAACCACACTTTTAGCCCAGAAGAACCGTATTCCAAGCGAATAGAGGATGGAGGAAATAACATGTTAACAGTCTGCGCGTATTTGGGCATAAAAGGAGCTGAGCCCGATTTGTAAAAACAAAAAACGGCCAGAACCCGGCCCGAATGGACTCAGCGTGTCGGGCCCCGTCAGGTTCCGACGGGCTTGCAGGGCTCTACTGTAAAGCCGAGGGGAAATGTGTAAACTGAAATGTTCTCAATTTCTCATATTCAAATAGAAGTGAATATCAGTCAAATGAAAAGCATTGAACCCGTTTATGTGTCGTCAACCCTTGACCTCAAAATGATTTGACCTCCAGCTGTGTGTGGGCAGGTTTTATTAGGTGGCCGAGAAGTGCAAAACAAATCACGATTCTGAAAACATTATAACAAGTCAGAAAACACAACGACAAATCAGACAAACCGGAAAAGGTAGGTATAGTTTGAGGCAGCGCCATTGGTTTGGGAATAGATGACTCGCCGCTGACTGGACGAGATAGCTGTCAATCAAGATGTACAGGAGGAATGACAGATAGAACAGCAGAGTCAATATAAAACACTAATTCCAATGGCGCAGCTGGTAAATTGCGCTCCAGTATGTCTTTTAACAGGTCGACCCGGGTTCAAGCTCGCCTTTTGCCAAACTTTTTTCCAATCTCTTATCGCATCGTAAAGACATATATTGTCAATAGAAATTAAGGAAACAGTGTAAATAGTCATTTGCACATAGTGTAAATAGCATCTATTTACACTATGTGCAAATATTATATTTATTTATTTAGTCATTTAGCAAATGCTTTTATCCAAAGCGACTTACAAATGAGGACATTATAGAAGCATTCAAAACCAACAAAAGAGCAACAACATGCAAGTGGCATTACAAGTCCTGGTTAGCCGAACGCAGTAGGCTACACGTAGGAAGGATATCTTTTTTTTACGAGTATGTAAAATATAGAACAAAGAAACTTAGTGTTAGTTTTACAAAAAAAGCAAGCAGTTAGAGAAGAATTATGCAATTGACAGAGGGTCAAATGTTTGTGTGTTTTTTAAATAAAAAGAAGACAGATTAGATAAAATACAATTAGAATAGAGAGTGCTAGAGTTAGAGGGTCAAATCTCTGCTGTTCTATCTGTCATTCCTCCTGTACATCTTGATTGACAGCTATCTCGTCCAGTCAGCGGTGAGTCGCCAAACCAATGGTGCTGCCTCAAACTATACCTTTTCCGGTTTGTCTGATTTGTCATTGTGTTTTCTGACTTGTTATTTTCGAAGTTTTCATGCAAAATATAATTTCAAAAAAATTATTTGGACTTCATGGTGAAATGTGTTTCGAATTCATTCGTTTCAGGACTCTTTGACCCCTATGTGTTGAACCTGAATTATGTGTATTACCAGCCAGATTTAACATTAAGGAAAGGATGGTCATTTTAATTTTGACTCTGTAACACTGCAAGTGACCGCAAAATGGTCATGTCACTTTAAATTTGTTCTGAGCATGTTACCTGTTTTATGCAGTAGGGGGTAGGGTAACGCAAAGTAGTCAGATCAGCAGAGAGAGGAGAAAAGATTCATGTTCCTCCACAGTACATGAAAATAGAATTTACTTTTTCTATGACTTGATTCTGCTTAATTTCAACCTAGTACCCTTTGGTAAAGCGGATGTAACGGATGTATGCCAGTAAGGGCTGTGTGTAAAACCTCACTCCCCTGACCTCAAAATGAGGCGCTCTAGTGACTGACGCTAGGGGCTGTAGCCTTTAGCCTCCTTGGTAGAGCGCCCGCCTCCCGCACCGGAGGCCCGGGATCGCGACCCGCTCGGTGAGTTGGTGCGGACCCGGGGGGGTTACACGGAGCGAGGAATGTAAAGTTGATATACATTCCGTTTTGTCGTTTATTTCAAAGTTTTATGAGCTCTGCTTGTTAATTAGTTGTTTCAAACCATCTATTAATTTCATCATTATTTATTTCAACTGTTTCTCCTTAAATGTGTCTTTATACATCATATGTTTCTGTATATGAGTTTTATTTATCGGTTTTGTTGTTTCTTTGTGTAGTTTCACGGTGCCACTCAGCTAAAGTTTAATGGTGCTCTTCAAAGGGGAAATAAAGAAGCACCCATCAGAAACTCTCTGTGTCCTGTTTATGGATGCCAAAGGGCAGCTACAAACACCACTGCTTCGGTAGCTGTCTCTCTACACGACACGGCAGCAGAAGTTCCAGCATGAGGAGCCTGAGAGAGGACAGGTGGAGGAGAGCGTGGCCAAACTGAGGAAACTGGCCGAGCCGTACAGCACCTGGTGCCAGGTAAACACTCCATCGTGTCCAACACACAGCTGTTTGTGCACGGATTCACTTTACACAAGCTCGACTGGTTCAGGATGCTCACTCACATAGTGTTTGGGCTAGTTCTTAAAAGAAAACCAAGGGTTTAAAACATTTGTTCATTTGAGAAACAAACTGGCCAGAAGTGTTGTTTTCTCTAGTTATGCAGTTATAACTCATTAATCAGCGGCATGAGCAGGCAGTAGATGGTATGCATCTCCTTAGCTTATTTACTTTTCTATCTCTCCATTTCTTCATTTTAGGACAGAATATGATCTCAATTATTATTTGCATGACTCTACAGTCATGTGCAACTAACTTTAGTTGACTAGAATAATTAAATCATTTACAACAGCTGGAAACGAACAGTTTATTACTGGTAATAAATCCAATACCTTTCGCCTCATACAAGAAAAAGAAGTCTTGACATGAAGAAAAGGGGTTTTAACAACAGCAGAAGCTGTTCTTGTATTAAGCCCATTATAGTCTAAACATGATTTATGTTCATTTTTACAAGTTGAACATGTTCAGTAACACTTCACTCAAAGCCTTTAAATATAAAATGCATTATAAAAGTAGTTTTAATACATTAATTATGCCTTGTAATACACATTATAAGAGTGGTTACAAGATCATAATGCATTATAATACAATACTTCTGTTTTCATGTTAGAAAGTACAATGCTTTAAAAGACATGAAAAGAAACCTTTAAATATAATGCATTTTAACTTTCATTTATGAAAAGATATAATGCATTACAATGTATTTTATGAATACCTTTATAATGCATTATGTATTAAGGCTCTCCCTTGTTTTCTTTGCTAATCAATGTTTAATGTTTAAGCATAATTATATATATATACTAATAATATCATGTATTATGTGCTGCTGAAAATCATAAAGCAACAAAAATATAGATTATTTTTTAACTTCGTTATTTTTACTGGCAGTGCATCATATCAAGACCAGATTTCCAAACGCTATAAGCAGTTATGTAGCTCACCAATAACACAAGGTCATTCAGAAACACACACTATGACAAACACATGTACTTCCAGCAGTAAAATCTCAGTATGTGTGTGTGAAGTGACCCTTTCTGATCTCCAGAACACAGGAGACGGAGTATACGACTGGGCGCTTCAGACTTATGTTGCTGTGGAGAAACTCATCAAGGACAAACCTGCCTCAAAGAAAGTGAGTCTGGCTCTTCTCACACTGACTTTTACATTCATGCGTTTGCCAGATGCTTTTATCCAAAGCCATTTACATCGCATTCAAGGTTTGCATTTCAAGTTTACTTTATTTATATAGCACGTTTAAAACAGCCACAAGACTGACCAAAGTGACAAGCATCATAAGAGTAGTAAAGACAAACAAAACAGACTAAAACAAAGAACCAGAATAAAACACTAATAGAAAATATAATAGGCAGGAATATAAACCTAATAGGCCAATGATAACAGATGGGTTTTTAAAAGAGACTTAAAAATGGTCAAACTAGGATTTCCACTGGCAAGTCATTCCAGAGACGAGGACTAATTACCGCGAAGGCACGTCACCTCTACGCTTAAGTCTGGAATTAAATGTGGAATTTCAACTCACACCGCCACTCTCTGAAACCCCATACAAACCCCCTACCTCCTGAAACATGGACCCCCCTGTACAACCCACCTGTAGTAACACACTCTCCACTATTTGCACTAGACACTTTCACACACTACTGTGAGTACAAAAACCCTACAAAAGACTCAGTAAAGCTAATAGGACTAGATGTTTCAATCCCTTTAGTAGGAAACTCTTGACAGTAGCAGTCGGTGTGGAGTGGTTGAACAGGAGGGTAAGGTATGTCATTGGGGTCATCAGGTGGGCACCCTGCTTCATCGACGTTTCGTTGATTGAAGCCCACAACGTCTCCAGAAGGCTCAACGGTGTACCCAGCATCCCAGGTACACCCCCCTCCATGCCATACCCTCTATATCCCTGATGGGCTCTGCATGGCAGGCGTCCTTCTCCCTGAGTCAGGCCTCGCCTGACCGCATACCATCTGTCTCTACCTTGCTGCCCAGATGGAGTCCTTACGCTTGATCCAGAGCCAGTTACTGCTTTTTTCAGCAGCACTTGATATGGACTTGATGGCCTGTTGGAGAGCGACCTTTCACCCCTATTTTCCTCAGCAAACTGGTGGTAGATGTTGCAACAAATCCCCTGCATCCCACCTCTACTGGGAAGATGTTGGTCTTCCAGCCGTTCTGGGATGCTTCAGCTGCCAGGTCAGAATATTTGTTATTTTTTCTCTCATAAGCCTCTTCAACCCCCTCTTCCCATGGTACTGTTAATTCCACAACATATGCCAGCTTTGTTGTTGGAGACCACAGGACCATGTCTGGCCGGAGTGTTATAATCACTATTTCTGGGGGAAACACAAGCTTCTTATCAAGGTCCACTTCCAATTTCCAATCCCGCGCTGACTGCAGGATGCTTGCATCCTTAGATGTTCTACGTTGCTCTTGATGATGGCCAGCTGGTACAAAATTTGTGAAGTTGACCTGTCCTGCTAACATTTGTGGGAGGTTGTTTGTGGTGGTTCGCTTTTGTTCCAGTATTACTGCCAGCTCTCTAAGTACTTGGTTATGCCGCCAAGTATAGCGCCCTTGGGTGAGACTTGTAGTACACCCTGATAGAATGTGCCTTAGAGATGCAGGTACTTGACACAGGGAACAGGCTGGATCTTCTCCATACCACTCTTTCAGATTTTGCGGGGAGGGTAGCAGGTCGTATGTGGCTCTGATGACAAAACTCAGCCCCTCCATCTGCCAGATGTCACGCCAGCTGAGCTTTTTCTTCTCCAAACCTTCCCAGTTGGTCCATCTCCCTGCTTGGCCATTGAGAGGCTTTGGCATGTCGCTCTCCCTCCTCCTGTCTCCTGACTTCTTCTACGACTAGCTCTTCTGCACTGATGTTGCTTTGTGCCACAGAGGAGTTTTTGGGATGAGTCCGAACCCTGCCCTCCCATGCTGTACTTGTCCAACCACATCTCTAAAGTGAAGCGCAGACTTTGCACTCTGAACAGCTTCTGATGGAGTCCACTTCCTTCCCGCTACCACCCGGGGGGCCGCTGTTCGAATGACTGCATCCTCGGATTCAGTTAGGGTCATGACGAGCCTTACTTTGGTGCATTTGAACTCTTCCACGAGCCCTGTGATTGGTAATTCCAACTTGCCATGTCCATAAAGTCCAACAGAACTTAAACAACGTGGAATTCCAAGCCACTGCTTCAGCTGTATGCTTATCAGCCGTTCCAACTTTTCGACCTTGGTAATGGGGATCTCATACACCGTTAACGGCCACAAGAGTTTTGGGAGTATGCCAAACTGAAAGCACCACAACTTGAGTTTTCCTGGCAGCAATGTCTTGTTGATGCGCTTCATGTACATGCTGGTGTCATTTTTAAGATGTTCAAACTGCTCGGTGTCTTTGAGTTTCGCATCATACCATCTCCCCAAGCTCTTTACTGCCATTTCTGAGACAGTTGGGACAGGTGTTCCACCGACATGAAATCTTTGGTCTGTGACTTGGCCTTTCACGATGGAGATGCTTCTGCACTTACTGGGCTTTAACTTCATCCTCGCCCATGTTATATTTTGATGAAGTTTCTCCAGCAGTCTCTTAGTGCAGGGGACAGTTGTTGTGAGTGTTGTTAGATCGTCCATATAGGCTCAAATTGGTGGTAACCTCTGATTACATTGTAGTCGTTCTCCTCCCACGACCCATTTTGAGGCTCTAATAATGATCTCCATTGCCATCGTGAAGGCCAATGGGGAGATGGTGCACCCCGCCATGATGCCTACTCCAGTGGTTGCCAACTTGTGGTGAAGCCTGATGTTGTAAGGCAAAACTGTAGATCCTGGAAGTAGTGTTTCACTAGATTTGTTATTATAGTCGGCACCTGGAAGAAATCAAAGGCAGCCCACAGAAATGAATGAGGGACTGAACCATAGGCATTGGCCAGATCGAGGAACAAGACGTGGAGCTCTTTCCTTTCTTTCTTTGCAGTCTGGATTTGATGCCATATGATGCTGTTATGTTCAAGGCATCCCGAAAAGCCTGCGATGCCAGCCTTTTGGATTGATGTGTCAATGAAGTGATTTTGTTTTAAATACTGTGTCAGTCGTTGTGCCAACACACTGAAAAAGATCTTACCTTCAATGTTCAAAAGGTTTATCTGGCGGAACTGTTCAATGGTGGTTGAGTTCTTTTCTTTTGGGATGAACACCCCTCCCGCTCTTCGCCAGGCTTTCGGGATGATTTGCTTGTCCCATACCACTTTCATGTTTTTCCACAGGATTTTCAAAACATCTGGAGCGTTCTTGTAGACACTATACGGTACGCCGTTAGGGCCTGGTGCAGATGCCGATCTTGCCTTTTTCACTGCCTGCTTCACCTCGCTCAGCTTAGGAGGGCTGATATCAAACTGATGTTGTGGTGGTGATACTGGAGGGATGTCCGTGGGGACAACGATCGGTTCATCTTTTTTCTCATCAGTATAGATGGTTCTCAGATGCTCTTCAACCTGGTCTTTTGATGTTTTCAGGAATCCACTCTTCTCCTTTGTGAATATGCCTTTCACAAACTTAAAAGGGTCTTTGTAGAAATCGGTTCTGGCTTTTTCTTTCTTCTTCCGGCGCATCCGTAGGCTTTCTGCTCGGCGGAGTTTTGAGAGCCTGTGCTTTAGGTCCTCTTGAAGGAAGTTGATGCCTTCCCTTTCTTCTACTGTCGCCTTTCTCCACAACTTTCTTAGCCGTCTTTCACAAGCTGTTGGATTTCTTGCAGCCGACGGGACTTGGGGGTGGGAAGCATGTCTTTCTTTCTTACTTGCTCCTTCATGCCACATTTCTCCTCTCCGTAGCTGTAGATAAGGTCGCCCATCTTCTCCAGCTTCTTCTCGGCTGATCCTTTGATGTTACTTAGGATAAGGCTTAAGTCTGTGTTGATGGTTTCCCACTCTTTGCTGTTAGATTTTGGCCATTTCACCAACGGCTTACGTCCTTGCATGCTTTCTTTTTTGCGGTAGGCTGGTTGTTGTCTTGGACTGGTGGTTCTGCCTGAAGCTTCCTCCTCATTCCCTGGGGTGCTGATTCTCTGCGGACTGTGGGTTTCTTCCTGCCGCTGAGTTTCATCCGACTGATTTAACCTTCTTCTTGACAGAATCCGGTCAATGCGGGGCCCTGGGTTGGTGGTTATCAGGCATTTCTTCCGTCCTTGATGTACCTTAAGACCATGGGTTGATGTTACTTTCGCCCATCCACACACGCAAGTCTGAAGAACATGTCCAGCTGCTAATTTCTCAAGAGTCTTGCTACTTCCTTCCTTCGATGTCATGTCCATTCAA
Organism: Gymnocypris eckloni scoliostomus; assembly: GCA_027564155.1. Taxonomy (NCBI): domain Eukaryota; kingdom Metazoa; phylum Chordata; class Actinopteri; order Cypriniformes; family Cyprinidae; genus Gymnocypris; species Gymnocypris eckloni. The sequence goes on along the minus strand of CM050414.1, from coordinate 37,819,051 downwards.
GGGTCATTACCGGGGGGTCAGTCTGTGAGTCTTCTTGCGCCCCTGCTCTCGCAGACTCTAGGGGTATTCTTCTTTTTGAACTTTTCATAGCCAGATAAGGTGGCTCTTGTACCCTAATAGGGTGACGGAGCCTGCTGCTATGGGTAGCTAACCCATAACAGCCCCGTTGGGGTCTATTTCCTCCTGTCAGCTGTCTCTCCATGCTGTCACACGGTCTTTCCCTTGTCGCCAGCTGCACTTTCACAACAGTCACTGGGTTTTCTTCCAGATGATCAGTAAAGCTAATAGGACTAGATGTTTCAATCCCTTTAGTAGGAAACTCTTGACAGTAGCAGTCGGTGTGGAGTGGTTGAACAGGAGGGTAAGGTATGTCATTGGGGTCATCAGGTGGGCACCCTGCTTCATCGACGTTTCGTTGATTGAAGCCCACAACGTCTCCAGAAGGCTCAACGGTGTACCCAGCGTCCCAGGTACACCCCCCTCCATGCCATACCCTCTATATCCCTGATGGGCTCTGCATGGCAGGGGCAACCTTCTCCCTGAGTCAGGCCTACGCCTGACCGCATACCATCTGTCTCTACCTTGCTGCCCAGATGGAGTCCTTACGCTTGATCCAGAGCCAGTTACTGCTTTTTTCAGCAGCACTTGATATGGACTTGATGGCCTGTTGGAGAGAGCGACCTTTCACCCCTATTTTCCTCAGCAAACTGGTGGTAGATGTTGCAACAAATCCCCTGCATCCCACCTCTACTGGGAAGATGTATATATAATATATGTATGTTTATATGCCCATGCACTACAAATCACCTTACACTGTTCCTCAGCAAGCTGCTTGAATGTTTCTCTTTTTGCACATGTACAGTATTTGCGAGGCATTTGTACATTTTGTATTTTTTTTTGTTTATTTATAGGTAACCACTTTTATATGTAGCACATGTATAGTCAAATCTTACAGTAGGTCAGGTTTGTTTAGGTTTATACTGTTTTACTTCATTGTTGTATGTCTGTATTCATGTAGCACCGTGGTTCTGTGAGACACGACGTTTCGTTCCACTGTATGTCCACACATGTAGCGGAATGACAATAAAGCTCAACTTGACTTGACTTGGATCAAACCCACAGCCTCTACTGTTTGACCCGCAGAAAGCATTTAAATACTGCAAATCTTGTGTTTGGGAACTTCCTGAGCACTTCTTGTTTTGTGTTTTAATAGGATCAAGCTGAAAAGAGTTCCAGCGGGGAGACCAAAGCTTAGGTACAGAATATCAAACATCATAAACAGCTGGTGCACACCGTGCAGAAACAACATTAATACAGTCAGAACAAACTCTTTCCCAGCTGTACTGCACTAAGATTTGTTTTCACACATAAAACCTGTTAGATTGCAGTAAAATAGCCAGATTACCTTATTCAGTGAGTGCCACACACTACAATGCACATTTATGAGCCTTTTTGAGAATAAAGTCCTCAAGTTCACACAGGTGTCCAGCAAATGAACCTCAGGTGTAGAGGAGCACATTAACTAGCAAACATCCTTCATTTACATTTACCTTTAGCAGACGCTTTTATCCAAAGAGACTTACAAATGAGGACAACGAAAGCAATCAAAACCAACAAAAGAGCAACAACATGCAAGTGCTGCAACAGGTCTCAGTTAGCTTAACGCAGTCCACGTAACAAGTTTTTTTATTATTATATAATACATAAAAAGAAGCAGTTAGTAAATGAATAGAGTGCAAGTGTAAAAGGGGAAATTCTTTTTTAAGAATAGAATTAGAATAGAGAGGGCAAGTAATGTAATCCAATTTCATTTGTAATTGAATTATTAATATTAGTAATGTAATTTAATTTGTAATCCAATTACACAAACAATCCTTTTTTGTTAAATGTTTTGCTTTAGTTGTTTTGTTGAAATATTTATTTAAAATAAATGCTAGTTTATTATTATTTTGTTATCGAATGCAATGACATTCAGACATGTTAATATCGTGCAGTAAGCACTGCTGAAAAGCGATGCAAGTTAAATGGAACAAAATGTGTTTTTTTTGCGAAAGTAAAATTTAATATTTTTTACTGTCAATACATAACAAATTTGCATTAGATTGTAAAATATTAAACCAAGTGGCATCTTTAATAAAATATATTTGAAATATATGATTTAAAATGCCACTCGGTTCAGTATTTTGCAATCTAATGCAATGACATGTTTGTGTGTGTGCATTTTACAGATTAACTATGCTGTTTTCTCAGAAGTCCTCGTGACTGGTTTGCTGTGATGTTTGTCTGACAGTGAGGTTGTGACGCGGGATCTCCATCCTTCACTCACGCTCATGACCTACTTTTGCACTAGCCACTTTCATCAGACGGAGTTAGTGGACTGACTGGAAACTTCTGAACTTCAACTGCTGAGATTGTATTAAAAACACTTTGGTGTACCAAAAACAATTGTGATGAGTGATTTCTGATTGAAATTCTTTATATACATGCATGCACATATACTGTGTAGTGTGCAAGGTTAGAAGTAAACGTTAACATGTTACGGTCAGCAGTTTCTCAGTCTGAACTTCCTCTTTCTGTGAAAACACAATGAAACTGCAGCAGTTAACCAACCTCTGAACTAGTTGGTTATAGAGTTAGACGTCTGGTTGTTTCCAAACAGCAGCACGTGATTAAAACACTTCCTGAATGAGGTTACGCTCTCACCTTATCTGTTAGAAGATCAAGAGAAGTCTTAAGTCAACATGCAAATATTTTAAAGTGAAAATCCTGAGGTAATTAACCAAAACATATGGTTTTGTTTTATATGGGACAACAGGGTTAACATACGGACCCAACAGAACTTTCACACAGTCAGTTTATCAGAATTTAGAGGTGCATCTCAATAAATTAGAATGTTGTGGAAAAGTTCATTTATTTCAGTAATTCAACTCAAATTGTGAAACTCGTGTATTAAATAAATTCAATGCACACAGACTGAAGTAGTTTAAGTCTTTGGTTCTTATAATTGTGATGATTTTGGCTCGCATTTAACAAAAACCCACCTCAACAAATTAGAATACTTCATAAGACCGATAAAAAATTAGTTTTAGTGAATTGTTGGCCTTCTGGAAAGTATGTTAATTTACTGTACATGTACTCAATACTTGGTAGGGGCTCCTTTTGCTTTAATTACTGCCTCAATTCAGCGTGGCATGGAGGTGATCAGTTTGTGGCACTGCTGAGGTGGTGTGAAGCCCAGGTTTCTTTGACAGTGGCCTTCAGCTCATCTGCATTTTTTGGTCTCTTGTTTCTCATTTTCTTCTTGACAATACCTCAGATTCTCTACAGGCTTCAGATCTGATGAGTTTGCTGGCCAGTCAAGCACACCAACACATGGTCATTTAACCATCTTTTGGTGCTTTTGGCAGAGTGGACAGGAGCCAAATCCTGCTGGAAAATGAAATCAGCATCTTTAAAAAGCTGCTCAGGAGAAGGAAGCATGAAGTGCTCCAAAATTTCTTGGTAAACGGGTGCAGCGACGTTGGTTTTCATAAAACACAATGGACCAACACCAGCAGATGACATTGCACCCCAAATCATCACAGACTGTGGAAACTTAACACTGGACTTCAAGCAACTTGGTCTATGAGCTTCTCCACCCTTCCTCCAGACTCTAGGACCTTGGTTTTCAAATTAAAAACAAAACTTGCTCTCATCTGAAAAGAGGACGTTGGACCACTGGGCAACAGTCCAGTTCTTCTTCTTCTTAGCCCAGGTAAGACGCCTCTGACGACAACTGTAGACAAATTCCTCGACACGTCTGTGTGTGGTGCTCTTGATGCCTTGACCCCAGCCTCAGTCCATTCCTTGTGAAGTTCACCCAAACTCTTGAATCAATTTTGCTTGACAATCTTCATAAGGCTGCAGTTCTCTCGGTTGGTTGTGCATCTTTTTCTTCCACTCAACTTTCTGTTAACATGCTTGGATACAGCACTCTGTGAACAGCCAGCTTCTTTGGCAATGAATGTTTGTGGCTTACCCTCCTTGTGAAGGGTGTAAATGATGGTCTTCTGGACAACTGTCAGATCAACAGTCTTCCCCATGATTGTGTAGCCTAGTGAACCAAACTGAGAGACGATTTTGAAGACTCAGGAAACCTTTGCAGTGTATGGGTGTATGCACGCTTAACTCGCTCGTCTCTCTCTTCCGGGTCCTGAACTCCCTGCATTAACACTATCATTGCCAGTGCAAAACAAATAACAGCAATTTCCCAATGATTATAAAGTCTGTGCACTACAATATTGTATTGAGTGTTTCCGACGCTTCAGTTCAGTTTGCACTTGCACATCGTTGTTCATGCTGCAGAAGAAAGGATTCTGATCTCATTTAAAAAACAGCAGCTCAAGCATCACTTATTCAACATCATACTATCTTACAAGAAAGTATTCTCACAGTTTTATTCATTTGACTACTTCTAGAACATGTATAATAGTTCATATCTGAAAGCATCTTTGTGATCACGAATGCAATTCCATTCATCAACATAGCGACTTTGCACTTGGTTCTTATCAATCATCATATATATATTGAAATGTATGGTAATTGTGTTATTAGAGAGTACTGTGAGTCAATAAAAAACATGCATCTGAGGCATATGTTTTTCACGAGAGCACAGGGACCAAATGAAACCATTGGCAAATCCAAAGGCTGTGGATGTCTGTCGTGCCAACGAAGTAACACAAAGCCATATGAAAGTGCTGCATGAAGAAGCAGAAGTGGCTGTGAACAAAATCACGAGAACCAAGTCAGACAGTTGAATATCAAGCACACAGCGAAAAAGAAGGAAGAATGCACGAGATGTGGTTATGTACATGAGCCAAGGAAGTGTCCAGCATATGGCAACATTTTTAATGAGTGCTCGCGGTAGAACCATTTTAGCCGCATGTGCAAAACACCAAAACAAAAAGGAAAACCTAGAAAATTGGAGAAAAAAGTCCATGAAATAGAACAAGAAGAAATTGCCAAATTGTTTATAGGTACCATCAACGTTGAACGAAGTGAGCAGACAGCTAGCAAATGGCTGGCACAAATGAATACTGTCTCTACCATGGAAAGTGAAAACAAGAAATGGACTCAGGAATTCAGAATAAACAACTGCATACTTACCTTTAAGCTAGACACAGGAGCAGAGTGCAACGTGTTGTCATATAAAGACTTTGAGAAAACATCTAACAAGACAACATCACTGAAGAAGTCAAACTGCTTGTTAGTTACATATTCTGGTCACACGGTGTAGCCAAAGGGAAAGGCCATGCTCAAATGTGGTTACAAAGACAATTAGTTTGAGCTACAATTCCAAATTGTAGATGAGGATTCACCAGCTATCCTAGGAAGAGAAGCATGCTCAAGACTCGGACTGATTAAAAGAGTTTACAAAGTGGAGAACAAAGACCAAACGGACATTCTGAATGAATACAAGGATGTGTTTACTGGTTTAGGATGTATACCAGGACTGCACCATATACAGCTCAACCCAGATGTCGCTCCAGTCATTCACGCACCAAGGAAAGTACCCATAGCACTAAAGGACAGGGTCAAAATGGAACTGAAACGAATGGAAGATTGTGGAGTTATCGTGAAGCAAACCGAGCCCACTGAATGAGTTAATATTATGGTTATGGTAGTGAAGCCAGAGAAACTCAGGATCTGCATCGATCCACAAGATCTTAACAAAGCCATAAAGAGAGAACACTACCCATTGCGCACAGTAGAAGAAATAGTAGCTGAGATGCCAAATGCCAAAGTATTCTCAGTGCTTGATGCCAATCATGGGTTTTGGCAAGTACAGCTGGATGAAGAGAGCTCCAAACTATGTACTTTCAACACTCCTTTTGGGAGATATCGGTTCTTGAGACTTCCATTTGGCATAGTGTCAGCTCCAGAAGTGTTTCAAAAGTGCATTGCACAAAGACTAGAAGACTTAGATGAGTTGAGTTTTTAACATAGTGGATGACATTCTGGTGTTGGGTGAAGACATGAAACAACATGACAAGAGACTAAGACAACTGCTAGACAGAATTAGAAGCATCAATCTAAAGTTGAACAAAGACAAATGTAAGATCAGGATGACCGAAGTCAGTTATGTTGGACACATTCTGACTGCCGATGGGTTGAAGCCAGACAAAGATAAAGTCAGAGTGATACAGATCTAGCGGACAAAGCTGCACTAATGATGTTCTTAGGCTTGCTTCAGTATCTGGCCAAGTTAGTTCCATACATGTCAGACATCAGTGCTCAGCTACGGAAACTTCTAGAAGATGATGAAACTTGGCATTGGGACTCAAAACAACAAAAGAGCTTTGAAAGATTGAAGTCACTTGTGAGCAACACCCCAGTGTTGAAGTACTTCGGTTTAAAAAAAGAGGTAATGCTGTCAGTTGTTGCAAGAAGGACAACCAGTGGCATTTTGGCTCAAGGTCTCGTACTGAGTGTCAGAAAAGATATGCCCAAATAGAAAAAGAGCTCTTGGCGATTGTCTATGGCTGCAAGAAGTTCCATCAGTATGTCTATGGTAAGACAGTACAAGTGGAGATGGGCCCCTGGAGACAATATTCCAAAAGTCTCCAAAAAGCTCCTCCAAGACTCCAGAGAATGCTGATGAGATTGCAGCTCTATGATTTACATGTCAGCTACAAGCCTGGCAAAGAGTTGTACATAGCAGACACGCTGAGCCGAGCTTACCTAAAAGAACAATCCGAGCCACTACTGGATGATGAGTTACAAGTTCATTCTTTGGCAGTTTGTTTGCCAATTTCAAAAGAGAAGCTGAATACATTCAGAACTGCAACAGCAGAAGATGAAGAGTTCCAAATGGTCATGGAAGTAGTTCAGTCAGGATGGTCTGCAGTAGGGGTGTGCAATATTGAAAAAAAATGATATCTCGATATTTTTGGGGATTGTTTCGATAACGATAATTAGACGATATTTTGTCGAGTGTGTTATTGTTCTGATATCTGAATACCGTGCATAGCTGCAGTTTATGATATTCTTCATATTCTGTGTGCTCAGTTCACATCAGCGATTAATTAATCTTTTCATTTAAGTTTAAAATAGATTTTTACCTTTAATGAAGCAATTTTGTTTCTAAAAGTGTACATCTTTTGAGTCAAATTATTATATTTAACCAGTCAATTAAGATAATCCACATTTAGGCTGCTCCCAAACAAATGAAACCAGTATCATCAAAATGAATCTCTGCAGAAGTTGCAGAAGTGTTTAGATGTATTCACACATGGTTTAATGCAGCTCATAGGGACATGGAGTGCTTTAACCAGTTACAAATTCATAATTATTTTACATTTTAAACATAAAACATTGAATACTGATATTTAAAATTATTTTAAAAAAGAAAATAGACTTTAAATGTGAAATTAAACCACCAGCACAGCAGGTGGCAGCAAGTCACTGTTAATAAGTGAGTCATTGCGACTGAACCAAATCATTTAAATTATTGAATCATTCAGGAACGAATCACTGAGACTCAAAACCTCGCTGTAGCTGTTTGGAATAATTTTTTGTGGGCGAAATGCAGCAAAAACAGGCAATATGGTGTCTAAAACGAAAGTCTCTTAATATTAACTTATTGTTTATTGAACTGTTGTATAAAATCTGTACAAAAATAAAAATGCTTATTTTTTAAGAAAAAACGGCACCCTTCATGTGATTTTAACTGTATGAAACGTAAATATATTCATTTTCTGCCCCCATATCTTGAATTTTGCAATCACTGAATCATGCAGTGAAAGAACACACTCTAATTGTGCGCGTGCACTGTTTAACCCGCTTCATCACTACGCAGCCTAATGTATGCATGCACTATGTAGGTGTTAGTTGGGGTTTAGCAAAATACTAGATATTGTCAAATTGCACGTTAAAACAACAATTACAATAATATCGCAGACGATATATATCGCACACCCCTAGGTGGGGCCCACTGCCGCCAACGTGCCGTTGGTGGGCCCCCCCTCTCCTGGTGTCAGGAGCGCCGTCTTGTCGCGCCGCCAAACCCAACGGTCGCCCCATTCCCCAGTTTCCTTCCCCAAGGACTGCTTCCACCCCCCTGCTAACATCGAGGAGTTCGTATCCTTTGGCCAGGAGGAGTGGATGACTCCATGTCCATCTCGGCCTCGGAGAGGGAGGATTGGGTGGGATCAGAGCCCGATCAAATTCAAGGTTCAAGGTTCAAGGTTCTTTATTATTCATCACATACACAATCATACAAGTATAATCAGTAGTGAAATGCAAGTAGAATTGAAGAAAAATACAGCATTTACATGAGGAAAGGGAGGAGAAAAAATTATCCCCAGACTATGCTCCTTGGGGAGTACAGTGTGAGAACAGGAAAAACACCTCAGCAACACAAAAGCACATACGACGACATAGCCACAGGGAAGTGAATCCGGCCCAGCAAGCAGCCATCTGATCCCGCAGCCACTGATCCGGCGCTGGTCAGACCCGCTTGACCAGGCCAGCGGATAGAAGCGAACAGAGGTGAATGGTCGAGGGGAGGGCAATGTCTGTAATGTCTGTAGGGTGGGGGAGGAACGCGAGAGTGTCTCACTGCATTGCACTTCTGGGGTTTTTTCCTGCAACAGCCTTGCCAAGGCCACTGTAGGGGAGCCAGAAAAAGATAAGATTGTTTTGTCTTTGGGGCGAGTAAACATTCCAATTTTTGCAGGCTACTCTCTGTCCGTTTTTGTCCATTTTGGTCTCATTTTAATCAATTTCCCTTTGTAAAGCTGTGAACTTCTCCTTGGTAGAATCCATATTGCGATTATAGTTCAGTCTCAATGCTGACCGCTCTTCCCACAGCTTCAATCATACGGGCAGCCTTGTGGGGCTTTGGACAGCTGTTCCCGTTTTCTGAATTCTTCGATAACCCAGGGCAGAGCCTAATCCAATCAGCAAAATACCTGTTATCATGGTGCCGAAAAGGTAGATATCAATGTCCTCCACGGAAAGAGCCGCAAAGACACACGATTCGCCACCTCTCCACGCAGCGCCATCGTATAGCCGGCTGCGAACGTTCCGTCAGGGCAGTCAGGTTCCCCGAAACCCAAGTTTCGATGGTGTCAATTGCATTAAGAGACCAGTTAATCCATAATATTTTAGTTTGGAGAGCAGTGCAGAGAGAGTCTCTCACGAGACAAGGGAGCAAAGCAGGGAAGATAAGGGTGAGGACGGGGAGAGAAAGCGACCGCCTCCGTTGAGAGCCAGAAGAGAAAATCAAATGGACAGCTCGGGGCATTCAGACCTCCAAAAGAAGCTCATGAGGGTTCTGTCTAAGGCTGTCCAGGAGTTGGAGCTTACCTGGATTCCTCCAGAAGAGCCTGTCAGGAGTAAGCTTGACTTGGGCTTGGTCCCCTTCTTCCCCGACGTACACGAGCAGCTGCTGAAAACGTGGTCTGCGCTCCAATCGGCGCGCGTCCACTCTACCACACAGGCCATCTTTTCCCACGTGGATGGAGCGGAAGCCCACGGGTATGTGCGCTCTCCTCCCGTCGAGGAGACCGTTGATGCGACGGTCAGACATCAACCTTCCCCTCGAAGCCATGCAGGTCCACTGCCCACCTCGCTAATAAAGCGTATGCCTCTGATTGCGAGTCGGCGTCCGCGCTGCACGCCATGGCAGTGCTGCAGGTTTTTCAAGCGAAGCTCCTGCAGGCGGCGAAGGGCGGAGCTCTCACTGTGGAGGCTGTCAAGGATATCCCCAGGCCAGCGCCTGCGGTGGGGACTGTTACTGCTCCTCGCCAGGAGCCAGATGTCCGGAGGAAAGCGTGGGGTCCCGGTAAGAAGCGCCATGGTCAGCAGGGGAGCCCGTGACGTGACCCTCACCATTCGTCGGCTGCTAAGCCGTCGTCCTGACGGTCTGAAGAGAGGAGGAGAGCGCGAGAGCGGCCCAGCTCCCAAGCGTCAAAGGTTCAGATGCTCAAATGTTTGTGTGTTGGGTGTTCATTCAATAAAAATGCATACATTCTCACAAAAAGAGCTCTTTCCTCCTCACTCAGTAAATACGGCTCCGCTTGCCCCGCCTCAGAGCAGTGCACGGCTGCCACCCACACAAGTTATAGCCACGCATCCAACGACCAAGCAGCTATGTCAGTTCATGAGCGCGTGAAAAGTTATTCTGGGAATCTCGCGTTGGCTACTCAGCATGATAGAGCGGGGATATACTCTTCAATTCAGACGCAGACCACCCCGTTTCAATGGCGTGACATTGCCTCGAAATGCCCAGGCTCTGAGACAAGAGATAGGCTGTCTGCTCGAGAAAGGAGTAGTAGAGCGAGTCCCACCAAGCGAGCTGGAGAGCGGTTTCTACAGCCGCTGTTTTGCGGTACCCAAAAGGGATGGGGGACTCCGCCCAATTCTAGATCTTAGACCCATCAACAGAGAGCTTTGCAAACGTCCGTTCTGGATGATAACGCTGAAACTTTTTCAAAGTGCATGGATGCAGCACTTTCCCCCCTCAGAGCGAGCGGGATGCATCCTCAACTATCTGGACGATTGGCTGATTTTAGCTCAGTCCCAGGACACGCTACTCAGCCACATAGACTCGCTGTTTATTCACATGGAGTCCCTAGGGCTATGTGTAAACATGCAAAAGAGCATTCTAGCCCCGAGTCAGTCCATAACATATCTGGGAGTATGCTTAGACTCCGTGGAGATGAGAGCCCGCCTCTCGCGGGAACGCGCGGTGGCCATTTTGTCTTCCCTGCGCAACTTCAGAGAAGGCAGCTCTGTTCATTCTGAGGCTGCTGGAACTCAAGGCATCAGCTTCGGCAGTATGTCATCTGGGCTTATTACACATGCGCCCGCTGCAGCTATGGCTGAAATCTCGAGTCCCCAGGACAGTGTGGACTTCGGCACGTTTAAGTATCGCAGTCACCTGCAGCTGCATCGAAGCTCTGACGCCGCGGCGCAACCCAGATCTCTTCAGCCCGGGAGTTCCCCTGGGCTTGGTAGCGTCGCGCATGGTGGTCACGACGGACGCATCGACTCGCGGCTGGGGAGCAGTGTGCGAGGGAATGCCAGCTTCGGGACTGGGCCAGGTGGTACATAAACCGCTTGGAGCTGGAAGCAGTCTTCTTAGCCCTAAAAGAGTTTCGGACGCAACTGGAAAAGCAGCATGTACTGATTCGCACCGACAATACATCCGTGGTTTCGTACATAAATCGCCAGGGCGGCATTCGCTCCAGGGCTTTGTGCAAGCAGGCAACGAATCTCCTGCTATGGGCGGACTCTCGCCTCCTCTCCATCAGAGCAGGGCACATCCCCAGTCTCCTGAACCGCGGGGCGGACATGCTTTCGAGGAAGGGGATCCCTCAAGGGGAGTGGAGGTTGCACCCCGAGTCGGTTCGGATGATTTGGAACCACTATGGGAGAGCGGAGGTGGATCTATTCGCCACGAGCGTGAATGCGCACTGCCCGCTGTTCTTTTCCCTGTCTCACTCCCCCCTAGAAATGGACGCGCTCACATCGCACTGGCCTGCAGCCAGGCTGTATGCATTTCCTCCAATCAGGATATTGACACTGGTGTTATACAAGATCAGGGAGGAGCGAGCGTCAGTGTTACTCATAGCCCCGAACTGGCCGAACCAGCCTTGGATCCCAGACCTGACAGAACTACTGGTGGCACCGCCCTGGCCGATCCCCGTCAGGAAGGATATGCTATCCCAGGCGGACGGCTCGATGTGGCATTCGAACCCGGAGCTATGGAGCCTTCATGTGTGGCTGCTTCAGGGTTATCAGAGGAGCTGAGTGCCTTGCAGTCTCGCGTGCTCGACACGCTCATGGAAGCGCGAGCACCCTCTACAAGACGTTTGTATGCCTTAAAATGGGGAGTGTTTGTGAAATGGTGCAGTCAGGCTCATATCGACCCGGTTACTTGCACCGTGTCGGATGTTCTGAGTTTTCTGCAGTACAGGCTGGATAGTGGATTGTTACCATCGACACTGAAAGTCTATGTGGCAGCCATTGCCGCGTTTCGTTCCCCGCAGGGCGGACAGTCGATCGGTAAGCACGCCATGGTGGTGAGTTTTCTTAAAGGAGCGAAGAGACTACACCCTCCACGTCCACCTTCATTCCTTGGGACCTAGAGGTGGTATTAAGAGCTCTTTCACAACCACCATTTGAGCCTTTAACATTTTTGTTAAATGTTACATGTTTTGTTTTGAAGGAGCCTTAAAACTATCTCTTAAAACTACACTCCTTCTTGCCCTCGCTTCGGCTAAGCGCATAGTTGATTTACACACTTTTTCTGTGGACAGCGACTACATTCGCTTCAGACCCAGTGACTGCAGCGTCACTTTCCGGCCAAGAATGGGATACGTGCCTAAATCACTATCTACCCCCTTCAAAACAGTTTCTTTGCCTGCCTTGTCTTCCGAGTCATCAGCATCGCATGACACAGACGCTCAGACTTCGGTGTGCCCCGTCAGGGCTTTGAGGATTTACATCGACCGTTCGGCCAGCTTTCGACAATCTGACCAGCTATTTGTGTGCTACGGTGGTTGTGCGAGAGGCACAAAAACAGAGACTTTCCCATTGGATTGTGGACGCTATTACGGCTGCTTATACGAGTGTAATGCCAGCTAGGCATGAAGACACACAAGACCATGGAAAACAACAGCTTTTTCAATAATTGTCATCCTTTCCTGCATGGGCGCCTCTCTGTCTGGATATATCTGGCCCCTCCCTCCTAATCCAGCGCAAAGCGCGACCTTTTTCTCGTCGGAGAACAAAGAGAAATCTACAAAGGATTTCGAGAATAACTCTAATGGCCTTGAATATTGAAACCGTGGACTCAAAGAAACAATATATATATTAATGTTGTACTCTGCCTTTCATATGCTTGTGTGAATGTGAATTATTTAGGAAATGTGAAATGTTTTAATCTGTGCCTTAAACTGGGTAGTGTACATATGCTGTGTGCCAAATGTGGTGTCTGGATTCACAGAAACTGTCATGATTATTTTGAATCAATGGGACAACAGACTGGGTGATAATTATAAATGGGTAAACATGTGATAATAATTTATACAAGTATTAAAACGCTTATTGTTTGGCACATGGAATTCTCATTACGCTACGCCCCAAATACATGGGCGAGGCTCCGCCCACAATAACTATTTGATTGGCTCAGCCGCCTTGGGTGTGCTGAAATCTGTCTGTTTAAAAGTGGGCACACTACGGAAATCACGCTCTCTTCCTTCTCGCCTCTTCGATCGCTCTTCAACTTGCTCGGGAGCTTCGGCTTCATCTGGTCGAGCTGGTCACCGCCTTAACATCGCAGGCCGAAGTGACCATCGAAAATAATTATTCAAAGCCGTAATAACAACTCCAGCTAGCCGCTTAACATCTTCCGCTGTCAACAAAGAAACTAAGACGCCGATAGCGCGTGGGCTTCCCCAGTGACATCACTCAACAGTGACGCGAGCCAGCGGAGATTTCCAGAGCAACACGTTGGAACGAAACAAAGGATCAAGCACCATGTGGAACGAGAGCAACACGTGGAACGAATAAGATATCCGACCTGCTTAATCAACGTAAAGCAAGTATTTCAAACAAAGTCTCTATTACTGAACTGTGAATTGATCTGAATGCAGGAAAGAGTACAATTCTCTTTCGTGATCTTCCCTTTTTGGTTGTAGTTGTGCAATTGCCAAGAGGGCTATTTTTACCTCCTTCTGAGGTTACTCTCAAAACTCCCGTGTGTATGTGTGTGTGTGTTCGTTTATGTGTTTAGTAGTTTAGATCATGTACAGTTGAATAGCAGTAAGTAAATAAACCTTGTTTCCAGTGGTGGTCAAAGTACACAGATCAAGTACTTGAGTAAAAGTACAGATACGTATACTAAAATATTACTCCAGTAAAAGTAAAAGTACTGCTTTTTCAATTTTACTCGAGTGAAAGTACAAAAGTACTCAATTTTTATGTACTTAAGTAAAAAGTACTGATAGACAGATTTATTTTGCAATTTTATATAGACTACTTTATTTAATTTTATATTAGCACATATTTTTATAATCATACTGCCCAAAATACCTGGGTTTTTCCCAAAATAACCACTAGAGTCAAGATATATATTTTGTTGATATGGACTACGTTGATGAGAGTGTGATGTAGTAATGTTCACTGTGAAGCTTACACTGTCATGTACCTGAGAGAAAACAGATTTCACATCTAATTTTCACCAGTAAGAAAAAGTGTTTTAGAACTTGTTGTTTTGCAGAACGTCAGTTATATATGACATGAGAATTAGGCCTGAAATTACGAAGAACATTTTAAGGAAAATCTAATTATATTTTCATAATGATTTTTTTCTTCTCAAACCTTGTCTGTGGTGTAAAACACCCTGGCCCAATGCCCCGGAGGGCATCACTTCCCACTCTGATAATTACTGTAGTAACTATGTTCTGAACATCACATCCTTTCTTTTTCCCTCAGATGGAATCTATCTAGGTGGCTGAATAAAGATATTTGGACTTTATATCAAAAAATTCCTCAACTTAGCAAGCTTGTTAGCTAGACATTTAGCATCAGCTAACAATATTTACTTAGTTTCAGTATGGTTATGAATAAACATTAATATCTGTCTACTCGGCTAGTTGATCTAAACAATATAAAAATGTATACTGTTGATAAACAATATAAAAACAGACGTCACATAGGTCTAAATGCATAGCATTTAAAAAAAACTGCTAACGTTACAGCAGCGGGGAATATGAACGTGTATCTCCCCGGTCCACACCATCCTAACTCGTTCTTGCTCCGAGCGGGTCGCGAACCCGGGATTCCGGCGCGGAGGCGGGCGCTCTAACAAGGAAGGCCAAAGGATACAGCCTCTTGCATCAGTCGCTAGAGCGCCTCTTTTGAGGTCAGGAGTGAGGTTTACACACAGCCCTTACTGGTATACATCCGTTACACGTGCATGAGTTATTTTATTTAATCGGTGTTATTTTAATGTTTTGTTTTTTGACCTAAAACATAACGTTAGAGACACTGATGTTGATCTGCCTGCATTCAAGCATTTCAGTGGGCTTAAATAGATCACCCTTTACAGCAGATTTAGTTCACAAACAACTGACAGTTTTTAACCTAAATATTATTTTCAGTTACAATAATGAATCCTAAAATTCGACATTAGTAACGTACTTTTCACAGCATCAGTAGCGCGCGCTCACGAGATCTCCCGGTTCTTTACTTGTGAGTTCAGTTCACTGAAGAAGACTCGCTCTAAACGGATCATTTGAATCAGTGAGTTTTCGACTCGAGAACAGCTGCAATCGGATCATTTCAATTCATGAATGAATCGTTTGTGGTGATTTGTGAACCGATTGAACAGGTTCATTGAAAATAATCAGTTTGTTCATGAGTCAGACACCGCTTCTGCGTCTCGGAGCACGTGATGTATCACGTGAGTAACGATATGTTTTATGAAATGTAGTGAAGTAAAAAGTACGATCTTATGCTTTGGAATGTAGTGAAGTAAAAGTAAAAGTTACTCAAAATAAAACTACTCCAGTAAAGTACAGATACTTGAAAAATGTACTTAAGTACAGTAACGAAGTAGTTGTACTTCGTTACTGACCACCACTGCTTGTTTCATTTATAAAGAATTGTCTCTTGAGATGTAATTTTCAAGTATTTTAACCTTATTGCCATAAAAGGTTGTGTTACCTCACGCAAAATTTTATAAAACTCTTTATTCTGTTTATCGTTGGCCACGAGAGCAAAATAAACTAAATTGATAAGGATATACTGATGTTATTGATCGCTGGATGAATCATTAATAAAGTATAAATCACAAGTTACAGATTAATATTACTTTAATCAAGCAATATTTTATCTGTAAACTAATAATTCCTCGGAGCTGAAATAATAGCTTCATATTTATGTTACAAATGGTGGAGAATAGAAAAGCTGGCATAAAGATTAACTTGAAAACTCAATAAAACATCCATCAGAGACAATAATGGTATTTCTCACATTTTTATCCGGAAAAATGGAGTAAATACAAATAAATAAGCGTTTATTTGTGATATTGCATTCTTGTTTGTAAAACACAGGGCGTTTTGAATGAAAGATAGTGCAACTCGAGTTGTTGAGGAGAAATGAAACTGCAGTAAATAATTAAATATTTGTCTATTTAAGACGAGAAGCCGCTTTAACAGTGCACGAGAGTTAAAACGAGCGTGTTCCTCGTTGCTCTTCCTTAAGGCCTTTATAGTATGATTTGTTAAAGTGCGTGTCCCACTTTCAAACTCAGCTATATTTTCAACCTCCCGGCTGGAGAAATTAACTTAGTTAATTAATAATGCTCGGCCATATTTATTCACCACGTGAGTGAAATCCAGATCTGCGCGCTCAGAAAAAGGGATGGCCAAATGCGGTCTGTGAGAAGGGAGAAATTTGTGATCAATTGGATCGTTTCATATGTATGCTGGTTGTCTAAACAGACAAATAACAGTATAAGGTTCAGGAATGTATAATAATTAAGCCGTAGATTAATTTATCTCGCCCTAAACGAGTGAGATTTTTATGTGCTATAAAAGATAAATAATCTGAATAGTGCTTGTTCATTTTGAAGTGTGAAGCACACTTGCAGCTCCGGGTATGTACTGAAACAGAAAGTACCCCCTGGTGTGTATCACCATAGTGACGAGCTCAAACCAGGAAGTCTTCGGAAACCATTTCCGGAGCATGTGCTAGGGCATTGTGCTGACTTAGTCACAGCGCCACCTTGAGCTATTGTAAACGAATAGCATTAGCGCTAAGCTAATTGAAACAAAGAAGCTGGCTTTGAAGCATGAGTTGAATGCAGTGTATGTGGAAATGTGACTCACAGCTAACATTAATCCTTTTTCTCTCACTCTCTCTATCTCCCCATTTAAAAGACTAACAAATGTTAATAAACTGGCTGTGCTAATGTTATAACTAATCATCAGTGTCTAACAATCTCACAAGTGGTTTTAATAAACATTTGTTTAAAGTCTTTTACTTTTAGTGGGTATCAGTTTAATAGCTGGTGGTTTTATTAGAAGATAATTTGGTATTACCTCATTACCTTGATACTGTCAGTCCTCTGTCGTGTGTCATGTGTCCCCACCTCATGTTTCCTTATTTGGTTTGTTTCCTGTCCTTGTTTAATGTCATTATTAGTTAATTCATGTCCAGCCGTGTTTGTCTAATTATCTATGATTTACCTGTGTATATTAGTTCATGCCTGTTCAGTTTGATGTGGTCTGGTCTACTTGTTATTCCCGGTGTATCCTGTCTGTGAGTCCTGCCTTGTCCTGTTATGTCCAGCCCTGATGTCTTTATTAAATATTAATTTGAGTCTATATCCTCGTCTGCGTGTTCCTGTTCCTCCCTCGTGTGTGCACCGTGACAGAAGACCAGACCAAAACCGTAAGCGGCGCCCATTCACCCCGTTTTGTTTTCCGTTTTGAAAAGTTTTATTTTGTTCCAGTGTTTATGTATGTCTGTCCCGCGGCATGGAAGTCGCCGCTCGTCATTCCCGCCATAGCCCACTGCAAGTCGGCGTGGGAGTTCGGCGGGATCACCGCGAGTACCGCGAGTCCATTGGCCGCGAGCCCTCATGCCCGCCGATCGCGGGAGATATCCGTCGCCACCGGCAGCTTGCCTAGTTCCCGGGTTGCCGCTCCCCCAGGCGCGCCGTTCGCGGGAGATCACGCCACCGGATCGCCTCTGACTCAATGCCCGCCCGCCCGCCTCTGAATCAATGCCCGCCCGCCCGCTCCGCTGTCCTAAAGCCCGCCCGGATTGCCGCTGACTCAAGCCCGCCCGCCGGATTGCCGCTGACTCAAGCCCACTGGATCGGGCGTTGATTCATCCCCGCTGGCCGCCGCTATCCCTAGCCCCGTGGATCAAGTCCACATGCTACGGCCAGGAGTGCCGTGTGTGTTTTGTCGTGCCCACAGGAACATTTTAACTACCTTGTCTTGTCTTGTCCATGGAGACTCGTCTGGGGCAGGCGGCTCCTCGTGTTGTGGCCATGGAGGCCATTCTAGCCGCCTGCCCCCTTGTTGCTGAAGTGGAGGCGGTCGCTGAGGGACCCTGTGAGGGCCCCTGACTCCTGATCATGCCCAGAGGAAGCCTCAGCCTCCGAGCTAGCCCAGGAGGGCTTCTGGTTCCTGTGGGATGTCTTGTCTGTCGGGCCCTGGAGGGCTTTCCTGTCATCGTGTCCTGTCCTGTCTGTCTGGCCCTGGAGGTCTGTCCTGTCGTGTTTTGTACTGTCCTGTCTGTTTAGCCCTGGAGGGCTCCTGATACCCCCTCACTTCCCCATGGAAATTTTGGGGGGGGGTAGAAGGGTTCCGGCTGTAGGGGCCGGGCCGAGGGGGTCGAGGCCTAGGGCCCCGAAGACCATCTGCCATGGCCTCCAGAGTAGAGCTGGGCGGTATGACCAAAAATTTATATCACGATATTTTTCTAAATTATACCGGTTTCACGGTATATGACGGTATTTATTTTTTTCATGCATGACCAGGTGTTAACCACATTTTCTACTGACTGAGGAAAAACTGCAGTAGATTGACTTAGAATGCCATATTTTAATGTCATGATGAGTGAATATTGTAGAAAAAGTCCACACTAAATACAGGGGTTAAAGCAAAATATTTTTTTTTGACTGAAAATATTTCCTCGGCCAAACCCCATTCCACAGCCATACGGCTACAGTCACACACACAGTTTAAGAGCTGTGCTTTTCTTCTTGTAATCAGGAGTGCTTGTGCTCCTAATTTTAAATATTTAGGAGCGCCTTCTGATCAATAATAAAACAATTCTGATAAAAAATGTGCCTTCCGAATACGAGGTGACGTTTGACTCCTTAAAGTGACTTACAGGGGTATTTTATTTTTACCTTTGCAATAGCATAATTTTCATCTACTTCAAATTCAAAAAATTATGTTTATAAGCTTTTTAAAATTTATATTTAAAACAATATAATAAGTACACTACGACAAATAAGTTACCAATCATGAAATTAGTATTAATAAAAAAATAATTTGTATAATTTGGCACAGAAGAACACAAAAGTGGCTGTACGTACATTTTCAGATGTTTAATGATGCTCGGATGTGGCATGAGTGCAATTCAATTCATAGATTCATGTGGACATTAATGTTTTACATATAAATTTGCTTTTAGTGATGCACAACGGCTCAGCTGTTACTTTATTTTGAACTATTTTCGTTGATGAAATAGAACAAAATCATGCAGTACTTGTTTATTGATCTTTTGTATTAAATCAATATATCACTTTTGCAAACTCCCCTTATAATTATTAAAAGCTGTCTCCTGATCGTGATCTGTGGGTGCACAGAAATTGAGAGCGCGTGAGTGAGCTCAAGAATCAAAAGCACGTGCAAATGTGATGCATTCTATCGGAACCTGCGGGAATGAGTAAAATTATTATTAATAGCCGCAATCCCGCACCGACATTCAAGTTCTGCTCTGTCTTCTCTGCTAAGAACCCGACTGTGATTGATGCGAGCGTTACTATGTTGTTTGCCGAGGCGGGGATGATTTTGGTGTTCCGCAGAACAACAACAGTGTGCTACATGATTCCTACATGTTTCTTTCTTTCCTCAGTTATCCCTGATAACGCGTTTAAATGGTGAACACGGAGCAGTTTCTCCGTGGCGGAATGTAAAACCGGAGTGGATCCAGGCGGAGTGATTACAGAACGCTTAGAGCGGAGAGAGGAACGTGCTTTAATCCACTCCAGGCTTTGATCACATCCCGCTCAGCAGACTGAATACACCTCGTCTTTCCTTCATTTAACACCTATTCAAGCTGAAATCAAGACATTTATAACACTATTTGAGAAATGTAAGCGTATTTACGGTCTTAAAATGATGAAAAGTGAATTTAAGAAGGCGGGAACCCTGCAATTGACGGGAATCCGTCGTATCGACGGAGAACTTGAGTTTGTGAGAGACACGGGAGCTGATGCAGTGGACGGTGGATATTGTGGATGACTTCTTCTCTCTCATCACATTCTACTAGTGCTTCAGTTTCGGAAATTTCACGCTTAGTAACACATACAGCTGTATCCTCGCCAAAATGCAATAGTGAAAAGAGACCCCTCTCTAACAGTGTCGCGTTTCAAACGTTATTTAAATGACACCGGTATTGCGGTATTTAAAAAAATTCATATCGTAAGAAGAATAAACACCGGTATTCGGTATGAACCGGTATACCGCCCAGCACTACTCCAGAGCTCCCAGCTCCGCCATGGTCCCCAGAGCTCCCAGCTCCGCCATGGTCCCCAGAGCTCCCAGCTCCACCATGGCCTTCAGAGCTCCCTGCACCGCCATGGCTTCCAGAGTTCCCAGCTCTGCCATGGTCCCTGTCTGTCTGTTCTGCTCTGGAGGTCCCCGTCCTTCGTTCCTGTCTGTGTCTGTCCTGAGGGGCCTCCAGAGCGCCCACCCCCCCTCCCTGATGGAACTGTTAAGGCTCGGGACGAGCCTTTCGGGAGGGGGGAGTTATGTCAGTCCTCTGTCGTGTGTCATGTGTCCCCACCTCATGTTTCCTTATTTGGTTTGTGTTACGATCCTTAAAAGTCTAGGAGTTTAGGAGGTTCGTAACACTGTAGATGTAACCAGGCAGAGAGATGACCATAAAACATGGACAAAGCTTGATTGTGGATAATTTATTACATAAATTATCCAAGTGGTTTGAATGCACTATTTACAATGGCGGAATGAAAATAATAATAATTGTTGGGTACCAGAGTCAACGAAAAATAACCAACACAAAATTACCACTAACATAGGGAAAAGGAACTTAAGTGGCGCCCAATCAAATAAACAAAAGAAAACTGAATTCCCATAAATCTCCCCAAATCCCCTAACCTAACTACCAAAAAGAAAATGTAGAAAACAAACCGAGATCTTCAGCACCTCGATGCTCTAAACTTCCTACTCTCACCAATAATAAACAAAGTACAAGAATGGCGCACACTGCTTCCCTAATGTATCTAGACACTCATCATTCCTACGTGCAAAGTGTATATCGCGATATGCTTACCTGTTCTCTTTTCCCTATTCAAGGAGAAAATGAACCGTAACTCTAATACACAGCAAGCTAAGTTTAAAACCCAGCACATCAAAGGATGAGATACAAACAAACTTCATTCCAATACACAAAAGTGTACACAGACACAAAGCACACCAATCAAGCACAAACGAGCCTCCATCTGAAGTTCGCGGGAGGACCTTTAAACCAGCAGGGCGGAAGCAGATTGGACGAAGAGGATGACATCACAACGATGATCAGCAGGTGACACATCCAATCAGGAACCTGAGAGCAAGCAGCAGAGCAATAACAAAAGAGGGAGGGACGAGAAAGAAAACACACACACACCTATGCGCAAGGCACGTAACAGTTTGTTTCCTGTCCTTGTTTAATGTCATTATTAGTTAATTCATGTCCAGCCGTGTTTGTCTAATTATCTATGATTTACCTGTGTATATTAGTTCATGCCTGTTCAGTTTGATGTGGTCTGGTCTACTTGTTATTCCCGGTGTATCCTGTCTGTGAGTCCTGCCTTGTCCTGTTATGTCCAGCCCTGATGTCTTTATTAAATATTAATTTGAGTCTATATCCTCGTCTGCGTGTTCCTGTTCCTCCCTCGTGTGTGCACCGTGACAGATACTATGGTGATTCATTCAATTATAACTGCTTTCCTGATTTTAAAACACATCAGTGGATAAGTTGCTATTGTTAGAAATTTTTCATTGTTAATTGAATGTCATAATTAATTACAAACTCGAAATTAATTTCATTTCATAAAATAATTTCAGTTCCTGCTTCCAAGTAGCAACATTAGCCACCGATTAATCATAAGCGCTCTTATAATTTGACGACCACAGTAAAACCTTAATTATTGTCAAGAGGGCCAGAATTTTTTATTTCTTTTACAAGTACTTGGGGTGATACAGCTTAATTTGGTTTGATGTTAATGACACAATGAGGAATGTGTAACTTGGGAAATTATTTAATTATTATTATAGGAATCCGAAACTAGTGATTTGGAAGCTGTAATTAAATTTGTATAATTAATTATGAATTTGAAAATTCTAATTACATTTAATAATTAATTACACTTCCTGTTTACATATCGCAACAATATTGGTTTATCAACTCAATTGTAGATTGCTCTTGTAATTCCAATCCTAATCGATCCTATCAATTTTAATGATAACATCATTACATTTTAATTAGTAACCACAAATTCTAATTTTAATTCTAATTTCAGACTCAACACAAGTCTGGCTCTACCTGTAGGTCATACTTCATCTCCTTAGGTGATCTGATTAACATTAAACTAATGATTAATGTAATAAGGTCCTCTTTACCTAGTGTTGGGTTGGTGAAGTGACAGTGACACCATGTTAACAATGTCATTTCTCACCAAACTTAGGGTATAAGGACGTTAACCTTCTAATTAGCAAACCCCAAAGGGGAAATTAAGGTTCCCTCAAAAGCTAGGTCAATTTGTTTACCCTGTAAACAGCAAAACCAAAAGTTTCCAAGAGGAACTCAAGCGCGATTACAAATTACGCTATGAGCCGTCAAGGACAGGACGTGCACCGACCGCACCCCTGCCAAGCAGAGCCGGGTCACCTGTTCCTGGACTGACACGTGAACAAAAGACAGAGGGGGTGGTGTTAAAACATTCACCAGCACCTTCTGAGGAACTTTATGTCACGACAAAGCCAAAAGAATTTGCTGCAGCCAGCCGCAGATCGTCGCACGGCTTTGACCTAAAAGACCTTGACAAGCTCGCCAGAAACATTGGCAAATTCAACCCCAGCGTGCAAAACAGCCAAAATGTCCAAGCTTATCTGCAAGATATTGATTTCCATCTGGAAATGCGACCTAACATTACGGACAAAGATAAACTCTATTTACTCCAAATGACATCCAGTCCTGAAGTGCGCAGCTTCCTTGACCGGCAGCCTGTTAACACAAAGACTGATTATCACTTGCTTCAAAAAGCCCTCATTAAAGAGTTCGCCGACCCTGAGTCCGATCAAGGCTTAGTGGCTGCCCTGGAGACTAGACAAGGATGTCACGAAACTCCTCAAGCTTACTACAGTCGACTCAGACAAGCATACTTTGGAACTCGCAATGAATCTGACATGGAAGATGAACTGAACTTTAAAACTCTCTTCCCGAGGAACCTTCATCCTGGCATAAGCCACCATCTTGGCATTGCCCACGAACAATGAACACTCAGCAGTTGTGAGACTTGGTGCAAAAAGTCTACTGCAAACAAAAGATGGCCTCAGAAAAGAGCGCCAAAACCCCAGCAGTTCTTGATTCCAACACTCAACACCACGAACTGGCTCTAGAGGGCACCCAACGCCAAGACAATGCTAAGCCGCCACACAGAGAGTGGAATGCACCCTCGTCCAACAGAAAACGAGACTCACACGCTGGCACCCGACCTAAACAGAGGTATGACCGCTGGGATGGACCGCGTGCACGTCAACGCTCACCTGGACGACACTGGGATAAGTCATGGGACCAAGCAAGGCCTCATGAGAGTCAATGGGAGAGATCGTGGAACCAGCCAAGCTCGTTTGGAAACTCAAGAGAGAAAGGCTCATGGGAATTCAATGGAAGCTCCAAGGGAAAGCGACAAACTCACCCTGGAGCAATCAGCCCAAGGAATCAACGAAAGAATTCACCAAGATTCCAAACTGACCGAGCTCAAACTGAATCCACACAAGAACAAAAGACACCACCGTACTTCTAGCACACAAAAGCTGATGGAAATGATGGTAAAAGAGTTCTTCCAACAAGAAGAGGAGAATCGGAAGTGGAAAAAGAAAGAGGAACCAGATTCAGCCTGACTAGCTGTCGGACGAGAAGGCAGTGACAAGCTGAACAAATCAGCCACAGAAAACAGCACGGCTTCACCTCACTCTCAGAGAACAGTAAACACCCTAACTTCAGATGGACACGAAACCCCACCTGAAAACCCAGCAACAGAGTTAAACACTAACTCAACACCCAATACTCCAGATCACAGCAGCGTCCAACAAACACCTGCTGATGAAACCCCTCAAGTTCCTGAAAGTGCTGTCTTAGTCATCTGCCACTCCTCCGAAGAATACCAGATCAGTTCTGACAGCCTAAACGTTTCCTCCCAAACTCCAGCCCCTCAAATGACCAAACTGATGCCCTCACCAAAGCAGGTGCATTACATGAAGAGTCCTGGACGTTTCATGCCCTCCCACCCAACCCTACAGTGGCAGCAGTAACCCGCCGCCAGCACGCCACTGGCGCGCACACCCCTGCCCCCTCCCGCATTGCCATATCATCTCAGTTCGCTGCTGACGATCTCCTCACCCTCCAAAATGCGGATTCGTCACTACGAACCATGGCAGCTCACATGTCCGACCCATTAGAACATCCCATTTCCTCCACGGACCTAAACACATCCTCCGAGGTCCGCACGCTCCATTCTATCAAGCACATGCTGCATCTCGGTGTTCTCACGTATGTCCCTGAGCCACTCACTGCGCCAAAGCTCGTAGTACCTCACGGCCAAAGGGGGATTATGCTGACACACGCACACAATGCACCATAAGTATTGTAATTTTAGGAAAACATATAGCAACCATGCTTAGACACAACCCATACTCTCTCCTCCGCAGCACTGCTAGGACCAACCTCTAGTAGAGAAGAGTTACTCCACACATGTGACACACGTTTGCAGTCTCACCTCATTCAGTGTCCTTGTGTCTCTTTGCTTTGTTTTTGTTTTTAATTATGTTTTATTTTGTTTCCAAATTTTTTTTTGTTTTGGTTTCTTTCTCTCATGTCTCACTTTGTGTTTTTCCTTTCCTCTCTCTCACTTTGAACCCCCTTAACCAATCCTTGAACCCAGGTCCTGAAATTGAGATCGACTCCCGTCAGTAAAGTCGTTGTAACTCGTTGTGAGAACCGTTGTCAACCGAGCGAGGTCACCCGCCAAAATCATGACCGACATGATACGCGATGTAAGTTCCTTGATCGACAACTTAGCCATGAATAGGATTCTGTGCTACATGATACCTCTTAGCCTTGCTCAAACGTCCTAACTTCGGCCACTGCGGGCCACTGCGGGCCCCGATAGTCTCATCCAAACTCATCTCACCCCTTTCCCGGTAGCAGTATTCCCATATACGCATACCCGGAAGCAGGCGACTTGGCGGTTCTTCTCAGTTTGCCCATTATCGATGCTAATAATGTTTTCCGGCTTAAAGACGTTGTGAATGTGGGATTTTGGCAAGGGGAACGCCTATGTCAAAATCCACACCCCTAAAGTTGTCGCGTATCACGATAACAACGAGCAGTTGTACCTGGCCCCAAACCTAAAGATGTGTACGCTCACTAAGGACATTCACTTCCTCTGCACGAGTAAACCCTTCATACGCGAAAATACAGAGGGCATCTGCGGCTTAGAATCCATTAGACCCGACACTAGCTGCCCCGCCGAAGCAACACCACGTTCTCAAGTTGAGGCAACGCAAGCCAAGATCATCGGAAACCGATGGCTGGTCAATACCCCAGCACGAACAGCTACCCTCACATACGATCAACACGACACCGCCACGCGCATTAGTTTGCCCAAAGTTTGCGCATTAGTTTGATCCTCCATATTGACAAGTTAGCATTGTATCACCTTACCGACAACGAGTATCAGGCTGAAATCGAAATCTCACCCTTCTTCAAACAGCATTCCTTTGTCCTTGATCCAGAATTGGAAGAAAGGATCAAGGAGGAAGGAACACAACTTATTGATTTGACACCGGTTGACACAGCTTTAGAAGCTATCGCTCGCCTTCCGCCCGCCGGCACGCCAATTATTCGGTCTTGGTCTGCCGCTGACACAGTGCTTTGTATCTCTACTATCGTAGGATATGTTGTGACTTTGACACTTGCCTTCCTCCTACACAAGCAATTCAAAAGTCTCTCAACAGATGCACGTCAGGCGTCCCGCTCCTTTTCCGACGTGATAAACCTGACCAAGAACCCGAACCCGAGAACTTGACCAACCTGATTGAGATCACGCCCATACCGCCTCGTCGAACCCCTGACAATTAAACCAATCAAAATGACCCAATTGTCAATAATCCCAAACAATGCATCCTTACGTCTTCTCAAGTTTCTAACCTGTTCCTTCCTAAATTACCTTACACCAGGATTCAGTCAGTGATAGAGATGATGTTTGTGTCTCCATCGGGAACATCACCAAGCAAAAGGGGATGTGTAATGCCAGCTAGGCATGAAGACACACAAGACCATGGAAAACAACAGCTTTTTCAATAATTGTCATCCTTTCCTGCATGGGCCTCTCTGTCTGGAAATATCTGGCCCTCCTCCTCATCCAGCGCCAGCACGCCCTTTTCTCGTCGGAGAACAAAGAGAAATCTACAAAGGATTTCGAGAATAACTCTAATGGCCTTGAATATTGAAACCGTGGACTCAAAGAAACAATATATATATATATATATATATATATATATATATCAATGTTGTACTTTGCCTTTCATATGCTTGTGTGAATGTGAATTATTTAGGAAATGTGAAATGTTTTAATATGTGCCTTAAACTGGGTAGTGTACGTATGCTGTGTGCCAAATGTGGTGTCTGGATTCACAGAAACCGTCATGATTATTTTGAATCAATGGGACAAAAGACTGGGTGATAATTATAAATGGGTAAACATGTGATAATTTATACAAGTATTAAAACGCTTATTGTTTGGCACATGGAATTCTCATTACGCTACGCCCCAAAGATATGGGCAAGGCTCAATAACTATTTGATTGGCTCAGCCGCCGGGGGCGTGCTGAAATCCGTCTGTTTAAAAGTGGGCACACTACGCAAATCACGGTCTCTTCCTTCTCGCTTCTTGATCGCTCTTCAACTTGCTCGGGAGCTTCGGCTTCATCTGGTCGAGCTGGTCACCGCCTTAACATCGCAGGCCGAAGTGACCATCGAAAATAATTCTTCAAAGCCGTAATAACAACTCCAGCAAGCCGCTCAACATCTTCCGCTGTCAACAAAGAAACTAAGGACGCCGATGGCGGCTGGGCTTCCCCAGTGACATCACTCAACAGTGGCGAGCCAGCGGAGATTTCCAGAGCAACACGTTGGAACGAAACAAAGGATAAAGCACCATGTGGAACGAGAGCAACACGTGGAATGAAATAAGTTATCCGACCTGCTTAATCAACGTAAAGCAAGTATTTCAAACAAAGTCTCTATTACTGAACTGTGAATTGATCTGAATGCAGGAAAGAGTACAATTCTCTTTCGTGATCTTCCCTTTTTGGTTGTAGTTGTGCAATAGCCAAGAGGGCTATTTTTACCTCCTTCTGAGGTTACTCTCAAAACTCCCGTGTGTGTGTGTGTGTGTTCGTTTATGTGTTTAGTAGTTTAGATCATGTACAGTTGAATAGCAGTAAGTAAATAAACCTTGTTTCATTTATAAAGAATTGTCTCTTGAGATGTGATTTTCAAGTATTTTAACCTTATTGCCATAAAAGGTTGTGTTACCTCACGCAAAATGTTACAAAACTCTTTATTCTGTTTATCGTTGGCCACGAGAGCAAAATAAACTAAATTGATAAAGATATACTGATGTTAGTGATCGCTGGACGAATCGTTAATAAAGTATAAATCATAAGTTACAGATTAATATTACTTTAATCAAGCAATATTTTATCTGTAAACTAATAATTCCTCGGAGCTGAAATAATAGCTTCATATTTATGTTACACGAGCCAAGGTTTGGAATGTCCTTCACACATTAGGGGCCACTCAACAAGGGCTATCGCCTTCTCGTGGGCGTGGTCAAGAGGTATGTCGGGATATATGCGTTGCAGCCGGCTGGTCTTCTCAGAATACCTTCGCCAGGTTTTATTTTAGCCAAGGGGACGTTCAGTCCTTTGCCTCCCAACTGCTGTCGGTGAGTGACTGATGCATGTTTTGCTACATCTTTCATGTGTGTGCTGCCTCGCACAGTAAGTTAATACTCTGCGTAGCCCTCTTGCTAATATGGTTGTTCTGCCCTGTACTCAGTGCAGCTTCCTGTTATTCGTGCCTGATTCACTAGTGCTACCATTATCATGTAATGTTATGTTTTTGCTGCTTAAACACAGTTATCTCTATGCAGCTCCTTACAGTGCTTTGTTGCGTCTGTTCTGCCCTGTTTTCAGCGCAGCCAACGTTATTTCTATCCATATATGCAAATTTCATATACCTTGGGTTTAGACGCTTATTGGCTTACCTCCACCTATCAGCTGTGAGCCTGCCTAACAAGCGTCCCTATTGGTGGGAAGTGTGTATGTGCGTATTCTATCTTCGCTGAGTGTCTAACTGGTACAGGCTGCTCGTAGCCTCTCTCACGGCGGGATTGAATATCGTTCCCATAACAGAGAATTCTCCGTGATGTCTCATGAAAGCTCAAAGGGAACGCTCCGGTTACTGTTGTAACCTCGGTTCCCTGAGAGCGGGAACGAGACATCACGGTGGTCGCCGTGCTCGCTGCTCTCCAGCCTAGCGGTGTTCAGTATCCGATTCTGACGTAATTGTCGCTGGCATCGCATTTATACTGTCTCTCGAGCTCATCATATTTGCATGCTTTGCGACAATTGGCCAGTCATCTAGACTGGCGTGAGCCAATAGGACTTCAGGAAAGGTTGAAGGGAAGGAGTTCCCATAACGGAGAATTCTCTGTGATGTCTCGTTCCCGCTCTCAGGGAACCGAGGTTACAACAGTAACTAGAGCATTTATTTCAAACAAAGGAGAAGCAGGCAAGTGATTGGTCCGTGGCAACACCGTGTGCACATGCGCAGCTCATTCACATCTATGCCAGCTGCCGTGCGGTCACTGGAATGTGCTGCTCCTCTCAGCGAGCCAGCTCACTGATCAGAGCAGACACAGGGAGAGGTGTAGCTCAAGATCTCGCGCAGAGAAAGTACTGGCAACATTTGGAAAGTTGCTAAGGTTTGTCCAAAAGTCGCTAGATTTGTCGCTAGGCGCTTTTTAAAAAAAATTCGCTAAAGGGGTCTGAAAAGTCGCTAAATCTAGTGACAAAGTCGCTAAGTTGGCAACACTGCATGCAAGTGCTATTACAAGCCCTGGTTAGCCTAACACAGTACATTTGTCAAAGAGAAGAGGTCAGAGGGGCTTTCCAAGCTGTTTATGCCAAAGCAGCAGATCTCACATCAGACCCAAGAGATGAGCCCATGAGAAAGCGCCGTCTGACCCAATTGCAGGATCCCCAAGGCGCTACAGAAATCTGTACATGGCCATCCTTGATAACATCTTGGAGCAGATTCCTCGGCGTTTTCAAATTTGGAAAGTATGCTTTTCTTAGAATTAGTCAATCCAGGAAATTTGATGACATGAGACAAGCATTTCCAGAGGCCTTCAAAGTGTCCTGAAAAGTTATGGCCATCACTTTGATTCAGGGAGACTGAGGTCTGAACTTCAAGTCCTGTATTCAGATCAGGACTTGCAGAGTAACAGAAAGCTGTGTGATTACTTGGTGTTCCTTAAAGACATGGAGTTGGACAGTGCAATGCCTCAGCTTTACAAACTGTTCTCATTAGTGGGAACAATTGGAGCTACATCTGCAGGTGTAGAAAGGAGCTTCTCTTGTTTAAAGCGGCTCAAGTCCTACACCCGTAACACAATGGGCCAAGGCCGTTTAAGCAGCCTAGCTCTGCTGGCCATTGAGAGGACACTGGTCAAGTCACTGGAAAAGACGCCTAGTTGGTACGACAGGGTTACAGAGCATTTTCTTGAAAAGGAACGTAGGGCAGAATTTACATATAAATAAATGGACAATTTTTATGATTTAGGCCGAAAATGAGCTTCCCCTCTTTAAAAGATCAGCAGCTGCCACTGAATACAATATAGTGGCACAAAGCTGCGTCCGTACACAACCGGCAGGCGCGAATAACTTAAGAAATCACTGATTAAACATGTCAAGTAATTATATGTCCACCCTGCCTGCCATAGAGCGTGAAAGATACATCCACAAACTTAATTTGGTCAATTTAAAAACATGTCCCTTCATTCTCCCAGCGTCCAAATTGGTGTAACAACCCCACCCAGTGGCCAGAGGTGTCTTACCCGGACATTTACTCGTAACTCATCGAGTCACCAGGTAAGCCAGTGAATGATTTTACATCGTATTTTAAAGTAAACATCTTTAAATGTATATGATATCTTTATATTTAGAGAACTGAGTACACTTTTCTGTCCAGCCATACAACTAGCCTGGCTTAGCTTTCAATAGCATCATCCGTAATTCATAACAGCAAGATATGGATGATGATGGCAGGTAGCCTGGGCTAGTTGATAACGGACAATTATCAGGATAGGAGTTATCTATCTAAAATAACACGATGATCATGATAGGTTGTAAAATATTGGCGTTGGGGGAAGCTTACTGTATGTAACGTTAACGTATCGCCTGCAGCCATAATTGCCTTCTGTCCGGATATTTCTTTTTACATGGCAAAGGAATGAATTTCAAATTTGGGTTTTTACAAACATTATTGGTGCACCCAACCACACAACAACTCTTTGGCATGTTGTAAGGTTAGTCCACTTCCTCGATCTGATACTGTGTGGCGGTTTGTTTTCGCCTAAAAGTGGGCGTGAATCTGTTCAGAGACGTTCTATGACGTTGCGCCGGTGTCCTACCCTGTCAGATTGTGCTACCTCCCATTAAAACAGTGGGTAGTACAATTCGACAACGAAAAATGCTACCTATTAAATTATGTTTTATTGATGTGTACACTACCACAACCCTAAACCTACCCTTACAGTAATGCACATACAGTAATTACATGTTATATTCGTGTTGTGGATAGAAGAGATGGAGCTACTGGAAACCAATAATCAATATTTTTTTTCTACCTATTGGATTGTGTTTTATTAACATCTACACCAACCCCAAACCCTAAACCTAGCCTTACAGTTATGCAGATACATTAAATATTGTTGTTCAGCGTGAGAAAATGAATGCGATATTGATGTGCGCATGCGCAGTAAACCGAGGTAGTGAAATCTGACGGGTAGGATAAAATGTCAGGACACCTGTTGTGAGTATTCGGCGGCTCTGACGTCACAACTAACGCTTGAGGCAGAATGATAAACTAGAACATTTTCATCACAAACGAAGCATTAACTGTAACAATACTCCATCCATGATATAAATGGCTGTTTTTGTAACCAAGTTAACACTGATGTGTTTGGCTTGCCTTCGACGGACTGTCTTTCTTTCAGTACTTCAGCGACGACGCAGTGATATAACGGATGATCTCCGAAACCGTCCTCGAGCAGCTCTGAAAAATAAACAAACAATCATCATATAATCATATGTTATACACGGAAAGAGTAAGGTTTGGATTTGAAGACCGAATGACGGTCTGTACCTTTCTCGGTCAGCACGACCTGCTCCTCCATTTCCTCAAACTTGGCAAGTTCCTAGAATTGATTAAATAGCGTAAATTATTTCGCAAACGTCAACATGTAAACATTGTCAACGAATTATTGTTTTAGAACACCATCACACGCATGCGCAGTAGTCGTTTACCTTTATGAGTCGCAGTATGTCAGACACGTCCTTGGGCTCGGCTTTCCGTAATATAAAATTGGCCATTTTCTTCTTTTACTCTTCTTCCCTTTTCTTACTAAGTTAGTCCACGGTATGTGAAATGTAGTAAGATGTGTTTCTTCATTCGGTTCCAAGGGGGCTACCCTCAGCAGAAAGTCTGGGTTTCTGACCCTGTCAGTGCGGAATTACATCAAGTCTAAAGTCGCAGGAAGCGCTTTGTCTGAAAAAGCTGAGTTGCTCCAGCGGTATTTATAGAGGTTGTGATGTGCACATCAATACAGCGTAATGTTTGTCACACTGTACAACAATAATTACTATTTGTTTCGTTATTGACTGCGGTCACGCCTTCTGCGCCTAAAATGTTGTGGCGCGTCTACATGGCGTTGCGAGTTCGGTAAAGTTGGCAAGATATTCACAGATTCGACTTTTCCGGATCAATAACTCGCGAGAAAAACGTTTTTACGGCACAAATGACACCTCTTTTTATTCGTAGTGATGTAGTAAACAAGCTACAAGCTTGTTTTCCTCAAAACAAGCTTTCCTCCGCTCCGTGCAAAATACATTGATCTAAATGCGTCCTAAGGGACCGTCTGCAAAGTGCGAAACGCGAAAAACGTTACTAATAAAATACTCAATACCTTCACAGTAACACATTGTAGTGTCACCAAATTTAGTACACGCGTCACTGCTCTCCTGCTGGTTATACTACAGCAGTTATTTTTTTTAAATATTGCTTTTACACATTTTTTATAATTTTTATTATGAAAAATAGTTAATAACTTTACTGTAACACACTGTACTTCCCCAAAATCACTTCACACATCAGTGCTCTACTGCTGGTTATACTACAACACTTATTTATAAAATATATTATTTGGCATATTTTTTATGATTATTTATTTTGAAACAAAATTAATAACTTTACTGTAACACACTGTACTTTCACCAAAATCACTTCACACATCACTGATCTTATGTTGGTTATACTACAACATTCATTTTGAAAATAATTGCTTTGGCATATTTTTTATGATTATTTATTATGAAACAAAGTTAATAACTGTACTGTAACACTGTACTTTCACCAAAATCACTTCACACATCACTGATCTAATGCTGGTTATACTACAACATTCATTTAGAAAATAATTGCTTTGGCATATTTTTTGATTATTTATTATGAAAAGTTAATAACTTTACTGTAACTCACTGTACTTTCACCAAAATCACTTCACACATCACTGATCTTATGCTGGTTATACTACAACACTTATTTTGATAATGTATTATTTGGCATATTTTTTATGATTATTTATTATGAAAAAGTTAATAACTTTACTGTAACTCACTGTACTTTCACCAAAATCACTTCACACATCACTGATCTTATGCTGGTTATACTACAACACTTATTTTGAAAATATATTATTTGGCATATTTTTATGATTATTTATTATGAAAAGTTAATAACTTTACTGTAACTCACTGTACTTTCACCAAAATCACTTCACACATCACTGATCTTATGCTGGTTATACTACAACACTTATTTTGAAAATATATTATTTGGCATATTTTTTATGATTATTTATTATGAAAAAGTTAATAACTTTACTGTAACTCACTGTACTTTCACCAAAATCACTTCACACATCACTGATCTTATGCTGGTTATACTACAACACTTATTTTGAAAATATATTATTTGGCATATTTTTTATGATTATTTATTATGAAACAAAATTAATAACAATATAATAATAATATATATATATATATATATATATATATATATATATACATTTAAAAAGTCATACGATTATAAAATCTAATTGTTTTCTGCAAACTGCACCAGATTCTTGTTCTGCATCTCCCCAAGTATCACTGAGGTGATTTTCATGTTGTTTTACTATTTCATTCTTATATAACCACATGCCAAAATCATGACTAATACAAGGTATTTACCTCGCTATAGACAAATTTACCTGTAGACCTTTATATTATTTTGGTTGACTTTGGGATATCCATTGGGTTTGGATATTGACTGTGTTATAATCTTATGACTTTTTTAAATGTATATATATATATGTATTCTGTATCTATAAATACCATTGAACAAGAAGCTGACTGTGGTTTCAGTTTGATAAGCGATCACTATTTGACATTGGTATGTTTGGCTTAGTGAAGAATTTGGTCATTCTCATCCTGCTTCTTCCTTGTGTGTGCGGTTTCTCTGTCGTTACACACAACATGAACATGTCAGGAGGAAGAGACAAAAGAGAGGGAGTCTGCAATTTATTCAAAACTGCATTTTTTTTGTCACACTGTCATGACTGTCAAGGTTCAAGGTTCGTTTATTCGTCACATACTCAATTATACAGGATATAATCAGAAGTGAAATGTAAATCAGGTTAGGTCCGCACAAAAGTAACACAACACAAGAGAATATATATAAATATAGGTAAAAAAGAAGAAGAGAAAATAAAGAGTAAAATATGCAATAAAATAAAATTTGCAAAACAGTATACTGAGGACTTGATAAATAGTAATATGAACAGGGATGTGCAAGAGGGATGTGCAAACAGGTTGTACCGGGTATATACATGTAGCAGCACGGATGATGAGAATATGAATTAGAGCTGGGCGGTATGACCAAAAATTTATATCACGGTATTTTTCTAAATTATACCGGTTTCACGGTATATGACGGTATTTATTTTTTTCATGCATGACCAGGTGTTAACCACATTTTCTACTGACTGAGGAAAAACTGCAGTAGATTGACTTAGAATGCCATATTTTAATGTCATGATGAGTGAATATTGTAGAAAAAGTCCACACTAAATACAGGGGTTAAAGCAAAATAATTTTTTTTGACTGAAAATATTTCCTCGGCCAAACCCCATTCCACAGCCATACGGCTACAGTCACACACACAGTTTAAGAGCGGTGCTTTTCTTCTTGTAATCAGGAGCGCTTGTCCTCCAAATTAAAAACATTTAGGAGTACCTTCTGATCAATACAAATAAATTCTGATAAAAAAAATAGTCTTCCGAATACGAGGTGACGTTTGACTCCTTAAAGTGACTTACAGGGGTATTTTATTTTTACCTTTGCAATAGCATAATTTTCATCTACTTCAAATTCAAAAAATTATGTTTATAAGCTTTTTAAAATTTATATTTAAAACAATATAATAAGTACACTACGACAAATAAGTTACCAATCATGAAATTAGTATTAATAAAAAAATAATTTGTATAATTTGGCACAGAAGAACACAAAAGTGGCTGTACGTACATTTTCAGACGTTTAATGATGCTCGGATGTGGCATGAGTGCAATTCAATTCATACATATAAGTTTTACATATAAATTAGCTTTTAGTGATGCACAACGGCTCAGCTGTTACTTTATTTTGAACTATTTTCGTTGATGAAATAGAACAAAATCATGCAGTACTTGTTTATTGATCTTTTGTATTAAATCAATATATCACATTTGCAAACTCCCCTTATAATTATTAAAAGCTGTCTCCTGATCGCGATCTGTGGGCGCAGACATTGAGAGCGCCTGAGTGAGCTCAAGAATCAAAAGCACGTGCAAATGTGATGCATTCTATCGGAACCTGCGGGAATGAGTATAATTATTATTAATAGCCGCAATCAGTTCTGCTCTGTCTTCTGCTAAGAACCCGACTGTGATTGATGCGAGCGTTACTATGTTGTTTGCCGAGGCGGGGATGATTTTTGGTGTTCCGCAGAACAACAACAGTGTGCTACATGATTCCTACATGTTTCTTTCCCCTCAGTAATCCCCGATAACGTTTAAATGGAGTGAACACGGAGCAGTTTCTCCGTGAGCGGGAATGTAAAACCCGGAGTGGATCCAGAGCGGAGTGATTACAGAACGCTTAGAGCGGAGAGAGGAACGTGCTTTAATCCACTCCAGGCTTTGATCACATCCCCCTCAGCAGACTGAATACACCTCGTCTTTCCTTCATTTAACACCTATTCAAGCTGAAATCAAGACATTTATAACACTATTTGAGAAATGTAAGCGTATTTACGGTCTTAAAATGATGAAAAGTGAATTTAAGAAGGCGGGAACCCTGCAATTGACGGGAATCCGTCGTATCGACGGAGAACTTGAGTTTGTGAGAGACGCGGGAGCTGATGCAGTGGACGGTGGATAATGTGGATGACTTCTTCTCTCTCATCACATTCTACTAGTGCTTCAGTTTCGGAAATTTCACGCTTAGTAACACATACAGCTGTATCCTCGCCAAAATGCAATAGTGAAAAGAGACCCCTCTCTAACAGTGTCGCGTTCCAAACGTTATTTAAATGACACCGGTATTGCGGTATTTTATTAAAATACCGCAAAAAAAAATTCATATCATAAGAAAAATAAACACCGGTATTCGGTATGAACCGGTATACCGCCCAGCACTAATATGAATGTTTTACAGTTAATAAATGAGTCTTGTAAATGTTTATAAAACATAAGTTTGTGTTAACACTGAGAATATTCAGGTGCATATGGAAGATTGGAGGTGATCAAATCAAATCACTTTTATTGTCACATCACCGCAGCACAAGTGCCTTGGTGAGTGAAATTCTTACGAGCGTACTCCAGACAGTGCAAAAACAACAATTTACATATGGACAGTACATATTTACAGAAGACAATGTGCAAAATACACATACATATACTCAGTACACATAGTGTACTATAAAAACATACTTAGTTATCAACTACACATTATACACCATATGGGCACATCTACATTATGTACACTATCTATACATTATGTAGTCTATACATAGTAATAATGTGAAGGTGCAACAGATTATAAATTAACAGCAGATTGGTTGAGCAGCAGATAGTTGTGCAAAGGTGCAACAGATTATGCATATGCAGTGTCGTGGATGTGCATTGTATGGTGTCCAGTGATAGCAGATAGGTTGTGTTAGTGCAGTGTGTGCGTGTAGTCCAGTGGAACTGTGTTAAAGTGCAGTGCATGTCATGTTGTGTGAGAGGGAGTGTGTTGTAGGGTGGGTCATTTCTGACTGTTCATTAGCCTGATAGCCTGAGGGAAAAAGCTGTCCCTCAGTCGGATAGTGCGGGATCGGATGCTGCGGAAACGTCTCCCTGAGGGCAACAGAGAGAGCTGACTGTGGGACGGGTGGCTGGAGTCTTTGATAATCCTCCGGGCTTTCCTTGTACACCGCCTGGTGTAGATATCCTGGGGAGGAAGCTCACCTCCAACAATGTGGCGGGCAGTTCGCACGACCCTTTGCAGAGCCCTGCGGTTGCCAGCGGTGCTGTTTCCAAACCAGGCGGTGATACAGCCGGTCAGGATGCTCTCCACAGTGCAGGTGTAGAAGGATCTGAGGATTCTGGGGCTCGTTCCAAACTTCCTCAGCCATCTCAGGAAGAAGAGACGCTGATTTGCCTTCTTCAGCACTGCATCTGTGTGAGCAGACCATGTGAGATCCTCGGTGATGTGAACGCCGAGGAACTTAAAGCTGCTCACCCGCTCCACAGGTGTCTTGTCGATGGTGATGGGTGTGTGTTCTCTGCTCTGTCTCCTGTAATCCACCACCAGCTCCTTGGTCTTGTCGATGTTGAGTGAGAGGTGGTTCTCCTGACACCATTTTGTCAGGGTACTCACCTCCTCTCTGTAGGCGTCTCATCGTTGTCGGTGATCAGGCCTGTCACCGTTGTGTCATCTGCAAATTTGACGATGACGTTGGAGCTGTGTGTTGCTGTACAGTCGTTTGTGTACAGGGAGTACAGGAGTGGGCTGAGGACGCAGCCCTGTGGTGCACCAGTGTTGAGGGTCAGGGGAGATGAGGTGTTGTTGCCCATTCTGACTACCTGACTTCTGCCTGTCAGGAAGTCCAGGATCCAGCTCCACAGAGATCTGTTCAGTCCCAGAGTCTGGAGCTTCGCAACCAGTGTGGCAGGCACTATGGTGTTAAATGCCGAACTATAATCCACGAACAGCATCCTCACATAGGTGTTCTTATTTTCCAGGTGGGAGAGAGCAGTGTGTAGGGTGAAGGCAATAGCATCGTCTGTGGAACGGCTACTGCGGTATGCAAATTGTAGTGGGTCCAGTGAAGCAGGCAGCACAGAGCAGATGTGTTCTCTGACGAGCTTCTCAAAACACTTGCTGAAGATGGGGGTCAGAGCAACGGGCCTCCAGTCATTCAAGCATGTGATTTTATTTTTATTTGGTATGGGCACAATGGTGGATTTTTTGAAGCATGAGGGAACCACAGACAGAGAGAGGGACAGATTGAAAATGTCTGTAAAAACCCCGGCTAGCTGGAAAGCGCATGCTTTGAGCACACGGCCTGGTATACCATCAGGTCCCACAGCTTTACGGATATTCACCCGTTTTAAGGATCGGGTTACATCCGCGACAGAAAGCGTGAGTGGACTGACCTCTTCTGCTGCAGTCGTGTGAGCGCTCTCTGTGTGGGCGGTGTTATCAGCCTCGAAACGAGCATAAAAGGTGTTGAGCTCGTCCGGTAGAGAGGCGGCAATGTTCACAGTAGCTGGTTTATTCCCTTTAAAGCCTGTGATGTTGTTAATGCCCTGCCACATGCTTCTTGGGTTGTTGTTGTTGAATTGTTCTTCAACTTTGTTTTTATATTGTCGTTTGGCGGCTTTGATGGATCTCCTGAGATCGTAACTGGCTTGTTTCCGATCGTCAGTGTTTCCGGATTTAAAGGCAGATATCCGCGCTGACAAGGCTGATCGAACATCGCTGTTAATCCACGGTTTTTGGTTGGGGTAGATACGGATTGTTTTTGTCGATACAACGTCCTCTATACACTTCCTGATGAAACACGTGACCGTATCTGAATACGCCTCTACGTCGTCATCAGACGCTGCCCGGAACATGTCCCAGTCCACGTGATCAAAACAGTCCTGTAGTATAGCGTCCGATTGGTCCGACCAGCATTGGACTGTCCTGAGGGCGGGTGCTTCACGTTTCAGTTTCTGCCTATAAGCAGGCAGGAGCAGAACGGAAGAGTGATCCGATTTGCCGAAAGGTGGGCGGGGGAGGGACTTGTATGCGTCCTGGAAAGAAGTGTAACAATGGTCCAGTATACGATCCCCACGCGTGTTGATGGTGACGTGTTGAAAGTATTTTGGAGCTATTGTTCTGAAGTTGGCTTTATTAAAGTCCCCCGTGATAATAAAAGCTGCATCTGGGTACGCGGTTTCCTGCTCACTTATATTCCCGTACAGTTCCCTGAGTGCCTGGTCTGTATTGGCTTGAGGAGGAATGTAAACAGCCATGATTATGATCGCTGTAAATTCCCTCGGTAGCCAGAATGGTCGACACAGAAGTGTATGAAATTCCAGATCAGGGGAGCAGAAGGATTTAATAGAGTGTATGTTCCTTTCATTACACCATGAGTTGTTGATATAGAAACAAACCCCTCCGCCTCTGCTTTTCCCTGTGAGCTCTTTCGTTCTGTCCGAGCGATGCACGGAGAAGCCCGTGAGCTCGATGGCTGAGTCTGGAACCATAGCAGACATCCAGGTTTCTGTGAGGCAAATAACACAGCAGTCCCTTGTTTCTCATGCGCGCCCGCAGTTCACAGAGTTTGTTATCCAGTGACTGAATGTTAGCCAGCAAAATTGTTGGGAGAGGAGGTCGGAAAGCACTGCGTCTCAGTCAGACGAGAACGCCAGCTCTTTTTCCTCTTTTTCGGCGTCGTCGGCGTTTCATTTGAGATGAGGTCAGCACACTTTGCTTCTACTGAAATTGTAGTGTAATATTACAATATTAAGTTAAATATAAGTCAGCGTGTTCATGCAGTATGTAATTCCTGATAACACAATCATGTTCACAGTTAAACAATACACCCACTAATCTTTGAAGATATTAAATAATCTTTTCATGATAACAAAGGAATACAAATATAACATATTTTTTTGCCAAGTAGGAGTAGATTATCAAGTCAAGTCAAGTCAAGTTGAGCTTTATTGTCATTCCGCTACATGTGTGGACATATAGCGGGACGAGATGTCGTGTCTCACAGGACCACGGTGCTACATAAATACAGATATACAACACGAAGTAAAAACAGTATAAACCTATACACAACTGACCTACTGTCAGCTTTGACTATACATATGCTATATGTAAAAGTGGTTACCTATACATAAACTAAAAAAAGCCATAAACTTAAAATAAAATACAAACTGTACAACTGTGCAGATGACTTCAAATACTGTACATGTGCAAAAAGAGAGACATTCAAGCAGCTGGCTGGGGAACAGTGTAAGGTGATTTGTGGTGCATGAGCCAGTAAACATACATACATTACAGTCGTATATTTCAATCAGTCTTTTGTGGGATTATGGACACACAATGGTGTGTGAAAGTGTCTAGTGCATGTAGAGGAGAGTGTGTTGCTACAGGTGGCTTGTGCAGGCCCGCTCACCTGAATTGCACAGAAATAAAAGTTTAACAGTTTTTTTCCTGAGATGTGGTAAGGTGTGGGGGGTTGTTTGGGGTTTCAGAGAGGGGCGGTGTGATTTGAGTTCAGGGCTCTCACAGCCTGGGGGAAAAAGCTGTTGAGCAGTCTGGCGGAGCGGGCTCTGATACTCCGGTACCGTCTACCTGAGGGTAGGAGCTGGAAGAGACTGTGGGAGGGGTGGGTGGGGTCCTCCACGATACTTTTTGCTTTGCTGGAGCATCGTGTAAGGAAAATATCCAGGATGGAGGGGAGAGGGGCACCAATGATTTTTGCAGCGGTGTTCACTATCCACTGGAGGGTCTTGCAGTCTGCTGCACAAGCAGTTTCCGTACCAGACAGTGATGCAGCTGGTCAGCACGCTCTCAATGGTACCCCTGTAGAAGGTGGTGAGGATGGGTGGAGGGAGACTTGCTCTTTTCAGCCGGCGGAGAAAGTGTAGGCGCTGTTGTGCCTTCTTTGAGATAGACTTGGTGTTGGTAGTCCAGGTGAAGTCCTCTGTGATGTGCACCCCCAGGAATTTAGTGCTGCTGACTCTCTCCACAGTCGAGGTGTCGATGGTCAGTGGGGGTGGTCAACGGGTTTCTCCTGAAGTCCATCACAACCTCCTATGTCTTCTCCACATTGAGGGACAGGTTGTTAGCACCACCATTCAGCCAGCTGTGCCACTTCCTCTCTGTAGTGCGTTTCATCGTTGTTGCTGATGAGACCTACCACTGATGTGTCATCGGCAAACTTGATGATGTGGTTGGAGCTGAACTTGGCAGTGCAGTCGTGGGTCAGCAGCGTGAAGAGCAGCGGGCTGAGCACACAGCCCTGTGGGGCACCTGTGCTCAGTGTGGTAGTGCTCGAGGTGTTGTGGCCGACCGAACTGACTGAGGTCTTCCGGTTAAAAGTCCAGGATCCAATTGCAGAGGGAATTATTGAGGCCCAGCAGGCTTAATTTATTGATGAGCTGTTGTGGGATTATTGTGTTGAATGCTGAGCTGAAGTCGATGAACAGCATTCTAACATATGAGTCTTTATTTTCTAGGTGGGTAAGAGCCAGGTGGAGGGTGGAGGAAATTGCATCATCCGTAGGCGGTTTGGGCGGTATGCAAACTGGAGCGGATCGAGTGTGTTGGGGATGCTGGTTTTGATGTTGTGCATGACTAGCCTCTCAAAGCACTTCATTATGATTGAGTCAGTGCTATGGGACGGTAGTCATTTAGACAGGACACAGGTGATTTTTTGGTACCGGTATGATCGTTGTGGATTTGAGACATGTGGGGATGACTGCCTGGCTCAGCGAGGTGTTGAAGATATCTGTTAGGACATCTGTCAGCTGTTCAGCACAGTCTTTCAGCGCGGCCAGGTATATTGTCAGGACCCGCAGCCTTGCGTGGGTTAATCCTAGATAGGGTCTTCCTTACGTCGGCTGGAGACAGACAGAGTGCCTGGTCGTTGGGAGGTGTGGGCAGTTTTTGTGCAGATGTGTCGTTCTGCATTTCAAACCGTGAATAAAAGTGGTTGAGTGCATCTGGGAGGGATGTGTCGTCGTCACAGGCCTGTGGCGGGGGCTTGTAGTCAGTGATGGTCTGAATGCCTTGCCACAGGCTCCGTGTATCTCTGGTGTTTGTGAAATGATTATTGATTTTATTGCCATATGACCGTTTTGCATTTTTGATGCCACGGGACAGATTAGCTCTTGCTGTTTTGAGGGCTGCTTTATCTCCTGATCTGAAAGCTTCATCTCTGGTTTTTAGCAGCTCACGAACCTCTGCTGTCATCCATGGCTTCCGGTTTGCACGTGTGGTGATGGTCTTGGTGACTGTCACATCATCAATGCAGTTTTTGATGTAAGCAGTCACAGTTTCAGTGTACTCCTGCAGGTCTGTATGGTTATTGTAGGTGGCCACCTCTTTAAACATGTTCCAGTCTGTGTCCTGGAAGCAGTCCTGCAGTGCTGAGGTAGCATTGTCTGGCCATACTGTGATCTGCTTTTGAACCGGTTTGGCCAGTTTGAGAAGCGGTCTGTATGCTGGGGTTAGCATAACAGAGATGTGGTCCAGTATCCGAGGTGGGGGCGGGTTCGGCTTTGTATGTCGTGTAAACAAAGTCCAGTGTGTTATTTCCCCTTGTTGCAAAGTTCACATGTTGGTAGAACTTTGGTAAAACTGACTTTAAGTTAACGTGGTTGAAGTCGCCGGCTATGATGATGTAAGCCTGGTGCCAAAATGTCTGGGCCCCCCTAGAGAGGAACTGTGGGCCTGGTGTCAGTAATCAACGGGAGCTATCTCTTGCATATAGCAGCAACATCCAGGACGCAGCACACTGGGGGGTTTCACACCCTGTGCTGACGGTCCGCACGATGGACCTGCTGCAGTCACCATTCCACCCTCCCCTCATCACCTAAAATTCACTGAAAAATCCATGCAATGTAATATGTACAAAAAGTAACCATACATGTTTGATATCTTTTGAAATGTCTCAGTGCGTCTGGTAAAATGGTCTCATTCTCCCAATCATAATGAAAAGCTAAAGGAAGTTCTGAAATATGAGAAGTATAGTGTACAGCGTAAGGGTGTGCCCTCCCCCCTGATCTTCTATTCAGATCACCTCCTGTATGTAAATAAGCATTCCCTGCCACAGGATATCAGGAGCCATTTGGTTGAAAATTCTAAAGACTAATTATAATAACAAGACCACCATTTGGTGGGCTTATTGAATTACCTGGGTTTATAAGGAAACGGGACACAAAATTCTGGGAGTCTGTAGGCTGACTGCCCGCACAAATCGCTGTGTGTAGTTTTCATTTGCCAGGTAGTATTGTTAACTGATGATTCTATTCTTGTAACATTGGAGTTTTGAATTATTGCTTGATTACCTGGTTAATAAATTGTAACGCGTTTGATTCTATTCTGACTGCCTCTAAAGATTGCTTTCTCCCTATTAGAGTAGCGGATTCCTATATTTCCGCAAGCCTGCGCCAGTTTTAGCGACGGCCAATATCCGCGCCTTTTTCAAGTGTACTGGATGCAGGGGCGGGTTAATTCCATTTAGGGACGGCGAACGCCGTCTGGTCAAACTAAATTCGGGTACGCCCATACCTCTGACTTTTGATTTAATGTTACTTTAAACAAGGATTTGACCAATCCAAAGTTATTACGAGTGTTGTACATTGACCTACTAACATATCTGATAATGGCCAAAAACCTTTACTG
The DNA here is from genome assembly GCA_027564155.1 of Gymnocypris eckloni scoliostomus. Lineage (NCBI taxonomy): Eukaryota > Metazoa > Chordata > Actinopteri > Cypriniformes > Cyprinidae > Gymnocypris > Gymnocypris eckloni. The sequence goes on along the minus strand of CM050414.1, from coordinate 37,775,639 downwards.
AACTAAACAATTGAACTCAAGTTCTGAGGGGGCTCCAAGGGGTTATCCATGTCTATGATTGTGTACGTGTGCATTGACGGCAAATCTTAGATACATAACCATAATTACCTCTGATTGACGACCGGGCCTGACGAGATTGTGTCCGTGAGACCTGTGAAAAACAGGGCCTCTGAGCGATATAGTTTCCCTACATCTGAGCGGGTAAAGTATTAAACGGAGCTGAAAAGAATAATCAATCATTCGTTTTCATATTTTAATGATGCACAGATATCATTAAAACCTTTTCATTTATGGAGTCAGATGAAATAACGAGATAAAATATATAAGAAGAAGTGTTCCATTTTAATGTTCTTGTTGTGTCGTGAAAAGGAAAGACTGTAACACGCAAAGCCCTTCACCCGCGGAACGACTGCCGTTATTGGATCGTTCCAGCCGGGCCTTCTTACAATGAAAAAGCCGTCTGGGTTATTTGTTTGTTGTTCGCTGATGGCGCTGTACAGTTCACGAAGCGCGTCCTTAGCATTTGCACACGGGGGAATGTACACCGCGACAATAACAATGGCCGTGAACTCCCGCGGCAGATAGAACGGACGACATTTCACAACCATAAACTCCACCAGCGATGAACAGTGTTTTGATAATACCGCTGCATTGTTACACCATTCTTTGTTGATATAAACACACAAGCCACCCCCGCGAGTCTTACCAGACAGTGATGAATCTCTGTCCGCTCGGCAGCAGGTTAGTCCGTGCAGTTGAATGGCGGAGTCCGGGATGTTGTCGTTTAGCCATGTTTCAGTGAAAACAAACACACAACAATCCCTTGTCTCATGCTGTGTAGACCGGCTGAGTTGAATTAAGTCCAGTTTGTTTTCCAGAGAGCGAACGTTTGATAGCATGAGTGATGGAATTGCTGGACTAGTTGGATTAGCCCTTAGCCTAGCTCGAATACCTCCACGCTTGCCGCGCTTCTGTCCCCTCTCACACCGCCGGCGTCGCCGCTTTGTGCGGGTAGCATCAGTAGGCGAGGCCGCGGTCTCGGGGTCCGGCTTCAGCAGCAGACAGAGGCCTTGTAGCTTCTCAGTAGTCGCCGGTGAAAGCTGATGTTTGTACACATTGTCGATATCCAGGAGGCTCTGGCGATCATAGATGTGTTTCCGGGTGTTTGTCTTTTGATTTTCCAATAAAGTCAGACAGTTTGAAGACGAGGAGACGAGACTAACAGACATAAAAACACCGTTTTTAGGACCCGGAGTAGCCGCTGCGTCTGAACGCGCCGCCATCTTGGATAGGAAAAGCAATTATGTAAATTGCATTCTAGTCCGTACAGAAGGGTGAACAAATATGACATTAAAGGGGTCCTATTATGCTTTTTTACTTTTTGAATTTTAGTCAGTGTGTAGTGTATGTTTGTGCATACAAAAATCGACAAAGTTACAAATCTCAAAGTTCACTCCAAAGAGAGATATTTATATTAAACATGTCTTTATTGAGAAAGCATATGAGACAACAGAAAAATCTTCAAAGAAAACAATTTTTAACTATCTTCCCACCCTCCCACCCTCAGCATCCACATGTTCAATTACACTGGGCAAGAAATATAAAAGTAATTTTAAATAAAATAAAAAAGGGGAAATACACTTTTACTGCATACGGGCTTGGACAGACAAATATTACCATTTATTACCATTTTACCAATCAAATAAAAGTACATTGCATTTACATCAATCATTGGATTGAGATAAATTTAACATTTCTTGTATTACCATTTCGTTATTTCCAAGAAATTGTATAAAAAGGTCCCATATTTTATAGTAATCTTTCAGTTTACCCTTAGTGCTGTATGTCAGTTTTTCCAAAACAATACAGTGTGATAGATCTTTTAACCAATGACCAATTGTTGGACCTTCTATTTTCTTCCAATAAAATGCTATTGACCATCTTGCAAGAACCAAACAGATGTCTATCATTTTAATTTGATGTCTTGATACTGATATACCAACAGGAACTAGACCCAACACACATATTTCAGGGGTCACTGGAATTGGTTTTAAAATAATTGAAAATATTATTAATGTCATCACTTTTTGCCAGAATGTCCGGATAACATCACATTCCCAGACACAGTGAAAAAACGTTCCCTTGTATGTTTGACATTTAAAGCAAGCATCTGGAATATTAGGGTTAAATTTGTTCAATTTTCAGGTGTAATATAAGTGCGCATTACCCAATTGTATTGGAGCAGTTTAAATCTAGTATTAATTGACAAATTCTGGGCTCTCACACATACATTACTCCATTCTGAATCTGAGAAATCATACTGTAAATCTGTACCCCAAGCAATTCTCTTAGATTCAGATGATTCTTTAGAGCTATTAACACATTTACAATAAAGCAGTGTAATTTTGTTTGTACTAAGTTCCTCATTAAACATAATCTGTTCTAGTTCTGTTAACGATGGTGTGGACATCGAATAATGTTGCTTAATTCTGATGTAGCTGCGAACTTGTAAATATTTGAAGAAGTGTGTCTTAGGAATTCCAAATTTATCCCTGAGTTTATTAAAAGGCATGAGCATATCTCCCTCGAACAAGTCACCAATCATTTGAATACCATTTAATGCCCAATGTTTAAAGCCAGAATCACTTTTCTCTGGACTAAAGTCCTTGTTTCCCCAGATAGGGGCAAAATAAGAGAGAGCCGGGACTTCTCCCAGTGTACACTGTGCTTCATTCCAAACTATTAAAGTATTCTTAACAAATGGATTTTTGATGTCCTTTTTCAAATTCTTGTACAAGTCCGAATACAAATATAAGGCCATGTTCATGTTTTTTGCAGTCATCGATTCTACTTGTACCCAGGGTAATTGTGGCTGCAAAGACAACCAATAGGTGGCATTAGCTAATTGGGCAGACCAATAGTACCACTGCAAATTAGGCAGACGTAGACCCCCTCTGTCATATGGAAGGTATAGTATAGGTATAGGTATAGTATGACTCTGTCATATGGAAGGTATCTTGATGCCAGAATTTTGGCAATGATCTTCGCATCTGTATTAAGTAGTGAAATGGGTCTGTATGACTCACATTTAGTAGGAGATTTATCAGGTTTCAAAATTAACGTTATTAAGGCTGTTCTCAGTGTGGCCATTTTGGATGTAAACGCCAGCGATAAGTTTCGTTCATCTTACCTTCTGTCTTATAAATTAATGAAACTGGGCCGTGATCTGAGATAACGATAGGTTCATATTGACACATTGTTATTCTTGGAAATAGGTCATTAGAGATCAAATAATAGTCAATGCAAGGATGTCCCTTTGTCACTGTAGAGCAACATGAATATGTTCTTTTTCTAGGGTTTAACAGCCTCCATGGGTCACACAAGTTTAGTTCTTTAATATAGTCCCCAATCTTATTCCTAGATTGTGTGTATGTTGTATCTGAACCCGTTGAGTGGTCAAGATTAGGAGATATTGTGCAATTAAAATCTCCAGCCATTATCAGCTTTCTTGGTAAAGAGGCTATTAGAAGAAATAGTTTTTCAAAAAAACTTAGGCAATCTACATTAGGGCCATATACATTTGTCAGAACCATGCTTTCATTAAATAGAGAGCCTTGAATTATTATGTAACGCCCTGCTGTGTCCTTTAAAACCCGGGCTATTTGAAATGGAACCGACTTGTGTATTAAAATCATCACCCCCCTAGAATTAGGAGAATATAAAGCTGAATAAAACTGGCCTTTCCAGCGTCTTTGTATTGATGTCGTATCATTTGAAGATATGTGACATTCTTGCAGAAATACAACAGTGCATTATAACCCCAATTTGGTACTATGTGCTGCGCATTTTACTGAGGACAGCTTCCACAACACGAGAGAGTACAGTGCTTGTTTCACCAAAAAGCTTTTGCTGAAAGACGGAGCATCCATTTAAACTGCTGACAGTACAATACTGGACAATGATGTAATCTGCAGAATTTGCACTTTAATTATGAGACAATGGTATAAATAAATTCAAATGTATAATAGTTTGACTGCAATGCATGTTATAATGTTAGAATTAAAGAGCAATAAACATGATGCATATTACCGTTGCACTTATCTGTACATAGTAAATGCAGTTTTTTTAAGTGGTTGTTGACATTGAATCTAAAACGAGATTTAGCCAAAAAAAAAAAAAAAGACAATAATGTTACCGCTCTAATATGTCTTGCAATATTTGTGAGTGTAAAGTTCTGCATAATATTCTTGTTCAATATTCTCGTGGTTTCAATCTGATTGAAATTGTTATGCCAATATTGATGCCATCCTTAACTATACCGGAGCAGAACTTGCTGCTTTGGCAAGGGGCGGGGCCAGTGCCGATCCTAGTCTTCTGGGGGCCCTAAACTGTGTCGGCCAGGGGAGGGGGTTATGAATGAATGAATGAAATACATTTGTCCATGTTTCACTCCGTCTCGAATCGCATTGATGGAAAGCGCTTGTCTCTTCCGTGGCTAGCTATGCATTCAACTCGCTTTTTTAGTCTCAAGCAAGAGACATTACGACATTCACGTTGCATGATTTGACTGATTTGTATGTAGAAAAGGCGACAGCGCACCGTTTTAAAATAAATGATCATTCATGTTTTCATAACTGCTGGCCAAATTCAAAAACTAAAATAAAATAAAATCATTTTGAGAGCAAGGGAATCAAACCGGGAACTAATGGAGTACGACCAGCGGCCAGCTGATCATAGCGTGTTTGATCAATTTAGACATGATAAATATATCTATAGAAAGCTTTAAATTAGTACTTAACGAAATAAAACATATAGAAAACAAAAACTCTTTCATTATAATCATAATCAGTACAGATGTATTTCTTAAAGGCGGGTCTAATGAGGAGATGGCAAGACGAGATCTGCAACTTCATCCTTGCGACACCGACTTAGAAAACACTAGTTTATTAATATTAATATAGAATTAATATAAAATTCCCCCCGAATACATTCATGCCGACCCAAGGCCAACATCAATATCACTTTAAGCTCCCTGACGCGCTGTCTCTGCTACACACACACACACACACACACACACACACACACACACACACACACACACACACACACGTTGGTTTTTATGGTTTATGGGGACTTTCCATAGGCGTAATGGTTTTTATACTGTACAAGCTATATGTGCTATTGCCCTACACCTACCCTACACCTAAACTTAGCCCTCACAGGAGACGGTGCATTTCTATTTTCCCCAAAAACTCACTCTGTATGATTTATAAGCGTTTTAAATTATGGGGACACTGAAAATGTCCTCATAAATCACCTTCTCCTTGTAATACCTATGTCATACCCATGTCATTATACAAATTCGTGTCCTCATAAACCACATAAACATGCCCACACACACACACACACACACACACACACACACGATAATAAGAGGTACACTTTTATTATAGGCCTCAAACATAACTACCACCGCCGACAATCATGCCCACAAATATCAACACAGACAAAACTCTTCCAAAATGCAGCTTTTCCCGAAGCATTGGGAACTTTTAGTAACCCCCATCCCCCGCTCCAACTACTTCCTGATGCTCTGCATGGTCAACTGTCACCTGTACGCTAATGCGTGCGTATATGCGTTGCGTACTTGCCTATTGCATAGGCGATGTATAATATTTATAATATCATTATTATAACAATATTTCATACAGTACATGTGTGGTCTGTGTTAAATAGAATAAAACACGACGTTTATTCAGTTAGAACACTTTATTGCATCCACTCAAAACGTTCTTCCCGTTCCTTCACAACCCCTCCCCTCTCACAGCGCGCTCGCCTTTGAACCAGCGCATGCGCTAACCACACTTTTAGCCCAAAAGAACCGTATTCCAAGCGAACAGAGGAGGGAGTAAATAACATGTTAACAGTCTGCGCGTATTTGGGCACAATAAAAGGAGCTGAGCCCGATTTGTAAAAACAAAAAACGGCCAGAACCCGGCCCGAATGGACTCGTGTCGGGCCCCGTCAGGTTCCGACGGGCTTGCAGGGCTCTACTGTGAAGCCGAGGGGAAATGTGTAAACTGAAATGTTCTCAATTTCTGGAGGGTTTATGCATGTTTATGACAACTGTCATTAAGTGTCATTTGCACAGTTGTGACATTTTTTATTCAAATATGACATTGTTTGATATGTCTTTGTTATGACAACTTGACATAAACCAATACATAATAACATGTCATAAACATGACATAGCAGATTAATTATCAAACTTAAGAAACTGCTTGCTTTATAGGTAAACATTACATTAAACTGTCATGTGGTTGGTTTCAAGGTTTTATTCGTCACATACTCAATTATACAGAATATAATCAGTAGTGAAATGTAAATCAGGTCAGGTCCGCTCAATGGACAGTGCAAAATATTGTAACTCAACCCAAGAGAATATACATACATATAGGTAAAAAATAAGAAAAGAAAAGATAAAGAAGAATAAGATGTGCAATAAAATAAACTTTGCAGAGTAGTATACTGTGGACTTAATAAATAATAATATAAGCAGGTATGTGCAAGAGGAATATGCAAACATATTTGGTTTTGACATTGGCTGTCATGAAGTCATTATAATTTGTGCCATGAATATTTTTCCTGATCACGTTTATTCAATGGAACAAATTGTATTTGTCATAAAGTGTTAATACTCTGTCAAATAGTTTTATAACAGTGTCATGAATACTTTTCTTGACCTCAAGTACAGTGGTACAAATTTAATTTGTCATTAAAATGTCATTAAATGTTATACTCTGTCAAATTATTTTATAACAACGTCATGAATATTTTTCATTTCATAATGTTTTTTTATTTATTTCCTCCAACATAATAGACATTTTCAAATGTTGTAAAACAGATGAACAGGTGTTAGAGAAATAAAATAAATCATCCAATAATAATAATAACAATTATAATGTTTAAAATAATATTTTATTGCATTTGAAGAGCGATTCATGCTTAATGAAATGAAAACAGTACAATGGTTGGGTAAGCCATGCAGCATTTGGTCCATATCACTGCAAAAACATTTAATTACAGCATCCTGCATATCTTGCTTTTTTACATCATGGATAAGTCTACCTAAGACACCATAATAATGGCGTACACCTAACCAGTGGTGCCACTCTATCATTTTGAGGTGAGTTTTCAATGACTCAGGAGTACGATTTTCTCTTTGATGCCATATTTCCAACTTGTAATTCTGCCATGCAAGCTCAATGTGCTGAGTATGAGCACCAGTCCCTGGATCAATGAAGTGTATTTTATGGCTGACAGAATACTGACGATATCCATACTGGGAAAGCGGTCTCCTGTAGGCATGCCATTCATCCGTAAGGATTGATGTTCTGGGTCTGATATGTTGTTGAATTTGGCTTAAAAGTATTTTCCTTGACCGGTCCTTGACGAGTCTCAGAATGGGTCTCCTGAAAATACCATCAACCTCTAGTATCCCAAAGACCCACAGGTGTCCCACAGGGATGTGTGTTAAGCCCGTTTCTCTTTTCTCTGTATACACATGATTGCATACCATTGCATAATAATAACACCATTATCAAATTCGCAGACGATACAACTGTGGTGGGGCTGATCACCAGAGGCGATGAGTCTGCCTATAGAGAGGAGATAAAGAAGCTGATGGAGTGGTGCACGGAGAACAATCTGGCCCTTAACATCAAGAAAACAAAAGAAGTCATTATTGATTTCAGGAGGAAACAGGATGTACATTCACCATTGTATATCAATGAGGAGACAGTGGAGAGAGTGTCCAGTTTTACATTCCTGGGCACACACATCTCAGAGGAACTCACATGGACGATAAACATCATGGCACTGGTTAAGAAAGCACAGAAGCAGCTATACTTTTTAAGAATGCTCAGGAAGGTAAACCTGTCACAACAGGTCTTGTTGTCATTCTACCGCTGCTCCATTGAGAGTGTCCTCACACATGGTATGCTGGTGTGGTACGGAAGTAGCTCTGCAGCTGATAAAAAGGCTTTGCAGAGAGTTATCAAGACTGCGCAGAACATCACGAAACAACATCTGCCTGCACTGGAAGACGTTTTTGTCTCTCACTGTCTGCAGAAAATACACAATATTTTGAAGGACCCTTACCATCCTGCATATAACTTATTTGAACTGTTGCCATCTGGGAAACGGTACAGGTCTGTCAAAACACGTATCACAAGATTCATAAATAGCTTTTACCCTAAAGCTATAACCATACTGAACACTGAACTGAGAATACATTCTTGACACGCAATAATCATGTGCAATTATATTGAGCATAGAGCACTTATTTCACTCAGCATGGTGGAAAATTATGATGATTAATATTAGCTGGATACGTTGGCATATTTATAATTTCGTTGTATGTAAGTACAATAAACAATCTGAATCTGAATCTGACGAGTCTCAGAATGGGTCTTCTGAAAATACCATCAACCTCTAACATCCCAAAGACCCACAGGCATTCACGACGCCAAGTGTTGCCACATCGGCCACGATGGTACTAAAAAAATAAATAAAACAAGATCAATTATTTGATAAGTTTTATATGTACTTGTACTTAAAATATTACACACTATTTGGGAGTTTAATAGTGAGTCACTCACAATGACCTGTACGATGGAAAAAAACATTATAAATAGTATTTGATGTTTGAAGAAGTTTTGAATTAAATACAAAATTCAAGTTATATGTTTGGAATTGCATGAAGGTGAGTAAATAATGACAACATGTTGATTTGGGAATGAAAATGCCCATTTGCAGTGAATTGTCAGGAGAACATTGACTCTTGCCTATTTTTGGTTGTACTTTTATCTAAATGTAAATGTATTTAAATGTATTCAATCTTATTTTCTTTCTTTCAAGCAGTCTTTATTTATCCTCTCTTCCAGTTTATTTGTGATTTGCTTTGGACATGAAGCTCAGGTAAATATCAGTCTTTTGTAAACTGGTTAATGACAGTCGACTTCCAAGTTGTGTCCACTTTGCCGCTTATTTCAAACAAATGAAAATCTAGATCACCAAAAGACAATTCATGATGTAAGAAATCATCACATTACAAATAACTTTAATTCATGCACTCAATTAATAAATTACGTGAAACAAAATGCTATTTTTTTTCTATTATATTCATGGAACTTGACATGTATGAACACGTCATCAAACAAAAAGCTTTTCTCTTGAAGTATGTGTGAAGAAATATTTTTTAGTGAGAACCTTTTAGAAGAGTTCCGTGCAACTCAACAGTTTGATGATTCATTGTCTGTGGGAAGGGTTGGGGAGGTTATTTTGGAAATGTAATAGGTTACAGTTTACAAGTTACCCTACTTAAAATGTAAGAAGTAGTGTAACTTTTCAATTACTTTAATGAAGTAATGTAACTGATTACTTTTTGACTACTTTTCTAAATTTCTAACGTTTTCAACTGTTAATCCCTTTCAAACATGTAAAGCAGGCAGGGTTAACCTTACAGTAGTACTCAACACTGATTACTGTCAGACTTTTTCTAAATCCTTCATCACTTGAATTAAGATTATAATATTTAATTTTAAAGGAGACTTTGGATGCCAAATATCTTTATTTGCATAAAAATGTGTCTTGGCAGTGTGTGGACACAACATCCTACAATGATAACTATTTTAAAATGATAAGCCCTCTTTTAATCCCCCAAAAACCTAAAGAGTCTCAATTATCAAGCCATTTTGATTTTGGAGTGAATAATAGAGCCCTGCACGGGCCTGAAATATAGGCCCTAGCCCGGCCCGAGACGCTCAGGCCCAAGCCCGGCCCTGGCCCGACAGCTAATCAGAATGTCCGACCGGAGCCCGTTTTTAATTTTTTTTTACTTCTCCCAAAACAGCTTATTCTATACTGTTTCAGCAATTACAATAATTCCGTTTTGAATGAAATTGCAAAGTGGTTGTATTTCGTTTCGTTATTTTATTAAGGTAATTTAGAAAAACATTTGGAGCATTTTTTTATTCGTTAAATGTAAGTTTTTGTTTTTTAAAGTATCTAACGACCAGCGGCCAGCTGATCATAGCGTGTTTGATCAATTTAGACATGATAAATATATCTATAGAAAGCTTTAAATTAGTACTTAACGAAATAAAACATATAGAAAACAAAAACTCTTTAATTATAATCATAATCAGTACAGATGTATTTCTTAAAGGCGGGTCTAATGAGGAGATGGCAAGATGAGATCTGCAACTTCATCCGTGCGACACCGACTTAGAAAACACTAGTTTATTAATATTAATATAGAATTAATATAAAATTCCCCCCGAATACATTCATGCCGACCCAAGGCCAACATCAATATCACTTTAAGCTCCCTGACGCGCGCTGTCTCTGCTACACACACACACACACACACACACACACACACACACACATGTTGGTTTTTATGGTTTATGGGGACTTTCCATAGGCGTAATGGTTTTTATACTGTACAAGCTATATGTGCTATTGCCCTACACCTACCCTACACCTAAACTTAGCCCTCACAGGAGACGGTGCATTTCTATTTCCCCCCCCCAAAAAACTCACTCTGTATGATTTATAAGCGTTTTAAATTATGGGGACACTGAAAATGTCCTCATAAATCACCTTCTCCTTGTAATACCTATGTCATACCCATGTCATTATACAAATTCGTGTCCTCATAAACCACATAAACATGCCCACACACACACACACACACACACACACACACACGATAATAAGAGGTACACTTTTATTATAGGCCTCAAACATAACTACCACCGCCGACAATCATGCCCACAAATATCAACACAGACAAAACTCTTCCAAAATGCAGCTTTTCCCGAAGCATTGGGAACTTTTAGTAACCCCATCCCCGCTCCAACTACTTCCTGATGCTCTGCATGGTCAACTGTCAACTGTACGCTAATGCGTGCGTATATGCGTTGCTACTTGCCTATTGCATAGGCGATGTATAATCAGTGGTGTAGTCTACGTGATACGCAGGTATACGCCGTATACCCACTAGGGAAGGACAAGGATTTGCGTATACCCACTTAAAAAAGCATGCGGATACGTAACAACATCATTTTGTGACAGACCTTTCACAAGTTCATTCATAAATTCACCCAGTCTGTGTTGCGAAGCACCGTCTTTCTGATAATCACGCCGTATTTCTGTTGACGATTATTGCTAAGCTTTAATTAACTAATAAATGAGATATGAAACGAACTACCCCCTTTCAGTGTTTTCATAAGCAGCCTGTCCCTGAAGCTGCTGCTGCAAACAGATGACAGGAACATGTGCGCGGGGGGCGGAGTTATTTTTATTTTTTTTACACCCTTCTGTGAAGGCCTGCCCAATCTAACTATTAGTAAAATTAATGATTAATAATTTAGCCGTAAATAAAATCACCCACATGATAACCTTTCACCTGACGACCTCATCCGAACGATCCCTCGCGCTCAGGCACCACTTCAATATCGTCCGCGCTACGGTTGCAGCTTAAGTAAGTGCGGTTCTCAGCGGAGTGGTATGCTTGTTTACTTATCATTATTATTATTTTATAAGAACAACGTGAAGAGAACATGCATTGCACAGCTTTTGTTTAAATCGCTGTGTTTAGCCTGCAGCAAACGCCACTTCTAACGTTATACACAGCAGCAGCACCATAAACAAAGGTGCATGTGTTCACTTCGTTCGTGCTATTTGAGGGAGAAAAGTTTCATGGGGGTGGAAGGGTCTGGTATTTTAATGTCATTTGACTAAAATCTATTCATACTTTTACTTTTATTGTTACAGTATTTACAGCATCCGCATCAATACGCGTATCAGCAAGGAATGCATCACTATACATTGCTGTTATGATATTTTGGGCACAGCCCTATTTAAAGCCTTGTTTCATGTGCCCCTTTTATATTTTGAGCACCTGCCCCTCCAAAGGTCTCTGCACGGCCCTGACTGATACTATCCTACGCGGTACAGAAAACGAGGCCGATGCTATCGTAATGTTAACTGGTAAACATGCGCCATTCCCCCTTTGCGTGGTAGAGTATACGTTGTCATTAACTTAACGGCATATAAGAACAATGAGTTATTTCAATAAACAAAAAGTTTATATTTAGTGATATACATTGTCTGACTATAACAGTATTGCATGACTTTGCTCTATTTCGTCAACTAAAATAGTTTCAAATAAACTCACAACTGAGCCGCTGCACATCTCGATTCAAACACAGCGTTGTTTCGTTTATAAATGAATCTGCACTTAAATGAATCTAGTGAGTCAATGCAATTACTCATTCATAAAGATAGTCACTGCCTGAGTTCCAATGTGCATACTATCCATCATTTAATGAATGATTCAGTGATAAAATCAGTAATTGCCGCCACCTATCGGCAGTCTTAGTTTCATTTTTAAAGTATAATTTCAGTTATTTAAATAATTGAATATTTCTATATTAAAAATTGTATATTTAAAACAATAATCTCAACATGAATGTATGAAGATAAACGCACACATGCCACCTCTGAGCCTCATTAAATCTTTGTAAATACCTACAAGCCACTTTCGTGTTCTTCTGTGCCTCTTCTGTAGTGCAAATGTATTTAATTAATAATGCTTTTATTTGATCTGTAACCTATTCCTCTTATTGCATTGTTTTAATTAGAAATGTTGAAAAAAATCTTATTAAAATCCACTTTTGAAATTTGACATGAAAGGTAACACTTCAAATAAAGTTAGATTAAAATTTCCTTGTAAATCACTCTGAGGAGTGGGTAATGGGAAGGCACACATTTTGTTATTGAGGAGAAGGTGCTCCTGATTTTTTACTGTGACCCAAATTATTATTTTTAATTAGCAGCACAAGTGCTCCTAAAAATAGTAGTAAGCGTAGAGCCTTGTTTAGCGAGTGTGGTGGTATGAGAGGCTGCTCTGGTACGGATGAGGCTGGGAAGGAAAAAAATCACAGTATACTCACTACAAAAAACTAGACTACACCACTGTGTATAATATTTATAATATCATTATTATAGCAATATTTCATACAGTACATGTGTGGTCTGTGTTAAATAGAATAAAACACGACGTTTATTCAGTTAGAACACTTTATTGCATCCACTCCAAACGTTCTTCCCGTTCCTTCACAACCCCTCCCCTCTCACAGCGCGCGCTCGCCTCTGAACCAGCGCATGCGCTAACCACACTTTTAGCCCAAAAGAACCGTATTCCAAGCGAACAGAGGAGGGAGTAAATAACATGTTAACAGTCTGCGCGTATTTGGGCACAATAAAAGGAGCTGAGCCCGATTTGTAAAAACAAAAAACGGCCAGAACCCGGCCCGAATGGACTCGTGTCGGGCCCCGTCAGGTTCCGACGGGCTTGCAGGGCTCTACTGTGAAGCCGAGGGGAAATGTGTAAACTGAAATGTTCTCAATTTCTCATATTCAAATAGAAGTAAATATCAGTCAAATGAAAAGCATTGAACCCGTTTATGTGTCCTCAACCCTTGACCTCAAAATGATTTGACCTCCAGCTGTGTGTGGGCAGGTTTTATTAGGTGGCCGAGAAGTGCAAAACAAATCACGATTCTGAAAACAAAATAAGAAATTACAAACGCAAATGCAAATCTAAAAAAAATACAAAAAATCAGAAAACACAACAACAATTCAGAAAACATTATAACAAGTCAGAAAACACAACGACAAATCAGACAAACCGGAAAAGGTAAGTATAGTTTGAGGCAGCGCCATTGGTTTGGGAATAGATGACTCGCCGCTGACTGGACGAGATAGCTGTCAATCAAGATGTACAGGAGGAATGACAGATAGAACAGCAGAGTCAATATAAAACACTAATTCCAATGGCGCAGCTGGTAAATTGCGCTCCAGTATTTCTTTTAACAGTTCGACCCGGGTTCAAGCTTGCCTTTTGCCAAACTTTTTTTCTCCCTTTTCCAATCTCATATCGCATCGTAAAGACATTTATTTTCAATAGAAATTGAGGAAACAGTGTAAATAGTCATTTGCACATAGTGTAAATAGCATCTATTTACACTGTGCAAATATTATATTTATTTATTTTATTTATTTAGTCATTTAGCAGAGGCTTTTATCCAAAGCGACTTACAAATGAGGACATTATAGAAGCAATCAAAACCAACAAAAGAGCAACAACATGCAAGTGCCATTACAAGTCCTGGTTAGCCAACGCAGTACACGTAGGAAGGATATCTTTTTTTTTAAACGAGTATATAAAATATAGAAAAAAATAAACTTAGTGTTAGTTTTACAAAAAAAGCAAGCAGTTAGAGAAGAATTATGCAATTGATAGAGGGTCAAATGTTTGTGTGTTTAAATAAAAAGAAGACAGATTAGATAAAATACAATTAGAATAGAGAGTGCTAGAGTTAGAGGGTCAAATCTCTGCTGTTCTATCTGTCATTCCTCCTGTACATCTTGATTCACAGCTATCTCGTCCAGTCAGCGGTGAGTCGCCAAACCAATGGTGCTGCCTCAAACTGTACCTTTTCCGGTTTGTCTGATTTGTCATTGTGTTTTCTGACTTGTTATTTTGTTTTCGAAGTTTTTCATGCAAAATATAATTTCAAAAAAAAATTATTTGGACTTCATGGTGAAATGTGTTTCGAATTCATTCGTTTCAGGACTCTTTGACCCCTATGTGTTGAACCTGAATTATGTGTATTACCAGCCAGATTTAACATTAAGGAAAGGATGGTCATTTTAATTTTGACTCTGTAACACTGTAAGTGACCGCAAAATGGTCATGTCACTTTGAATTTGTTCTGAGCATGTTACCTGTTTTATGCAGTAGGGGGTAGGGTAACGCAAAGTAGTCAGATCAGCAGAGAGAGGAGAAAAGATTCATGTTCCTCCACAGTACATGAAAATAGAATTGAGTTTTTCTATGAATGGTGCCTTGATTCTGCTTAATTTCAACCTAGTACCCTTTGGTAAAGCGGAGCGAGGTATGTAAAGTTGATATACATTCCGTTTTGTCGTTTATTTCAAAGTTTTATGAGCTCTGCTTGTTAATTAGTTGTTTCAAACCATCTATTAATTTCATCATTATTTATTTCAACTGTTTCTCCTTAAATGTGTACTTTATACATCATATGTTTCTGTATATGAGTTTTATTTATCGGTTTTGTTGTTTCTTTGTGTAGTTTCACGGTGCCACGCAGCTAAAGTTTAATGGTGCTCTTCAAAGGGGAAATAAAGAAGCACCCATCAGAAACTCTCTGTGTCCTGTTTATGGATGCCAAAGGGCAGCTACAAACACCACTGCTTCGGTAGCTGTGAAACCTTAAAGGATACACATGCATCTACTATTACATCACTGTCATCTTCGAGGATCACAAAGCTACGGCATGGCCATTTCTTTTTTATTAAACGAGAGTCATATTACAGCCAATGAACATAACAGCAGTCATTCCAACATATTGTATAGACAAATATTAAACAGATTACAATATGTAAAATATGAGAACAAAGATAAAGGAAATAAAATAATTAAAAATGAATGAAAATTAAAGAAAAAGGTATGAGACAATTATACAAATAGCGCAAAAGTTTCACATATAGACCTAGTGCGTTTTGCCTTACTATTTTTCAACCCAAGTAGTAACTCAATATAATGTTTCATATCTATCTGAAATAACAAAAGATTGGGTTTTCCTTTTGCCCATTTCTGTTTATGTATATGGTACTTCCCCATAATCAAACAAATATTAACAATAAAGGTCACATTTGGTGGTAATCTTTCTCTATTAAAATAGAAAAATACATCTTTCTCTGAAAAATAAACGTTCATGTCTAAATATTTCTTCATTGGCAAGCAGCTGGGAGTCGTGACGTCATCGTAGAGGCTTAAAGAGCAAGGTCGGAAGGTGGCGGTGTTGTACTGTCGTTCTACGTTGCAGATGCAGAGTGAGACTTTGAGTGACAAGAGAGTTTAAGATCATCATATTTCTAAATAAGCTCCATCCAGCTCACCCTGAACTTTGTAACAGGGGCGTAGATTATGCGGGGGACGTGTCCCCGCCCACTTTTTATAAAAAGTAAATTCGTCTCCCGCACTTTTTCATTGGACAGTTGTTTTCTCGATATGTTGAGGTTTTAATGAAGCAATGTATATTAATGCAGAATGATTTAAATTTATTTTTGTTTTTTTTTATTTGCTCAGACATATAAATGTAACATAAAATATGCCAAGGAAAAGAGCCAGGGGTTCAAATATAGCTATTGCAAATCAAAAGAGAAAGAGTGAAGACAAATAAAATGGATAAACAAATTACATAGCAACTAACATACTCTTCCCTCAAAACATAAATTGTCAAATACAAATTATATAAAAATACCAAAAAGTGAGCATACATTTAAAGTTTTGATTGCCTTTTTGTTACAGGAGGTAGATAAAGATTTCATATACATTTTTATATATTCTTGAAAGAAAGAAAAGTTAAGGGTAACTTTCATAACATTGCATTTGTGGATAAAATATTTTGCAAGCAAAATAATTAAATTGCAGAGAAAGTAAATATTTCCATATTGCTTCTCAGAAGTGAAAATTCCAAACAAAACATCCTTAAAGAAGAGCTCAAAGTCATTATGTATGAATTGTACAATGAACTGGCAAATGTCTTGCCAAAGTTTTCTTGTATGAACACAATGGCAAAAAAGATGTAGGACAGTCTCTGGTTGCAAGTCACAAAAAGTACAGTTCACATCTATGCTTAAATTGAATTTTGAAACAATAAAGGTGTAACCGTCCCAGTGAAATTTCTCAAAAGGGCAAAATCACAAAATAATTTAGGGCAGGGTCCCTCAACTGAAAACAACACCAAAACACAGTAGGTCATTGCAAAGTATTTATATAAAATAAAAGCAATCCACAGATCACTACAACATGTGCATGAAAAAGAGTCAAAGTCTTTTTTGACTACAAAAATTACCCATAGTGTTTATCATTTATCAAAATAAAGAACACAATTTATCTGGTTGAATGAATACTCGTCTCTACACTTAAGCATGCACTAAATCTGAATACTGAAATCCTCTGATGATGATAGAAGGTGAAAAAATCCAATAGTCTGATAGTAAGAGTAGCATAAACAATCGTCAATCCGAGTTTTCTCAAAACATAGAGTGCGTTGCAATTATTTAATGATGCTTTGTCCCACGATGAGCACAGAGTTTTGGTGACGTTATTTCTTAGTCCATTGATGATGCATTCAGGGTAAAGAAGAAAACGGAGAGACAGAAACAAAAAAGGTTATTCTACAAAACAAACAAGCATTAGCATTTACCAACAACCCATAATTTCACTACTAGTTGAATTATTTACAAAGTAAGTGCAAAGTTACACGGCACAAAATAAACTGAAACACTTACATGATTGAGCTGAAAACCTTAGTTTCTCAATCTGAACTCCACAAACAGTAAGGTTTTTGAAAGTGAAAGCCATGCTTCCACTAAACCAAACAGGTATGTCTTACTCTACTGCCTACTTCCATTTTATGCCTTAACGTAGAAAATCATATAGGGCCCCCTGGAGCACAGTAGAGGAACTACACACAAAAACAACAACAGTAACCTTACTATGGTCGGTTACAAAGGTTTCAACAGGATAGTAGTACTGATGAATAAGCTTAAAATAAATCTCTTTAACCTTATTTACCAATAAATACCTGTTAGGAAGCGTCCAAACCTTTTTACACAAAATATTTTCAACTGATCTATTACATTTTGAAACAGCTTGAGGAGTGGAAACATAATCATTAAGAAAAAGAAAGCGAATGTTTCTGTTATTTTTCAAAGTAGATTTAAAACATATCCCACCTACGTATGTGTCAACTGGGTCTGGGAGAGGCATTTCAGAACTCGTCAATGCACTGTTATAACCTTTAAATAACATAATTACACCATTCGGGATAGCACCAAATACAATGGCAAACTGTTTTGGAGTAACAGGAAAATTATAGTGAGAAAGAAATTCTTGATAAGTAAACAAGAAACCATTCTGATAAAATAACTGACTAACCGATTGATACCATTCTTAAACCAGTTCTCAAAAAATAGGGACTTATGTTTATAACAGATATTCTTATTATTCCAAATGAAGTAACTAGTTGGAGAAAAATTGTGTTTGAAAATAGACCATGCTAAAAGTGCTTGTTTGTGGAAATTAGAGAGAGCAACAGGGATCTTCTCAATACTGTAGCTACATAACAATAGAAAATTCAAACCTCCCAACTGTGAAAAGACGTATTCTGGTATAATATTCCAAATACTGGATGTTTTTTTCAAGTAATTCCTCAACCAGTTAATTTTAAAAGTATTATTTAATGTTGCAAAATCAACAAAATTAAGACCGCCATTACTGTAGCTGTTGGATAAAACAGATTTCTTGACATAATGCGTCTTATTTTTCCATACAAAGTTACACAATTGTTGATCAATCTTTTTACATATAGCTTTATCAGGTTCTAAAGAGATGGCTGCATATGTTAGGTGTGAAATGCCTTCTGCCTTGGAGAGGAGAATCCTTCCTTTTAGAGACAAGTCTCTCTGAAGCCACTGATTTAATTTTCTTTTAGTTTTCTCTAAGATGGGCAAGAAGTTTAAATCGCACCTAAGTTTTGGATTTTTGGATATTACTATTCCAAGGTAGGTTATTGTCTCTTTGACTTGGATATTACATATACTGGAAACAGAAAGTTGCTTAACTGGCATTAATTCACATTTGTGCACATTAAGAAGAAGCCCAGAAGCATTGGAGAACAGTTTAATAGTATTTAGAGCTAAGGGAATCTGGTCTGAATTTTTTAGGAAAAGGGTAGTATCATCCACCAAGTGGGTGATGATGATCTCCCTTCCCATGACACTAATCCCTTGCAAATTACTATTCTTAATGTGATTAGCTAATAATTGAGTAGTCAATATAAATAAATATGGCGAAATGGGGCAGCCCTGACGTATTCCCCGTTGCAGATCAAATCTTGGAGAGGTACCAATATTTAAGCTTAATTGAAGAGTTACCATGAGCATATAGAGTTTTAACAGTTTTAATGAACAGGTCTCCGAAACCAAATTTTTCTAAAGTTTTAAATATAAAGCCATGTTCTATAGAGTCGAAGGCTTTGTAAAAGTCCAGAAAAAGCATATAACTATCATCCTTCACTAACTCTGAATAATCTAACAAATCAAGAACCAACCGAATATTGTTTGAGATGTGTCTGTTTTTTAGAAAGCCTGATTGTGTTTCTCCTATTATGTCCTGTAAAATAATTTTTAAACGTTTTGCAAAGATTGTAGCAATCATTTTATAAATCACAATTTAAAAGACTTATTGGACGCCAATTGTCTATTAGCAATAAGTATTTTTTAGGCTTGGGGATGAGAGTTATTAAACTTTGAGTTAGGGCAGGTGGGAAAGATTCCACCCTAATGCTTTCATAATTTCTAATAACAAAGGGGCCAAATCTTTTGCAAATTTTTGGTAAAATTCTGAAGTAAAGGCCGTCTATGCCTTGCGATTTATTAACCTTTAAATATTTGATTGATTCAAGGATCTCTGCTAATGTGATGGGACGATCACAAAAATCTTTATAGATAATATTAATTATATTAGTGCTTCTGATAGAGTCCATAAAGGATGTAGTGCTGTCATAAGAGAATTGACTGCTATAAAGATTCTTATAGAATTCAGAACAATGTTTGGCAATTTATTTTGGGTCTTCAGAGATAGAGTTACCGATTTTCAACTGATATATATTATTTTTAGTTAGAGATTTTTCCAAGCTAAAAAAGTAAGCCGAATTTTGTTCTTCTTCAAGCCAGCGTCTTCTGGACCTTACAAAAGCACCTTCTGCTTTTAGTTTATAAAGTTCATCCAATCTGTACTGATACTCAACAAGACTATTACTCTCTTCCACAGATAAGCTATCAGGACTTTTAGATGACAGGTGTGCAATGGTAGAAATTATGTTCTCTTCTTGTGCTCTATTGAGTTTAGCAATAGTACTACAATCATTTCTGAAAAACTTGCCCAATTCAAATTTAAGAAACTCCCAATGTTTGCAATAAATCCTTTCTGCTTTAGCTTTAGTCCAAAATGAACGAATTAACTCCTTCACCTTAAGAGTAACGGTTTCATGCTTGAGTACAGAGCTATTAAGTTTCCAGTAGGAGTTATGAATTTTAGAAGTAGACATTGGCAATAAATCAATATGGATTCGTATTGCTTTGTGATCGGTTAACGGGGTAGATACAATATCAGTATTCAGATTATCTTCAAGCGTACGGGAAACTAACCATAGATCTATTCTCGATTGCTTAGACCTTGAGTTATTACACCAGGTAAAGGCTCTTGTATGAGGATGCTTAACTCTCCATGCATCAATCAGATCAAATCTTTGCATTAACATTTTTAGCTTTACATTCGTATTAGTACAAGAACCAATAGGCCATCTGTCAATCACATTATCTAATGTGATATTAAAGTCACCACCTAAGAGGATATGTGCATCAGGGAATTTGGCTAACCAATTGTAACGGGGTGAAGAATCACACGACAAGGGGGAGTCAGTAAATGCCCCGGAGGGTGAGTTTATTGAAGGTTTCTGGGGTGCAGACTTCTCTCTGTCGTGGGTTGGTGCTCTGTGCTCCCCGAGAGACTTGTGCTCGTGCTTTCCAGTGGCTGTCCTCCGTGCCGTGCTTGTGTGCGGGGGCTGGCCGGTCAAACGCTGCTTTCTGGAATACAATGCAGATTCAGAGTTAGCATGGAGTCTTCTGGAGACATGTCTCACCAGCGTGTGTGTTGCGGCGGCTTATCAAGCCCTGCCGTGACGAGCCTCAGGTGCGCCCGGCCAGCCCGTGACGAGGACGTGCAGGTGATCCTCGTTGGTTTCCAGGGCGACGGTAATGAGCGCTCGGGACACCTGTCACACCAATGAACAATTTTTTCTTCTAACTTATCTAAAACATCATTCTCTGTCTTTAAATTGTACCCATATATATTCATAACAATGAAATTAAAGTTCTGAATTTGTATAACATGACATAAAATGTCCATTTGTGTCAAAGTCTGTATACGGAAGTTTGCCAGCAAATAAGTTTTTGAGTGTACAAACACCTGCTGACCGTTGAGAAGCATGAGAACTAAACATTTAATTTCCCCACTGAGATTTCCAAAAAGGCACATCCTCAGAGATGCTGTGAGTCTCTTGAAGAAAACAAAAATCTGTTTAGTATTGTTTGGCAAATAAAAAAATGGCTTTCCGTTTTAAACTGTTCATTAGTCCCCTGGCATTGAGTGAAGTTATAGATAAAGACATAAATGTAACAAGATTTGGAAAAAAAAACTAACAAACAAAGAAGACACTTGAACAAGTTCCTTAGAACAAAAGCTTAAAGACAGCTATAACCTGTGGTGAGAACATAGTGCTGCATCAACTATGACTACTTTGGACATAAATGGCCAAACATAACTTTGGCCATCGACTTAAAGCATTAACATATGGACCTGGACAAAAAGGAAGCCAAGAAAAAAACAATTTGTTTCTAAAGAAAATATATATATATGTGCATAAACAGGAAACCTTATCTCAAAAATGAGATCAATCAGCCTGATGGAAAAATCTCCTTTTTCTCCACGAAAGCACGACCGGCTAAAAAAATAGGCATTTTTCCTACTTTCCGTGCCTCATCTACTAGTGGCCACAGCTTCATTTTGCTTTCTGTCAGTCTTACAGAGATCCTCTCTGAAACGCAGACCTTTTTCTCGTAGATATGCAGATTTTTTGGCTGCCGCCCATACTGCTGCTCTGAGTGTACGCGAGGAGAACTGAATGATTACACCGCGGGTATAATTCAATTTATTCATTCCAACACCATGCACTGTATCAATCACATCCGGAAGACGATCACTGTGTTCTGGCTAGAGATGCACCGATACCATTTTTTAAAGACCGAGTATGAGTACCGATATTTCTTTCCTGGTACTCGCCGATACCGATACCTGTTTTTTGGGATGTGGCAGTTTTCCAAGTAATGACACAGTGAGACTAATAATTTTAGGACAGCTTCTCTGTAATTATAAACAACTGTAACTCAAAAAAATATATATTCTGCTTGTCACAAGGTTGTGAAAGTACAAACAATTTTCACAGTATCTAATAACTTCCATAACCAAACCAAGGTCATAATAAAATAATATTAATAATAATAATAATAATAACAATAATATATGAAAAAACATTTATCAACCTGTCACAAAGTTGTCAAAAATCTACAAACTAATTTCGCTGAACAAATGTTTATAACATAACACTGTGTAGCAATGTTCACAGTTGTGTAACAATCAAAAGTGCACAGTGAAATATAACAGTGAACTGTCTAACCATTGTGAGCAACACAATAATTGTAAGTCTACGTGCTCATAAGCCATTAGTTAAGGATGTTCCTTAGAGCATTTGTACAGCATGTTTTTACTTCTGCAATCATTTTTGCAAGATGAAAAGTACAAAAGGCCGTCAATCAGTTCACATTATTTTTCAAAAGTAAGTGGCAGGTTTTTTTCAGACACATATACTCCAATCGCCCGTTTTTGCTCAATCAGAGACTGCACCATGTAGAATGTGCTATTCCAACGAGTCTGCACATCTTGCCCAAGTCGCATGCATTTCGTCAAATACGCTTGCTATCGCTAGACCCGAATGTGAGCCTCGAAATTGCTTTGCATGAAGCATGATTTGCTGTAGAGTGAAATCGCCATCTATCCATTGCGCCGTTAAGCTGATGAGAGACAATGGATTTACACTACAACTCCAAATGTCAGTGGTAAAGCTAATTGCTTTTATGTCATGCAACATGCAAATGACATGCTTTTTCACTGCATCGTGTATTTGTGGCAAAACAATATCTGTGACATGGCGGCGACTGGGAATCTCGTACTTCGGCTCCAAAACATTAACAAAGCGACGAAATCCCACGTTATCAACGACTGAAAGCGGTTGATCGTCAAGAACAATGAATTGGGTAAGCACCTCTGTTATTTGTTTGGCTCTCGGGTTATCTCTTGTCATTTTCTCTCGTCTTGCAAGGGTTTGCTGCAGGGTTGGTTGCTGAGTGCTAACGTTACTGCTAGCGGCAAATTCTCCGTGCTCACTTTTGTGTTTCAGTTTCAGATGTTTTATCATATTACTCGTATTATAAGTACTGCTTTTTGTACCTCCTCTTGATATTTTTGCAGAGCAAAGTTTGCAGTCTGCCATGTGTGGGTTGTCATCATTAATGTTGAAATATTTCCACACTGCTGAGCCTGACATTCTGTCGCTGCTGCCGGAGTCTCTGTGCACTGAAAGTTCCCTTTCGAGCTTTCACGAGACATCACGGAGAATTCTCCGTTATGAGAACTCCTTCCCTCCAACCTTTCCTGAAGACCTATTGGCTCACGCCAGTCCAATGACTGGCCAATTGTCGCGAAGCATGCAAATATGACGAGCTCGAGAGGCAGTATAAATGCGGCGCCCGCGACAATTACGTCAGAATCTTTTTCTTCACTTTGCTGAACCTAGGTTATGGCTTAAAATATTACAGCTCACGGTTAAGGTTCGCTCATTCGAGGGCAGGCCTCATGGCTGCTCCTCTGCAGCGTTCAGGTGAGTATGACATTTCTTAAAGGTAGTCCGTCTGCCCTCTGATCAGCGGTGGACCTTCGGGACTCAGGTGATGAGCTCATGCCGACTAAATGTCCGCATTCCTCTCACCATCGAACCTGCAGGACAAGACATCAGCGGCTCACGCCCCTCTTCCATGGCGGTGCGGAGAGCCGAGGGCAGATGCGGGAGCAAAGGGATCTCACGCCGCAGATGCTGCACGGAAAACCCACTGTGTAAGCATGCAGCCCCGCCTCAGAGTGGCGTTCTGCTGTTTGCAAAGCACAATCGCTTTCATTAGCGGCTACCGGTGTGTAAGGAACAACCTCTCATTCACATGACAATAGCCCCTCATTAGCGGCTACCGTGTGAAGGACAACCTCTCATCTCAACAACCTTCACATGACAATAGCCCCTCATTAGCGGCTACCGTGTGTAAGGAACAACCTCTCATTCACATGACAATAGCCCCTCATTAGCGGCTACCGTGTGTAAGGAACAACCTCTCATTCACATGATAATAGCCCCTCATTAGCGGCTACCGTGTGTACGGAACAACCTCTCATTCACATGATAACAGCCCCTCATCAGTGGCGGCCGTGTGATCGGGACAACCTCTCATTCACATGATAATAGCCCCTCATTAGCGGCTACCGTGTGTAAGGAACAACCTCTCATTCACATGATAATAGCCCCCATCATTAGCGGCTACCGTGTGTACGGAACAACCTCTCATTCACATGATAACAGCCCCTCATCAGTGGCGGCCGTGTGATCGGGACAACCTCTCATTCACATGATAATAGCCCCTCATTAGCGGCTGCAGTGGGTAGAGGACATTTATAATTCACATGGTAACAGCCCCTTATCAGCAGCTACAGTGTGTAGTGAACATTTTATAATTCACATGATAACATCGGCGGCTGCCTTGTGTGTAGAGGACATGTTTTTCTAATTCTTCGGGAAGCACGCGAAGGTGAGGAGTCACATGACTCTCCTACGCGAGAAGCGCGCGAAGGTGAGAAGTCAGATGACACCCCTGCGCGAAAAAGCGCGCGAAGGCGAGGAGTCACCTGATGCCCTGCAGGGGGCATCCTATCAGCCTCCCAGATTTCGCCGGACTATTACGCCAGTTGTTTACGCCCCTTCACGTGGTGTTCAACTAGGTCGTATAGCATAGTCATGCTGTAGTTATTACAGCCGCTATATCGTAGCAGACCGCGGGATCGAGGTCTTCTTGGACAAGTTAAAGAGACCCGGGAAGAGGCACCACGACCAGTGCAGGAGCCCTCAAGCTGTCTCAAAATTGTAAAATGTGTGGGACGAAGTGTGTTCATTAAAAGCATACGTTTGCACGAGGAGCTTTTCCTCCTCGCTCAGTCACCACCGCCGCTCGCCCCTCCCCTTAGCGACCGGACCCCACTGCCCACACGGGTAATAGCTGCCATGCCGCTAAAGCCGCTGTGTCAGTTCATGAGCGCGTGAGAAGCGATTCCAAGAATCTCACGCTGGTTGCTCTGCATAAGAGCGAGGGTACACCCTTCAATTCAGACGCAGACCACCCCGTTTCAATGGCGTGGCGTAGTCTCTAACACTGACTCGAAATGCCCTTATCCTAAACAAGAGCTATACAATTACTCGGAGAAGGAGCAATAGAAAAATTTTCAGCGAGCAGGCGGGACGGCTGTTTTGTCCAGCCGCTGTTTGGGGTGCCTAAGAGAGAGGGTGGACTCTGCCCGATTCTAGATCTCGGACCCATCAACAGAGCGCTTGGCAGCGTCCGCTTCAGGATGTTAACGCTAAGCAGATCCTGGCGCAATTCGCCTGGGACTGGTTTGCGTCCGTGGATTTAAAGGACGCGTACTTTCACATTCGGATAGCACCGCATACACAGACGTTTTTTTCTGAATAGCTGTCAACTGTCAGGGAGAAGCACAGCATTCCAATACTCTGTTCTCCCTCCGGGCTGCTCTGCTCCCACGCACTTTCAAAGTGCATCAATGCAGCACTTCCCCCTCAGATCGAGCGGAATGCGCATCCTCAACTATCTGGACGATTGGCTGATTTTAGCTCGGTCCCTGGATACGCTTATCAGCCACATAGACTCACTGTTTATTCACTTGGAGTCCCTACGGCTATGAGAGCCCGCCTCTCGCGAGATCGCGTGGGGGATGAGACCCTGCCTCTCGTGAGATCGCGTGGGATGAGAGCCTGCCTCTCGTGAGATCGCGTGGAGATGAATCCCGCCTCTCGCGAGATCGAGCCGCAGCCAATTGTCTTCCCTGCGCCTTTTCAGGCAAGGCAGCTCTGTTCAGTTGAGGGTATTTCAGAGACTGCTCGGACTCAAGTTGGTGGATTCAGCGGTATTACATCCGGGATTATTACACATGAGCCCGCTGCAGCTATGGCTGGAATCTCGAGTCCCGTGAACGGTGTGGACTTCGGGATGTTTGCGCATCGCGGCCACATCGAAGCTCTGATGCAACCCAGATGCGCCAGATGATCACGATGGATGCATCGACTGACGGCTGGGGAGTAGTGTGCGAGGGAATGCCAGCTTCGGGACTGTAGCTGGAATCTCAGAGCCGGTGGCACATAAACCGCCTGGAGCTGGAAGCAGTCTTCTTAGCTCTAAAGGATTTTCAGCCACAGCTGGAACAGCAGAATGTACTGATTCGCACCGACAACACGTCTGTGGTTTCGTATATAAATCCTCAAGGAGAGTGGAGATTGCACCCCGAGTCGGTGGCATAAAATGGATGAGCAGACAGACAGAGATTCAGATGCGGTGGCTGCAGCGACCGTATCTCGGCTTTGTTACTGGTTAATAAAGTCTAATTTTGACATCTGGAACTCTGCTTCTCGAGCCTCATTGACTAAAATGAAGGAATCCATCTCTCGTTCTTTGGGCCACAACAGAAGCAGTCTTCTTAGCTCTAAAGGATTTTCAGCCGCAGCTGAAACAGCAGCATGTACTGATTTGCACCGACAACACGTCTGTGTTTTCGTACATAAATCCTCAAGGAGAGTGGAGATTGCACCCCGAGTCGGTTCGGATGATCTGGAACCGCTAGCGTTAAGGGAGAGCGGATGGTGGATCTGTTCGCCAAGAGCGAGAACACGCACTGCCTGTTGCTCTTCACTCCCTGCTGAAATCACGCTGACCAGCAGCTAGGCCGTATGCATTTCCTCCAATCAAGAAATGTTACCGCTGGTGTTATGAGAGATCAAGGTGGAGCGAGCATCAGTGATACTCATCGCCCCGAATCCAGCCTGGGTTCCCAGACTTGACGGAACTGCTGGAGGCACCGCCTTGCCGTTCCCCGGCAGGAAATATATGCTATCCCAGGTCGAACCTGGAACTATAGAGCCATCATGTGTGATCGCTTCAGGGGTATCAGAGGAGATGGGCGCCTTACAGTCTCGCACGCTCATGGGAGCACGAAAACCCTCTGCATGATGTTTGTATGCTTCAAATGGGAGTGTTTGTGAAAGAGTCAGGCTCATGTCGACCCGACTACTTGCACCATATGTTCTGAGTTTCCCGCTGCACAGACTGGATAGTGGATCGTTACCATCGACACTGAAGTCTATGTCGCGGCCATTGCCGTGTCCGTTCCCCGCAGAGCGGGCAATCGTTCGGTAAAAAAGGACTACATCCCCCATGTCCACTTTCGTTTCCGCCCTGGGACCAGGAAGTGGGGTAAGAGCTGTCTCATTGCAACCATTTGGGCCTTTAACATCCGTAGGTTTGAAGGGGCTATTCCTTAAAACTACAGTCCTTATGGCCTTCGCTTCGGCTAAGCGCATAGAGCATTTACACGCTTTTTCTGTGGACAGCGACTGCATTCGATTCGGTCCCGGGACTGCAGTGTCACTCTCCGGCCGAGATTGGAATACGTGCCTAAATCACTGTCTACCCCCTTCGAAAGGACAGAGACGGTTCGCTGTCAGCCCTTGCTACTAATCATCGCCCTCACAGAGTGCGGACGCCCAGACTGCAGTTTGCCCTGTCAGTGTTTTTCAGATTTTACATTGACCGTTCAAGCAGTTTTCGGCAATCGATCCAGCTTTTGGGTGCTATGGTGGGTGTACGAAGGGCCGAGACGTATCGAAACAAAGTCTGTCACACTGGATTGTGGATGCTATCACGGAGGCATATACAACCCAAGGTTTGGAAAATTCCCTCTGCACATTGAGGGCTATCGTTCCACCTAGCGTGGTCAAGATGTGTGTGTATTCAAGATATTTGCTTGGCAGTCGGTGGTCTTCGCAGAATATCTTCGCCAGGTTTTACAAGCTGGACGTTCAGTCCTTAGCCTCCCAAGAGCGGTCGGTGAGTAACTAATTCATGTTGCTAAAGTTACCTTTTTGTGGGAGGTGCTGTTTGTACAGTACATTACGCAACCCTCTATGAGGTGTTTGTACAGTACATTACGCAGCCCTCTATGAGGTGTTGTTTGTCGGCCCTGAGTTCAGTGTCAGGACATAGTCATGTTATGGTATGCTGCTCAAACACAGTTAACTCTGTATAGCTCCTATAATACTGCTATGGCTGGATGTGTTCTGCCCTGCTCTCAGCGCAGCCCATGTAGTCACTTGCCAGATATGCAAATTTAGTATACCTGAGGTGTAGGCGCTCATTGGCTTATCTCCATCTATCAGCTGTGAGCCCGCCTTGCGAGCGCTGTTATTGGTGGGAATGCTATCGCGCTGTGTAACTGGTACAGGCTGCCCGTAGCCTCTCTCACGGCGGGATTGAATAACGTTCCCATAACGGAGAATTCTCCGTGATGTCTCGTGAAAGCTCAAAAGGAAACGCTCCGGTTACTGTCGTAACCTCGGTTCCCTGAGAGCGGGTATCGGTGCATCCCTAGTTCTGGCAGTAAATTCTGACAGATGCGAATCACTTTTTTCCTCACATTATTCCCATCTATGTTTTCTGACACGCCCTGTAATTTCAGATTCCAGCGTCTAGAGTAGCGTTCCAATTCTGTAATGCTTGACTCCATGACGTCGATTCGCTTACTCTCCTTCAAAAGTGATGACTCGACCTGGGAAACTTTGGTCTTCACCTCATTCACGTCTTCACATACGGAGTTCAGCTTTTCTTTCAAACCAGCAATGTGAGAAGTATTCACCGCAACCATTGACTCCAGTTTATCAGACCTCATGTTGATTAGCTCAGAAAGTTTCGTGATAATGTCGTCAGCGGACTCACCGCTGCCTTTTTTTTGTGGGGAGGCTTCAGAGGAGTTGAAGGAAGCGAGGGGAAATCTTCCACTGACAACATCGAAAATTCCATCTTCTCTTCAGACCCATAGTAGTCGTGACAACTGTCAATTAAAACGTTGCAGGCAGTAGCCGAGTTAGCTGTCGTCTCCGTGTCAGCAGTCATTTCTTTTTTCTTCGTCGTAGAATTCTTTATTTTCTTATCAGCTGACATGTTTCTGAACAGACTGTGGTACACGAGTAGCACTTAACATCCAAATAAAACGTAGATTGAAAAAGAAATGTCCGTTTTATTCCTCAGATTCAACTTTGTTGATTGGCACTATAACTCACTTGCGCTCACGGCGCCATCTTGCGCGTCCCTCAGAATGATTTAAATTTCAAAGAGACAAGACATGACGTTTACGTTTCCATGGCAATCAGTCAATCAGTTTGTCACATCACGACACGCCCTACTAGCTCGCACCCGCGGTCCTGCGCTGTATTCAACATCCATAGAGGTCGCGATGAGTTCAAAGCGGCAAAAAACTCTTCACTCCTTTTTTACCAAAAAGTCAAGCAGCATAAAGCAGTTGGCATGTGGTATCAGAATAGTGTTGCGCAATGTTGAGTGACTCTGCCTATTGCTCTTGTTGAATTATTAGCAAGTTTTGATGTTAGTATATGGAAGAGAAAAAAAGCTGCCTGGACAAACATGCAATTATTTTGAGTGTATTTTTTCGTAACTCTTTTGTAACGTCTTTTATTTTAACACGTATGTATGTTATCAGAACCCTTCAAATAAGAATAAAGATAATGTTGATTGAACAGATTTTACAGCGTTGTGACATGTTTAACTTCTACCAATTCTACATAATGTATTTTAATCAAGTATGCATGCATTTACGGTCCGATATAGGAACGATCTTAATTTAAGGATGCTCTTTCATTGTTGCACTAATTTTATGTTTTTATGTGTTGTCAAAAATGAACAAGAAAAAGACAGCCTAGGTTTGTCAGGGCAGAATCAGGATGATAAACTACACAGGTGAGAACGAGTGGCTTTTAACACCTGGCTGTTTTTACATTGTATAAAATATATGAATACACAAGTGTTTGTAGGATTATATATGGACCAATCATAAAAACACATAATTAGTCAAATATAGAAAAAAAATTAACATTAGTATGATAAACAACTTGGTATGGTATTCTTCATGACCATATTTTGCATCCCATAATCCTACCCAATACCTAAATTTAACTACAACGACTACCTTACAAGCTATTAATAAGCAGTAAATTAAGAGTTTGAGGCAAACGTCATAGTTAATAGTGAATGGGTTCCCCATACTAAAGTGTTAAAAAATTATTTAGGATACAAATGATTGGTTATTGTCCAGCAGTGTAATTCATTTGTTATTTTCTTCTGTATGTACATGTTTCAAACACTACTTTATTTAGACAGATGTAGCAGTTTTCTTATGCACCACAGGACCAAACCCGCCAAGAAAGACGAACGCCGATAGAGTCTTTTAAGGTGTTTACTCTCCTCAGAGTGCCTCTCGCGGACTGAAGTGCACGGCACCCTGGGAACATACAACTGATCAGAGAGGGGGTGTACCAATTAGCTAAGCTCGATCACATAACATCTTTCTGTTTGAACAAATACAGTATGGAGCAATTGTGCAATTGCAGTTTTTTTTTTACAAACACAGATGATTGAATGCCATGTAAAACACTCACAATTCCCATCTTGTATGAATTATATATACACTCTTCAACCCTTCCTTAATGACATGTGGGGTACTCCAATCTAAACTTCTTGATTTGTTCTTTCCATTTGTTACTACTTATAAATTAAATTAATTTTAATGAAATGCAACACATTCACACCATTACACAGAGGCAGAAGTGAATTTAGAGTTGAGAGTGAATGAGGGACAAAGTTTCAATGAGGCTTCAGACACCACTGCTTCGGTAGCTGTCTCTCACATGACACGGCAGCAGAAGTTCCAGCATGAGGAGCCTGAGAGAGGACAGGTGGAGGAGAGCGTGGCCAAACTGAGGAAACTATCCGAGCCGTACAGCACCTGGTGCCAGGTAAACACTCCATCATGTCAAACACACAGCTGTTTGTGCACGGATTCACTTTTCACAAGCTCGACTGGTTCAGGATGCTCACTCACATAGTGAGCGGCTCTTACTCGTGGTGCCATGCGATGGTACTGGACATCTTTGGTGGACGGCTTGACACTCCTCCAGTCGAGGGCAGCCGGCAGCGAGTCCCCCGTTCCCTGCTCCTCCTCCAACCTGGCGGATGGCAGCAGGCTCCGGCCCACTGGCGAACGGCGCCGACTCCTCCGCTCCCTCTCGGACGGCAGCCACCCCTCCTCGTCCCAGGAGCACGGCAGCGAGCCTTCCGTCCCACCTGCTCTTCCATTGCTCCAGCACCACCGCCTCGGGCAGCCACTGGCGGTCTCCGCTTCTTCCTGCTGCCCGATCTCCTCAGCACCGCGATCCCCCTCAGCAGCGAGGGCTCTCTGACAGCGTGTCCCTCCTTCCTCCCGGGTTTCGGCACCAATGTAACGAAGTTAGTAGATATGGGAAGAAGGAGGCGGGAACCGGCGAACATTTAAAGACTTTAATAATAAAATAAACAAACACAAATGAAAAGCGGCAGCCCCTCACGGAAGACTGCCGCACACAAAACACAAACTAAAATCCAGGCCTGGTCCTCTCTCGTCTTCCACTGTCGTCACTCCTCATTTAACCCTTCCGAAGCTCCTCCGTGGGACTCGAGACCGGTGAGTGGCGCAGGTGTCATTCATTACCATTTTCTCCCCCGGCCTCGCTCCGTTCCCACGGCTCTCGGCCCCGCCCCACTCACCACAGCATTATAATACAATAATTCTGTTTTTGTTGTTACACCTTTAGAAAGTACAATGCATTAAAAGACATGAAAAGAAACCTTTAAATATTATAATGCATTTTCACTTTCATTTATGAAATGATATAATGCATTACAATGTATTTTATGTATACCTTTATAATGCATTAAGGCTCTCCCTTGTTTACTTAGCTAATCAACATGTCACAGATGTTGTCAGTAGGTTAAGTTGAGCAAACAAGCTTTATAAATTTGGAGAGAAACGCTACGGAAATGTTTATGAATGCAGCTCTTTCTTGTAATCTGTGACTCTTTTCATTGTGATCGTTTGACCTTCACCGATGATGATGTTGTGATGATTTGACTCCTCTTCATCTAAATGTGCCGTCTGGTCCTGTTTGCTGGTGATCTGATCCGGTCCAGCAAACGGCCAGCTTGGTCAAACAGACAGCGCAGGTATCCACGAGCACACACACACATCATCATCATTACCCACGCTGCTCTCTGCCGCTCTTGCACATCTGGCCATGTTCAGAACAACACACTGCACACAAAACAACCCATCATGCCATGTGATCAGGTCATGTGACACGAATGACGTGCAATACTGATTGAAAGGTTTGTTGTGGGATAAGGCATTCTGTTCTCTATCATAGGTTCACTTACGCTGCGTGAAAAGCTATTCACGCTTTGGGAACGCCTTCTGCGTGACCGATGTCTGAAGCCCTTATAGAATCACGCCAATTCATTGGCTGATGGCGCGACACCGCCCCTGACGCACTCACGTCGTCAGCTTATACTGGCGAACACGCCATCTACTCCTCAGATTTCTCTGCCTTCACGAAGCGGTCATACTGCCCTTCGGTGTTGCGATTTTTCTGGCCCAAATACCATATTTCGGACGCAAATTATCCATTTGCACTTCGGCGACTGCCTACAGTGGAACTTTGTTCTCCTTGCGGTGAAGTGCCATGGAGTATCACCGCTGTCAACCGCCGTGCGCGCGATTCATCGCTCGCGATGACCCACACAGTAAGTGTATAAAGTGTTTGGGGTTTTCGCATGCACGCGAAGCGGTTTATGGAATCTCAAAATGTACATTTTGTGAAAATCTCTGTCTCATAACCCTCCGCTCTTGGCTTGAGGCGTGTGAAAAGGAGTCATCCATTTTTCCCCGTCGCGCCCCAGAGCCCTCCGTGGCCTCTCGTGAGTCCGCGATCCTGGGGTTCGGATGTTGAGCTCGAGGAGATGGAGAGTGAGCAGACAGGCCTCGCCTTTTCTCTCCCTCCCTCACCCGAGCGTGTGTGGTTGTCTTTTTGATTATCTTTTTCCTAGCCCGAGGGCACGTGACACCGTTTCCTTCGGACTAGATGATATACTGCATATATAGCCTCCGACTCCGAGGATTTCGGGCCTGCTTTAGCGGATGCGCTCCCGCTTAGCAGCCAGGAGGCGCGGCCTTCCACGGCCTACTCTGAGCTCGTGGGATTGGCCCGACGAGCCCCGTGAGTCTCGGGCTTCGAAACTCGATGAGCGGTTCCTTAGCGGCCAGAATTCCAAGCCTGAACGGAGGAAGCTGTCGTTTTTCGGTGATCTGCATCAAGAGATCTCCAGATCCTGGAAACAGCCTTTTTCTTCCTGCCTTACTAACGCGGCAGCCGCTGACTTCACCAACCTTGTGGGTTCTGTGGAGCAGGGTTACACCACCATGCCGGTGGTAGAGGACACTTTGGCCTCCCACCTTTCACCCTATTTGGCGCCTTCCTGGAAGTCCCGCCCCCTCCTTCTGACCAAGCTGTGTAGGACCACTTCCGCCCTTATCGGGAAGTCCTACATCGCTGCCGGTCAGGCAGGCATGGCCCTCCACACGATGGCCATCCTTCAGGCCTATCAGGCGGATGTTCTTAAAGAGATGGACGAGGGTACTGGTCTGACTCCAGAGGCTGTGAAGGAGCTGCGCAGAGCCACTAAGCATACCGCACTCGCCGTGGGGTGCTCTATGGCGGGTTCAGTGGCCGCAGAACGCCATTTGTGGCTGAATCTAACCGAGATTCGTGAGAAGGAGAAGGTGTTCTTGCTGGATGCACCCATCTCACAGTCTGGGTTATTCGGGGAGGCGGTTAGCTCAGCAGTGGAAAAGTTCCGCTCCGCCAAGACGCAATCGGCTGCTCTTAAGCAGTTCATGCCTAGGAGGACGAGGGACCATTCCACTCCCTCCTCCTCTTTGTCTAGGGAGCAATCGCTTCCCAGAAAGGAGCCTTCTGGCGGGAGTGGCGCCCAGGCTACGCACCCTCCCCCAATTACGGTTTGGGGAGCCTGTGGCCGGTCCTTCCCTCGCCAGGGACCACGCAGACGGGTTGACTTGAGCGGCCCAACAGGCCTGCCGCTTCGGCTCCTCCGAGTCGTTCCTGACCTTCAGGTCGGAATGAGGAGAGCCGCTTCACCACCACGAGGCGAGACCAGACCGCAAAAGCGTATCTGCCCGCCTCAAACGCGCTCTCCTCGCTCAAATCTGTCACAACCACCCCTCGAGGCTTGGTGTGCAGAACGAGTTCACCCTCATTTTTCCTCGGTCTGGCAGTTGGGGGACGCGTTCGTCTTTCCCCCTCTACAGTCCGTCCTATTGCCGCCAGCGGGCCACGTGTTAGGGGACACAGTCGGTTCTCTCCTGCAGCGTACGGACCCCGTGCCGGCCACCTGTCAGTCCAGCACTTCACTCTCCATCATCCCGAACAAGGACGCCGAGGGCTTTCCTTCGTGGTGGAGGGAGTCTCTGCTTCCAGGCCTTCTCGACACCCCATCTCAGGTATGTCTTCCCTTGCACGACACTCTGCTTCCTCTATCGCATTTCATTCACGAATGGGAGCGTCTACCGGGGGTATCGCTTTGGGTTCTCCGCACAATTCGGTCTGGCTACACACTTCAGTTTGGGAGAAATCCCCCCCGCTTCGATGGGGTTCAGCTGACAGTAGTAAACAGCGCCTCCAAGGCTTCTGTTCTACAACAAAAACTTTCCTCCCTCCTACAGAAAGGAGCGATAGAGGAAATACCTCAGTCGGACATCGAACAGACATTCAGCCGCTACTTCCTTGTTCCAAAGAGAGACGGCGGCCTGAGGCCCATTCTGGATCTGCGGCGTCTGAATTTTTCCCTTTACAAAGGGAAGTTCAAGATGCTGACGATGAAAACCATCATGTCTCAGATTCAGGGAGGGGACTGGTTTGTCACTATCGACCTAAAGGATGCATATTTTCACATCCAGGTCGTTCAGCGACACAGGAGGTTCCTTCGGTTTGCCTTTGGAGGGAAGGCTTACCAATACAAGGTCCTGCCCTTCGGCCTGGCCTTGGCGCCGAGAACGTTCACAAAATGCATGGATGCTGCACTGGCCCATTTGAGGCTCCAGGGCATTCGTGTGCTGAACTATCTGGACGACTGGCTCATTCTGGCTCACTCCAGGGAGCAAGTAAGTCGTCACAGAGATATCGTTCTCCACCACATCCATTCTCTTGGCCTCAGAATGAACGCCAAGAAGACTGTGCTCCTCCCATCTCAGCGAACTGTGTTTCTGGGGGTTCATTTGGATTCCATTCAGATGCAGGCCCGTTTGGCTCCTGCCCGGATATCGAAGTTTACAGCATGTCTGGCCCAGCTTCAAGCTAGGCCGTCATGTCTCTGTAGGTACCTGCCGCAGGCTGTTAGGCCTCATGGCAGCGGCCTCCCCTGTGTTGCCCCTAGGGTTGCTTCACATGAGGCCGTTCCTTTGGTGGATGAAAGAGCTGAGGTTACAACCCACTGTACCAGCCACTCGCCGTATCAGGGTGTCGCGCAGTTGCTCTCGACCCCTTTTACAATGGCGGGACCCCGCTTTTCTCCAGAGCGGAGTGAGAATGGGTGCGATCCACCGTCGCCATATGATCACGACGGACGCATCAATGACGGGCTTTGGCACGGTCTTTGAAGGCAGACCGGCGAGCGGGGAATGGACAGGAGAGTTCCTTTCCTGGCACATAAACTTCCTGGAACTCAGAGCTGTCTTCCTGGCTTTGATGTATTTTCTATTCGCACCCTGGACAGGCTTGCGCGCCGTCTTCTCCTTTGGTCCCGGGACAAGTTCCTTTCTTTGAGGGCAGTTCACGTTCTGGGAATACTGAACCTCGTGGACGATTTTCTGTCGAGACAGAAGCTCAGGCCGGGGGAATGGATGTTGAACCGTCAGACGGTATCCCAGATTTGGGATCTGTTTGGCAAAGCGGAGGTGGACCTCTTTGCTTCTCAAGAGTCATCCCAGTGCCCGCTCTGGTTCTCCCTGAGTTCCCCGACGACTCTGAGCATAGATGCGTTCGCCCACCTGTGGCCGAATGTCAGTCTGTATGCGTTTCCGCCAATAAAGCTGATTCCGGCAGTACTATGCAGAGTAAAGGTGAGCAGTGCCCGTCTCCTTCTCATAGCCCCATTCTGGCCCTCCCAGACTTGGTTCTCGGAGCTAACTCCCCTCTTGTATCGGTCCTCCTTGGGAGATTCCGATCAGGCGGGACTTGCTGTCCCAGCTTCAGGGCAAGATCTGGCATCCTCAACCAGAGCTCTGGAAGTTGTGGGTATGGCCCATACAGGGCCAAGGGCCTTGATGGATATTTTACCTGTCGAGGTTCAGGAGACCATCGGCAATGCCAGAGCCCCCGCTACTAGGAAGCTGTACTCTTCCAAGGGGGGTGTCTTTGAATCCTGGTGTTTGGCTCGTGCAATAGACCCAGTTAACTGCCCTGTTGGTCCAGTGCTGGAGTTTTTGCAAGATAGGCTGACAGGGGGGGCGGCTGCTACCACCCTTATGGTTTACGTAGCAGCCATTGCAGCTCAGAGAGAGCTGGATGAGATCCCCCTGGGGAGACATCGGATGGTCTCCACCTTTATGCGTGGAGTCAGACGGCTTAAGCCGGTTCGCCCCACGGCAGTTCCTTCTTGGGACTTATCAGTCGTCCTCGAAGGTCTGGTGACGGCCCCTTTCGAGCCCTTAGAGTCAGCTTCAGAGCGGATAATGACTCTTAAGGTTACTCTTCTGCTGGCGCTTACGTCACTAAAAAGAGTTGGAGATTTGCAGGCCCTCTCTGTTAGTGAGATTTGTATGGACTTTGCCCCGGGTCTAGTCAAAGTGACCCTGCGGCCTAGGCCTGGTTACATTCCCAAGGTCTTGTCCACATCGTTTCACTCTCAGGTGGTCACACTTCACTCTTTCCATCCTTCTCCCTTTGCTTCGAGTGAGGATGAGAAACCTTTGCTTCGAGTGAGGATGAGAAACTTCACATGCTCTGCCCGGTTCGGGCATTGAAGCTGTATGTGGATCGCTCCAAGGTTTGGAGAAAATCCTCCCAGTTACTGGTGTGTTTTGATGCTGGCCGCTGCGGGCTTGCCACATCGAAACAGAGGATTTCTCACTGGGTGAGAGACGTATTTCGCTGGCTTATGAGGCACGGAACCTTCCTTCAAAATGTCTATTTAGCTGTAATTTATTCTTATTTCAGTTTCAGTTTTGGTAATTCAGTTACGTCAACTTGTTTTCTTTCAGCAACATTTATAATTTACTTTCTTTTTTTATTTAAGATAATCAAATATTTAAATTTCAAAAATATTTTTCCGAAGATGCTTTTTAAGGTCTGAAATAAGAACCACTCATATTTTTGACATTATGAAAATGTGAAGATGTCTTTGTTTTTTCCCCAAAGCCGTTTTCTAAGTTTAGTTTTATTTAGATACTATTAGTAATAGTTTTAAATTAGTTTTATATGTATTTTCAGTTTTCATTTGAATTTACATAAAAAATCTATTTGTTTTGATTAGTCAATTTATTAGCTTTTTAAAATATTTCTATTTAGTTTGAATTCTTATTCCAGTTTTAGTAATTTTAGCAACTTATTTTTCAATTTTAAGTCATATTTATATTTCATAAGTATTTGTAAGAATACAATTTGAATAGTTTTAGTTAACAATAGCAGAACTGTTGCTTGCCTGTTTTGTTGAAGGAAAACGCAACTGTCATAATGTTCTCTTGAGAAGTTCTGCTTTTAACACACAGCATGACTCTCTCATGTCTGATGGTGCAGAGTGTCTAACAACAACACAATGTGGGAAAATGATCATGCATTATCATAATGATGGAGCTCTGCAGACACAACACTTTCCAGCAGCTGTGAAAGCGCTTGACTCACTGCCAGTCACTCTTTATGTGGCATAACACACACACTGACCCACAGCTGAAAGCAGAACAGCCTTCAAAATAAAAAGCAAGAAGTGAAATTCAGCAGATTTTGATTACATATGTCAACACGTTATCCTCTGCCTCGTACAGTGGTGTGAGTTTGGGGCGAGACTTTGTCTGCATGCAGGAGGAGTGTTTGGACCTCAGTATTGAACAGTCAGTATTATTACAATCCCATTTGGTGACGCTAAAGCCACAGAAATCACACATTGACATGGTAATGTGGGAGAAATGCAGGGGCAACGTTCAGGTTTTCTGCTTAAAAGTTAATGTAATGCAGTATAATGTTCAAACTATTATAGTATTAGTTATTATTTTGAATCATTTATTTTCTGTTTTCATTTCAATTTTAGGTTGTTGTGCTTTTCTCATTTTTGAATTATTTTATTAGTTTAGGTTTAATATGTTTCATAATTAATTTAAAACATAATAAAAATGTGGCTATACTTCTAATATATATATATATTAGTTCTGTCAAACGATTAATCGTGATTAATCGCATCCAAAATAAAAGTTTTTATTTAGATATGTGTGTGTGCTGCGTATATTTATTATGAATATATATATATATATACACAAATACAGCATATATTTTACAAATATTTACATGAATGCATTAATATTCGTATAATTTGTCATATATAAATATATTTAATATATAAACATAACATATTTTTATATATATACAGTACACATGTCAGGGGTTGAGGGAATGGATGAGGCGAAGACCCAATCGCTGGAGGAAAAAGGCTTTTATTAACAAAACAAATGAACAAACAAAAACTACCCCGTAGGGGAAAAAACAAACTGGCTGGCTGGCTAGCTAGCAGGCAGGCAGGCAAGGCAGAGCTGGACTGGACAAGGCTGGACAGGACACAGACGACATCTGACATTAGGTACGAACCCACACGGAACTGCAAACACAAGGAGATTTTAAAGGGAGCAAATGATGAGGGTAACGAGGGAAAACAGCTGGGGAAAATGAATCAATAAACAGGTAACAAGATGGGTGGGGTCAAGACAAATTGACATGAGCACGTGGCACACAGAAAACTAGGACAGAAGCCACGTGCTCACACAAAACAGAAACACACGCACATGGCCAGCAAACAAATCACCAGCCATGTGCAAAACAGGACATGAACACACAGCTAATGAGAAAACTCATAAGCCACGTGTTCACACAAGACATGACAACATGAAAGCACGCAGCCAATGAATATACAAGCTGCGTGCCACACAGCACAAGATACAACATAAATGCACGCAGCCGATAGAAACACGAACTGCGTGCAACACAACAAACACACGTGGACAAGAGTGCGCGGTGCCGAGCGAAGAGACCGCGTACTCATTTAATGACAGAAAATGGAGCGCGAGTGTCCGAACCCCGTCACGTGACCAAAACTCAAGACATGAGTGCCGGGATCCAAACACCACGCTCCAACATGAAACAAGGCAGAGCACACTCGAAGCCGCGCGCTCACATGGACAGGATGGGAGTATCAGGGCTCTGTCACAAAACCATGGATAACACTAGACCGAAGTGACAGAACCCTGACAACACATGCATTATATATTCATAATAAATATACACATTACACACATATGTAAATAAAACTTTTATTTTGGATGCGATTAATCACGATTAATCGATTGACAGAACTATTATATATATATATAAATATATATGTTTGGAGTTTTGCTGGTTCCGATTAGAATTTTTCTCATATTTGTATAACATTATATCGTAATTTCATATAAATGTTATTTATTTACTAGCTGTGCTTAGTTTGCTCAAGTTCTTAATTTTTGCATATTCTTCAGATTCTGCTCTATATCAGAGATATTATATTTTATGACCTTAGGTCACATACAGCAGATGATCTGATTGCCAAGATAAAGACTGTTATATCTCTGCCAGTTATGCATTATGGCTTTATGGCCGCTGATAAAGATTTGCCAAGGAGCTGCATTTATCAAATCTCAAAATATAACCTAGATACAGTACAGTAATAAACCTTTGGTCTGCAGATGTTCATAAAGGGTTCAGAGAAATAGTTGTCTCGTGTCAATCAAGATGAAACTAAAACAGATATATGGTCTGGATAAAAACTATTCTTTTACTTTCTTAAAGAAATGACACTTTGAGACAAGAAAGCGTCATGTGTTCTCATGCTCTACACTGAATCTAGGTCTCTGCTCACGGTTAAGTGTGTCATTTTAACATTGCTTCTATGAAGTTAAACTAGTGATGCTTATCTCTAGATTCTGAAAGTAACAGTCTTTTGTACCGACTCTCAGGGCGTCTACGGGACGGTGAAGCCCAAGGTTGACCGCACTGCACAGTTCGGGCAGAGTAAGCAAACACGAATGAAACATGCATACTGGACTTCTTCAATTAAATGTCATAAAGTGAATCTTTGCACTGTCATCTAGACAGTTATGCTTACTTGAAGAACCCCCCGCCTGAGTTTTACCCCAGAGCCGGAGTCATCGGATTTGCCGGGATCCTGGGCCTTTTCCTTGGAAGAGGTAGTGATTTAGAAGAAAAGATGGTAACACTTTACATGCATAAGACTTACATGACACCTTCATAATCATGGCATGATGCATGTTATGAATAAGAAGGGTTTTATGCATGTTTATGACAGCTGTAATTAAGTGTCATTCCATCACTTATGTAATTTTTAATGCAAAGATGACATTGTTTGAAATGTCTTTGTTATGGGCCAGGGGTAAGGGTAGGTTAGGTCAAATAATGTCATCTTTGCATTCAAAATTACATAACTGAGCGAATGACACTTAAGTTGTCATAAACATTCATAAAACCTCCTTCATATTCATGACATATGTCATGTCAGTCTTATGCACACCCCTTCAAGTAAAGTGTTACCAGAGTTTTCTGCCCCAGTTTTTGTCTTGTTCTCCTTTACAAATATCTAAAAGACATTTACTCAAGATGCAGAATGACAAGATATGAAGTCTTGTTTTGTGAAAAATGTAATAATTAAGGGATTTCATGCTTAAAATAAGAGGAAAATATCTGTCAGTGCGCTCTCAGAGATAAAGGTACTAAAGCGGTCACTTGAGCGGTAGCTTTTCAAAAGGTACTTGTTTGTACCTAAACGGTCCATTTTGGTACCTTAAAGGAACATATTAGTACTGAAAGTGTACGTAATTGAACCTAAAGGTACAAAAGTGTACCTTTAGAAAAGGTACCGCCCCGGTGACCGCTTTTGTACCTTTATTTCTGAGAGTGGAATCAGAAAATTGAACTTAATTCAAGGAGAAACATTTTTTTTTAACAAGATTATTTAACAGGAACTTATTGGCAGATATCTTCTTGTTTTAAGCAAAAATAATTCATTTCAATAAATTTTTCAGAAAACAAGGCTTAATATCATAAGTCATCTTGATTTAAGAATATTGCAGTATTTGTCGTGGAAAGTCTCCCAAAACTTGAATAGTATTTATTTGCTTTATTGCACTCACTGATATTTCAGATACAAAAACATCCAAAATATCAGTATGTTTTTTTTAAGTCTCTTCTGCACACGAAGGCTGCATTTATTTGATCAAACATACAGTAAAATTATGAAACTATATTACCATTTAAAATCACTTTTTTCTATGTGAATATATTTAAAAATGTCAATTATTTCTGTGATGCGCAGCTGAATTTTCCGCATCATTACATAAATATATTTTAGTGAAAACACTGATACATTTTTTTTTTAATGACTCTTTGATGAATAGGAAGGTCAAAAGAACAGTGTTTATTTGAAATAGAAATATGTATAACATTATAAATGTCTTTACTATCACTCTTGATCAATTTAATGTGTCCAACATTTGAACGGTAGTGTCATTTTAGTGATATTTTGTTATTTCAAGGCTCCAGGCTGAAGAGACTGATCTACCCGACCGGTCTAATGGCTGTGTCTGCATCCATGTATTATCCTCATGAGGCCGTGACCGTAGCAAAGGTAGGTTGTCTGTGTGTCTTGTCTGTTTTTGGCTCAAGGGTTGCGACGTGTAATCGGGCCTGGAAACGAGAGGAGGAAAAGGCGAGGCGAGGTTACGATCTGTAACTTTCCACCAGTTACAAACAGCAGATGAAACACATTCCTAACAACTCCCAAGGACACCGAGCGAAGCTGCATCAACACTGTGTCTAATATCAGCCGTTTGTCTGTTTGGATTGTAACCGATATAGACTTTGCAGTGAATCTGTCTCTCTCTCGCCTCGCACGCGTCCTGCTGAAACGCTGTCAACACACTGTTGTGTTGATTAACATCTGATCAAAATCTCTCTGAAGGGCCGTTTCAGCGCTGCGTGTCCCCATCCTGTCAGATATACTGATGGAAATGTCCTGAAAGGCCAGCGGGAGCACTTATTAAAAAATAAAACAGCCCAAAATTAGAACTAAAGTTCAAATGCAAGGTGTCAAGGTTATGCTGGATGCACAGGACAGTTTGCCCTGCTGGTAGACACGGGTAACTACACCACCTGGCCACAAAATTAAACTCATTCATTTTGAGTGACAGTATTAATTGTCAGTGCTGTATGGTTGTTTTAGTATTATAGGCAGAGAAATATTTTTCAGCATTTTGTCTACGCTCAAGTACAGTATTTCATACACTGCAAAAAGTGATTTCTTTTATCAATGTCATCTTCCAGCAGAAATATTACAAAAATGAACAAGAAGGTGGCTAGTCGCAAACTGAATTCAACACAGACTGGAAAAGTGTAAAAAAAAATATTTTATATAAATTGCATTGTGCAAAAAAGCAGAAAGCATGCGAGTTAAAACCAAATGCACACGAGCAAGCAGACATTTCAGCACATTGCTATGTTCAGCGCTCGCTTTATAAAATAATAATTATAATTTGGTCAACTTTTCCAGTCAGTATTGGATTAAAGGATTTGTTCCTGTTTGGAGCGCTACAATTCTCTGACACTTCCAATAGAAATATCTGCAATCTTAAATCAGAAATTAAAAATGCTTTCTAATACGATATTAAGTATTTTTTCTTAAAAATGTTTATGCTTGAAACAGGAAGAAGAAAAATCTGTCAATTGGATTAGAAAAATACATATCATTCAAAAGGAAAAATAATTTTCATAATTGTTTATGATTTTAAGCACAATTATATATATATTTTTTTAACAGTGTGTATATATATATATATATATATATATATTAATAATATGATGTATTATGTGCTGCTGAAAATCATAAAGCAACAAAAATATAGATTTATTTTTTAACTTCATTATTTTTACTGCCAGTGAATCACATCAAGACCAGATTTCCAAACGCTATACGCAGTTATGTAGCCCACCAATAACACAAGGTCATTCAGAAACACACACTATGACAAACACATGTACTTCCAGCAGTAAAATCTCAGTATGTGTGTGTGACCCTTTCTGATCTCCAGAACACAGGAGACGGAGTATACGACTGGGCGCTTCAGACTTATGTTGCTGTGGAGAAACTCATCAAGGACAAACCTGCCTCAAAGAAAGTGAGTCTGGCTCTTCTCACACTGACTTTTACATTCATGCGTTTGCCAGATGCTTTTATCCAAAGCCATTTACATCACATTCAAGGTTTGCATTCTTTGCATTTAGGAATCAAACCCACAGCCTCTACTGTTTGACCCGCAGAAAGCATTTAAATACTGTAAATCTTGTGTTTGGGAACTGCCTGAGCACTTCTTGCTTTGTGTTTTAATAGGATCAAGCTGAAAAGAGTTCCAGCGGGGAGACCAAAGCTTAGGTACAGAATATCAAACATCATAAACAGCTGGTGCACACCGTGCAGAAACAACATTAATACAGTCAGAACAAACTCTTTCCCAGCTGTACTGCACTAAGATTTGTTTTCACACATAAAACCTGTTAGATTGCAGTAAAATAGCCAGATGACCTTATTCATTTACATTTATGCATTTAGTAGATGCTTTTATCCAAAGCGACTTACAGTGCACTCAG
This sequence comes from Gymnocypris eckloni scoliostomus, assembly GCA_027564155.1. Lineage (NCBI taxonomy): Eukaryota > Metazoa > Chordata > Actinopteri > Cypriniformes > Cyprinidae > Gymnocypris > Gymnocypris eckloni. Next base: position 37,731,561 of record CM050414.1, on the reverse strand, counting down.
ATTATACATTTATTGTCAGTACATGTGTTCCCTGGGAATCGAACCCACAACCTTTGCGCTGCTAACACAATGCTCTACCACTGAGCCACAGGAACACTACAATGCACATTTATGAGCCTTTTTGTGATCTTTTTGAGAATACAGTCCTCAAGTTCACACAGGTGTCCAGCAGATGAACCTCAGGCGTAGAGGAGCACATTAACTAGCAAACATCATCCATTTACATTTACCTTTAGCAGACGCTTTTATCCAAAGAGACTTACAAATGAGGACAACGAAAGCAATCAAAACCAACAAAAGAGCAATGACATGCAAGTGCTGTAACAAGTCTCAGTTAGCTTAACGCAGTCCATGTAGCAAGGTTTTTTTTATTATATAATACATAAAAAGAAACAGTTAGTAAACGAATAGAGTGCAAGTGTAAAAGGGGAAATTCTCTTTTAAGAATAGAATTAGAATAAAGAGGGCAAGTAATGTAATCCAATTTCATTTGTAATTGAATTATTAATATTTGCAATGTAATTTAATTTGTAATCCAATTACAAACACACACACGTTAAATGTTTTGCTTTAGTTTTGTTAAAATATTTATTTAAAATAAATGCTAGTTTATTATTATTTTGTTATCTAATGCAATGACATTCAGACATGTTAATATAGTGCATTAAGCACTGCTGAAAAGCGATGCAAGTTAAATGGAACGAAATGTGTTTGTTGTGAAAGTAAAATTAAATATTTTTCACTGTCAATACATAACAAAAACACCTTTTTTAATATTTTGCTTTAATTGTTTTGTCTTACTAGAAATCTTTATTTGCATTAGATTGTAAAATATTAAACCAAGTGGCATCTTTAATCAAATATATTTGAAATGATATATTGAATATGCAAATGTACAATATATTTGATTTAAAATGCCACTCGGTACAGTATTTTGCAATCTAATGCAATGACATTAAGGTGTGTGTGTGTGTGTGTGTGTGTGTGTTACAGATTAAACCTGCCCTGTTTTCTCAGAAGTCCTCGTGACTGGTTTGCTGTGATGTTTGTCTGACAGTGAGGTTGTGACGCGGGATCTCCATCCTTCACTCACGCTCATGACCTACTTTTGCACTAGTCACTTTCATCAGACGGAGTTAGTGGCCTGACTGGAAACTTCTGAACTTCAACTGCTGAGATTGTATTAAAAACACTTTGGTGTACCAAAAACAATTGTGAGGAGTGATTTCTGATTGAAATGATGTATATGCATGTAGTGTGCAAGATTAGGAGGAAACGTTAACATGTTACTGTCAGCAGTTTCTCAGTCTGAACTACCTCTTTCTGTGAAAACACAAAGAAACTGCAGCAGCTAACCAACCTCTGAACTAGTTGGTTATAGAGTTAGACGTCTGGTTGTTTCCAAACAGCAGCACGTGATTAAAACACTTCCTGAATGAGGTTACGCTCTCACCTTATCTGTTAGAAGAAATCTGAAGCCAAACATGCTAATATTTTAAAGTGAAAACCAGAGGTAATGAACCAAAACACACATTTTTGTTTTCTAGGGGACAACAGGGTTAACATAACTCCCAACAGAACTTTCACTCAGTCAGTTTCTCAGAATATAATCTTTATTTATTGACCGATGCATTGCAGGTGTTTAACAGCTGTAGTCATGATCCTCCTCTCTGGAACGCGTCCTCCCGCACTGGCGTCTACTTGGTTGACATCTTGAGTAGGTTGCACTTGTCGATCTCGTACAGACGCCATCCCTCCTCGTGCGAGAGATCAGACGCTCCGCGCCGCTTGTAGAACTCGATGGACGACGTGTTCCACTCGGCTACGATGAAGTGCATGCCGCTGCATCGAGTCTTCACTGCCGTCTAAAGAGAAAAATAGAGTATTTGGTACTAGCTCCGTTTTGAAATTCAATATTTGATCAATTGGTTTGAAATAAAACGTAAAATTTGTCTCATTGATCTACACATGAGAAGGCGGGCCTAAAATAGAATATTACCATAACTCTAAATTATTTAAAATATTATTTTTTTAGGTTGTAATGAATTATAAGTACCTCACTCAGCATCTTCAGGATTTCAGAGCCAATTCCATAACCTGAAAGAAAGCAGAAACAACATTATAAATAGGAACGAGTATTATTATTATTTTAATTAGAAAAAAATATTACTTCAAGAGAAATACATACACATAAAAATTATAATATTTTCAGATTTTATAACAAATAATAGTATATATGAATTATATCAGTATTATAACCGTAAATATTAAAATTGCTATTACTATAAAATATTGTGTGTGTGTGTGTGTGTGTGTGTTAAAAATCAACATTTAATTCTTAATAGTAACACACATATATAATAGTTACTATAATTAGAAAAAAACATGTACTAAGTGGAAACAGGTGGCATCACTTCACACCTCTGAACTCCTTCATCACATAGAAGTCCTCCAGATAAAGCAGCTTCCCAATCCAGGGGTCGTAGGTGAAGTAGTACATGGCAAAGCCAACTACTGTATAACCTGACGAGGAAGTCATAGAGGAGGATGTTAGTACAGCAGCAGGGTTAAAGCGGTTCGAGAAGACAGAGGAAAATTACGGGATTCTGATTCAGCGGCTCTGACGTCACACCTAACGCTTGACGCAGAATTATAATCTAGACGTGGCATTAACCGTAACAATAATCCATCCATGATATAAAAAGCCGTTTTTGTAACCAAGTTAACACTGATGTGTTTGGCTTGCCTTCGACGGACTGTCTTTCTTTCGGTACTTCAGCGACGACGCAGTGATAAAACGGATGATCGCCGAAACCGTCCTCGAGCAGCTCTGAAAAATAAACAAACAATCATCATATAATCATATGTTATACACGGAAAGCGTAACGTTAAGGTTTGGATTTGAAGACCGAATGACGGTCTGTACCTTTCTCGGTCAGCACGACCTGCTCCTCCATTTCCTCAAACTTGGCAAGTTCCTAGAATTAATTAAATAGCGTAAATTACTTCGCAAACGTCAACATGTAAACATTGTCAACGAATTATTGTTTTAGAACACCGTCATACGCATGCGCAGTAGTCGTTTACCTTTATGAGTCGCAGTATGTCAGACACGTCCTTGGGCTCGGCTTTCCGTAATATAAAATTGGCCATTTTCTTCTTTTACTCTTCTTCCCTTTTCTTACTAGTCCACGGTATGTGAAATGTAGTAAGATTTGTTTCTTCATTCGATTCCAAGGGGGCTACCCTCAGCAGAAAGTCTGGGTTTCTCACCCTGTCAGTGCGGAATTACATCAAGTCTAAAGTCGCAGGAAGCGCTTTGTCTGAAAAAGCTAAACCGCTCCAGCGATATTTATAGAGGTTGTGTGACGCTACTGGGCATGCGCACATCAATGCAGCGTCATTTTGTCACACTGTACAACAATAATTACTATTTTTTAATTATTTTAAGGGGTAGGTTTAGGGTTGGAGTAAGTGTAGACGTTAATAAAACACAATCTAATGGGTAGAAAATTAATTTCATTGTCCATTTCCAGTCGGTATGTATGGGCGAGGCGCTGACGTCAGCGACCGGAAGTACTGAGTTATATAGCATAGCTTGAGTAGATCTTTAAAGAGTAACGTTACAGAAGACTCGCATCAGTAGCAAAGATAACCCCTTTCTAATATGAGATCACCAAATAAGAAGCTAATAAAAACAATACAAATTCTAAAGCTTTTCAAATTTATGTAACTGCTCTATTGTATGTATAACGTTTTTTATTTTATCCTATTTTTTATATTGTTGTTTAATTTATATTTGTATTCATTTTGTTTTTGTTCTGTTTTGAATCCTTTTGAGATGCGCAACATTGTCCTATGTTTACGTTGTGTTATTGTGCAAAGAAACTGAATAAAAAAAAAAAAAAAAAAAAAAAAAAGTAGCAAAGATAACCAGTACAAACCAGAACAAAGAAGAATGGCTGGCGGATATTGTGTCAAGGCTGCCGACCAATGAAATATGAGACACGGATTCTATCCTTTTATAAATATTTCAGACGCAACTAGTTTTAGTTCGCTCTTTTTTGACCCTTGAGAGAAACACAAACCACTGCTAACAAAATATTCGGATTAAGTTAATAAATTCTTAATAGTAAAATAAATTAGATTCACTGAAAGTACAACAAAGAGTGAAGAATTAAATGTAACGTGTTTTACTTTACTTTTTAGGCATTTAGCAGACGCTGTTATCTAAAGCGACTTACAAATAAGAAAAAGTAACTAAAACTATAAGTTAAAACTCTATAAATACTATATACACACATTTAAGAAAATGGAGAAATTAAATAAAATGACAAATGCATACAACAACATTTCAAAATTAAACATTTAAATGAAAACAAAAAATAAAGCTAAAAACATTTCAAAATATTAAAACAACAAAAGTATAAAAATTATTCTAAGATGACACTAAGCCAAACACACATATATATATATTATTTCATTTCCATGTAGTATGTTGAAGTAACTGTCACAAACTCGGTCTCTGTGGCCCTCCCCGAACACCACCGTCACCGGAGTATTAACTCATGAACTACATCTCCCACAATGCCCTGTACCTGAGACTGATTGCTGCACAGGTGTTTCTCATCTCTGTGGCCTATATTAGCTGCCACCCATCAGGCACTCTTTGCGAAGTCTTGTTTTGCCCCGGCTAACACTTCTGAGCGTTTATCCTGATCTTCTGTGTTCGACCTAGGACTGTTTATATGACCCTGTGATCTGACCTCTGGACTGTCTATTACTTCTCCTGTCTGCCGCCTGCCTCGACCTAAGCCTGGTAAACGTTTATGAGTTTGGACCCATACATAAATTCATACATCATTTATCTAAAATTAATATATAGATAACAAATCAAACGGCAGTAGTTTATCAGTAATCATAAAAAAATAACACTGCCAAACACACATGCTAACAAACAACAACTTCCACACAGTAAGAATTGGTTATAAAAACTAAAACAGAAGTGAAACAAGCAGTAAGAAAGAAGATGAATAAAAAGCGGTACTTATATCCTTTGGACAGTGTCTCTGCCCGATCGCACGGATGGTCTTTACGCTCTTCGGTCTTCTCACGAGGAGGTCTTCACACGACGGCTGCCGCGGTAAACTACGCTTTTTATACCCATCTAACAAAACACTACTCCAATTCATCTGAACACACTTTCCTGTTAATCACAATAAATGGCCAAGCAAGCGCCGACACTGACACAGTACGACACCAAACGCCATTTCAGCACGTCACGTAACTGCTAACTAAATTATTTTAATTTGTATTAATAAATCAATATATTTTAAATAATAATAAACAAATAAAATAGTGAAGAAACCAATACAAGTAAAATAATTAATTAATAACAACTCATTATTATATTTACAATACAATTTATTAACAATCAGTTGCAGTATTTATTATAGCATTTTCAATAGATATTTGAATTTTAAGTTAAGTATACATTTGAGTTATAATAGAATTTGAATGCACAACAATATGAGTTAAAAGTTAAATGGAAAAATTGATATGAAAATCTGATGACCATATTTTCTATTGTCTAGCGCACTAAATATTTTTAATATTTTTTTATATATTTCTTTACCTGTTGTTTTAAATATTTCAGAATTGGTTTAATTTGGAGTTTAATCCCAGAGTTTAAGGGTGGCTTTAGACTTTTGGACCATATCAAAGTACAGTAGCATTGTCACATACTAGGTGTGCCCCAGTTTGCATACTTATACACTATTCTGCCCTGTCTTTAGTATAAATAATGTATCGTGTGTTCACACTGGCCCAGATAATGCACTTATATAACTGGGAGAAGATATCATTGATGTCAATGATGATAACATAACCTTATTTATACACTAGAGAGTTGAGTACATAGAGTAAGTGCATAGTGCTATTTGGGACACAACTACAATCATTACAGTGGAAGTTGTTTTCATACAAAAGCAAGGATATTATTTGACTGCAGCACAAAGAGTAGTCTCCTCTGGGTTACAGCTCGCCCCAGGGTGTCATAATATCAAGCCAAGACAGGAACAACATGTTTCACAGTTTGCACAAAAAGCCTGTTGCCAAACCAAACTGCTAGCTTGTACTTGTGAACGCAATCATCTGTGTGATTGTAGGCCTGCGTTCTGTTCGTTCTGATGTTTGCATGCTTTGCTCATTAAGGTGACAGATCTGCAGTGTAATCAAGAAAACTATCATCACAGATTTTTACCTCGAACTTCATATTTAGTTGCATGTGATTTTATAATTGGCAGCTAAGCTAGATTAGTTCAGTCACAAAATAAAATATATAGTTTACTCCCATACTTAGTGTGCAGACTCACATGTGTTTATGCACAAACAGCCACGGAAACTTTACAAATGTGCGAGATCAAACGCTGTTTATTCACAGGAATAGAGCAGGAGGACATTGTCATATATTGTAGACTTCAAAGGCTAATGCATTGTTGGGAGAAAACAGGATATATTAAAATAATATTCCCATATTTATCATTTATGTTGAAACAAAGGTGACAGCGAGGCTTTGTTTTTAGATTTGGAGATGCTGTTATTTGTACTGAATGGTGCTGATGCTATTTTTGTCTGTGTGTCTTCTTATAAATGTGAAACAGATCTTTGGATGAGCAACTATTGATAAACACAGCATAATGAAGATTGGTGACACTGTTAGATATTGATTTACAGAGGCGGTAATATCATGCATCATTGCTGTGTGTGCAATTATAGACATTACAAAGGCAGAGTAACCTTATTAAATAGCTTAAGAATAGCATTTACCTTGAATTAAAAAGCTATGATCAGTCTAAGAAATTGAGCAGCATTTTATGCACCATGTAAATATAGATGTGAAGTTGCATACGCATTGTTTAAAGTGCCACGGCTAGTGGATGTGTGTGATGTACTCCCAGAGTAAAGTTAGATTTGCCTTTGCAATGCAATAAACAGATGTTATACAGTGCAATGTGTATGCAGTGCAGGCTTAAAGCACAAAGCTTGGCAAATGCTTTGTTGATATGTTTTATCACCATAATGCTGTATGATATTTGATGCATTTCTAAGGCCTCTAAATTATACATTTTATGTATGAATAATTGAACAAACATCCACATTCTGCTCATAGTTCATGTGTGTTTGTGCTATGAAATCTTTACTGCTTGAAATGTAAGAATAACCTTGATATTGTTGTTAGTAATATCTAAAAATTAGGGGCAGTCGTGGCCTAATGTTAGAGAGTTCGGACTTGTAATCAAAAGTTTGTAGGTGAGGGGACTGAATGTCCAGCACTCTCTCCACCTTCAATACCATGACTGAAGATGCCCTTGAGCAAGACACCGAACCCTCAACTGATCCCCGGGTGACGCAGCATAAATGGCACACACTCTGGGTGTGTGTTCACGGTCTGTGTGTGTGTGTGTGTGTGTGTGTTCACTGCTGTGTGTGCACTTTGGATGGGTTAAACGCAGAGCATAAATTCAGAGTATGGGTCACCATACCTGGTCGTATGTCACTTTCACTTAGGTTGCAGGTTCGAGTCTCAGGTCTGGCAGGGATGGTAGGTGGGGGAGTTAATGTCCAGCGCTCTCAATACTATGACTGAGGTGAGACCCTTGAGCAAGGCACCCAACCCCCATTGGCTGCCCACTGCTCTGTGTGTGTGTGTGTGTGACTGTGTGTGATACTGTGCGTGAGACTGTGTGTACGTGAGACTGTGTGTGTGTGCGTGAGACTGTGTGTACGTGAGACTGTGTGTGTGTGAAACTGTGTGTGTGTGTGTGTGTGAGACTGTGTGTGTGTGCACAAATTCCAAGTATGGGAAATTCCACACATCACATCCTTTCCTTTCCTTTAAAATTAACATTTTGGACTGGACTGCAGCAACTTAAATTTACGTGATTATACAGATTCCAGACATTTTTTTTTTTTAGAAAAATCATGTTCATGTATGAGTAATATCAGGCTTTTGAGGAATGTTTAATTGTTCATTTCTCAATCATCACAGGATTGCATGTTAATGACATGTTTTGATCATCAAAACTAAGCATTGAAATATCATCATACTAAGACATATGTGAGCCTGGACCACAAAACCAGTCTTAAGTGTCTATTTTTCGAAATTGAGATTTGTACATAATTTGACATCTGAATAAGTAGCTTTCCATTGATGTATGGTTTGTTATGATAGGACAATATCTGGAATCTGAGGGTGCAAAATCACCTTTAAAGTTGTCCAAATGAAGTTCTTAGCAATGTATATTACTAATAAAAAATTAAGTTTTGATATTTACGGTAAGAAATTGACAAAATATCTTCATGGAACATGATCCATGAATGATTTTTGGCATAAAAGAAAAATGTATCATTTTGACCCATACACAATGTATTTTTGGCTATTGCTGCAAATATACCCCAGCGACTTAAGACTACTTTTGAGGTATATTTTCACATTTTAGAGTTATAGAGTGATTTTATGTAAGTGTCTGCTAATTCATTTTTGGGGGGGCATTTGAAAAAAAAATTGTTTTCACAATAACAGTCTGATTGGTAAAACATGACATAAAACACATCTGCAAACTTTCTAAAAGATTTGTAAAATATATTTTAAAATAAAAAAACATTTTCTTATCACCATTTCATGTCAGGCTTCACAGGGTTAAGAAACGACACACCTCTATCTCTGAACATGTACAGCAGCGTGTATCTCAGCACCAGCGTCTCTTGTTTATCCGGTTCCAGTTTCAGTCCATGAGCCGGACTGTATTTGTGAATGGAGTATAATCAGCACTGACTCATTCACATCCGCTCTCAGCCAGAATCCTTGTCCGAGAGACTTCTAGGAAGTTTCCTATGACGACATGGATATTGAGTCATTTCCAGCACCCTTGACTCAACAAAAGCACTTGTGCATTTTTCTTATATCTGGAAAATAAGGTATAGACCTATTTAAAAGTTGTAATAAACATCGTATGGGGTGCGGATGTCTCCGAGGACACCGGGCAGGAAGGCTTTGTTATTTTCACAGCTTTGTGTTTCCTTTAGTCCAGACAAACGTACAACTGAAACATTTAGGAAAGTCTACGATAAAAGTTGAATTACAGAGTTTATTGACACAGTACAATTGCAGGAGCAGCGCATGCAATAATAGACAGGCCTTTACTAATAAGCATGTAACTCTCGTTCAGTTTGGTTCTGTTCCCGGGAACGTCTCAGGAATCTCCCAGAAAGCATTGCACTCCCACTTCACACGCAAACACACAGCTGGACTGAGCGATGCTTTCAGGACAACTTTAATATTTACTGTTGGACATTTGTTCAAATCCTAAATATGAGCAAATTTGAAAGCAAAATGGAAATTATTTTACAAAGTTGTAAATAAAAAAACATGTCTGGTGTTTTTAATATGCCTAAAACGATGTGCAAATGTATCAGTCAACACCATTAGCAGAGCATTTTCCCCTTAAAACTGCAGTTTACCAAATAAGTTTACCTCAAAAATGCTTTTTGAAACCGCCGTTTCCCATGCCACAAATATTTAACTAATCCCGTTAACCTGAGGAGCGGGGGCGGTGTTTTTCATCCACTGGTCCTTGGTTTCTATTTACAACCCATGTGCTGCATTGAGAAATGCAGCCAAAACCCAGACATACACTATATCGCCAAAAGTATTGGCACCCCTTCTAATGAAAGGTTTGACTATTTTAGTAATTTCCATGAATACAAATCTTAATGTTTAAGCATATAATGATATTCTAGGGAATCTAATTGTATAGCAACAGTTTGGACAGAACTCTTTTCTATTCTAACATGACAGTGTCTCTGTGTATAAGACAAGAATCAAAGAGAAATGATGATTCAGTCAGTGTGGAAGAACTTGACTGGTCTGATCCCAGCTGAACACCTCTGGTGTGACTTTAAATGAGCCACAAACTCATCATCAAACACTATTATTATTTAGCAGGTTTATGTCATATTCTGAGTTTGTGTTTCACAGTTTTTATTCATTTCGAGGAATACTGAATCTGTGTTTGTGCGGGTGAGATGAGTAAATGCATGTTGACATTTATTCTAGAACTACAGTAACTTGCATTAGTTGTAATGCGTTAACTGGTCTTGACTTTGTAGAAGTGTAAAATGGGGAAACATCTCATGCCAAAAATGAAAACGATGAGGAAATAAAGAGTTAAAAATATGTTCAATTTAAACGTTTTATTTGAATATTTTCAGTATAATTAAAGATCGAAGTATACAAAGACGTGTATATGCCACGTCTATATAAACATCAGTACATTGCATGATAAGCAGAAGGTATCTGATTAATGAATTATTAAACCACAAAGGTAAATATTATATCTTAATGTATCTTCAAAACAAGAATATCATTTTTCAAAACTACAAATTAAGGAAATTTCACATTTGAAGATAGTAGTGGACTATCAATTTTAAACTCGTCATAAAAACACAATGACATATAAAGGGGGCAGTCGAATTATGGGTAAGAATGAAGGGTTTTGGGTGTAACATCACACCCTGAAGGATTCAAAATAACGTTTTGTTGGAGATTTGTCCTCTTCGGTGGACACCAGCACCAGAGGGTCAATCATTGAATGATTTTCTGCTGTGGGTTCACTCCTCGTTGGTGATCTTGAGCAGGTTCTGCTTGTCGATCTTGAAGAGCCTCCATCCTTCCTCCAGCGAGAGATCAGACGCTCCGCGCCGCTTGTAGAAGTCGATGGAGGGTTTGTTCCACTCCGCCACGATGAAGTGCATGCTGCTGCACCGAGTCCTGACCGCCGTCTGCAGAAACCAGTCAATGATTGGAGAAAGCTGATTGAGTACACGATATACTGCCAGAGGTGCTGTATAATGCTGGATCATTAACCTGGGACTAATTATTAACTAGCATGGTAAACTTTGAGCTTTGGTACCCTACCCTCGTGACACTTCTACTTAGCATAAACATTTATTGGAAAAAAACTTTGATGTAGAGACAATTTTCACTCAGAAATTGCTAGTAAGTTATACAAATAATTGTATAGAAACAGCAAGTCACATTTATATTTATGCATTTAGCAGATGCTTTTATCCAAAGCGACTTATAGTGCATTCATTTTTAATCAGTGTGTGTGTTCCTGGGAATCGAACCTACAACCTTTTGCATTGCTCTACCACTGAGCCACACATGTACAATTAAACATGGAAATGTTTTAACGAGAAAGACTGAAATTGTGTTTTCTTGCTAAATGTACTCAACAAATCATAGATTTTTGTACAACTTTGAAAACAAATTATTAGTGTGTATGCTTAAAAATACATATTTAAGTACAAACTAAATGTAATACTTTTGGATACTTAATCGTTTTAAGTGTTTTGACCCACTTAAGTGGGACTTAAGTAAGGACTTACTTAAAAGTAGGACTTAAGTACATCTTTACATTTACGGTTAAATAAAATATACTTTAATGTGATTTCTATTTAAGCTTGTATGACATGTTTTTAAATATATTTTGCATAGTAGTGATGATGATGAATATAAAATATATAAACTTGTTATTAGTACATTAATAAATGTTATATTGAATAACACACTACAGTTAAAATGATAATAAAGTACTTGACATGAAGCCCGTTTCCGCCAATGAATAAAAATGAGTAAAAGGTAATTGCACCTTTTATTTTATATTTTTTCTCATTATTGCATAATACAAACTCACAATCCTAACTTTTTCTTTCTCACAATTGCGATAAAAAAAGTCAGAATTTGTAATTTTGACTTTATAACCTGCAGTTGCATGTTTATATCTCACAACTCTGTGATAAAAAGTCGCAATAAAATTATCTTAACGAGATAAAAAGCCACTTTTTATTTTTATTTTTATTATTCAGTGGCGGAAACGGGCTTCCATAGCTGTAGTATGTTAATCAATACATTAAAACAAATTAATGTACTTAGTTCAAAGAATGGAAAATAAATATTTAAATTTTAAAGTATGTAACTCAAGTGAAACACATGAAAGTGTCTCTTTAAGTAGGTAGGCTTTTATTTTATTAATATTGTATTATCTGCAAGTATTTGTTTTTAAATATACTTATATGATTTGAAGTACACTACAAGTGCACAATTAAGCAGATGTATTTTTCAGAAGGGTATCTACTGTATGTGATCTGAGCAACATTAAACAGTTTCGTCATGAGCCAGACTGATGAAGAAAGTTTAAACACACCTGACTCAGTTTCTTCAGGATTTCAGACCCGATTCCAAAACCTATTTTAATAGACGGAAAAGTGTGTTACATGACAGTGTCTCATAATTTTGATAACACAAATATATAAGGTCACATTCATACCCCGAAACTCCTTCATGACGTAGAAGTCCTCCAAGTAGAGCAGTTTCCCAATCCAGGGGTCATAGGTGAAATAATACATGGCAAAGCCAACGATCACATGACCTGCAAACACACTTCAGTCACTGTTTCCAGCAAGTCAAAGAACCACACAATCGCTGTTGTTTTGCTGAAATTAATTTCAGGTGAGATTCCTGGCATCACAACCCTCCCATACACCACAGTCACGTCATTCCAGGGGTCACATTTTCAATGAATCCATCATTATGTTGATTTGAAGGTTTATACCACACTGCAAAAGTGTTTTCTTACTTAGCAATCTTGTGTTGTTTTCCACTACACATATCCAACCAAGAGACCGTATTCTAATATAATATATCATATACATTTATGCATTTAGCAGATGCTTTTATCCAAAGCGACTTACAATTGCATTCAGGTTATACATTTTTAATAAGCATGTGTGTTCCCTGGGAATCGAACCCACAACCTTTTGCACTGCTGACGCAATGCTCTACCACTGAGCCACAGGAACACATTATAATTTATATATTATAAAAAGTTTTTTGATATAGAATTACTCCAATGGCAGATTTTCCCCTTGTTTTATGCAAAAACTCACTTTATTTTGATTCATTTTTCTTAATATCTCATGTCATTTTCTTCTCAAGTAAACATATCTTGATTTAAGTACGTTTAGATATTTGTACGGGAAAACAAGTCAAAAGAAATCATTTCTGCAGTGCAGTAGGGTCGGGAATCAAACATACTTTGGCACAATGTGTCTATAAAAGAAACGTTGCCGTTGTCATGGTAATTAGAATTGTTTTCCAAACAAAGTCCATTTGTTTGTCCTCTAAATTCCAGAAGATTGATTCATGGAACGTTCCCCAGCTGTGTGGTTCTGGCAGCTGTGAGTTTGGGGCGTACGCTAGTGTGATGTAAGACTGTTGTGGCCTTACCTCTGGTTTACTGTATATGTTACGCTACTGTAAGCGATCTTTCAGCTACCTCCCCGCCCAGCCATGTACACGCCAGGGGCAATGTACACGGCGAAGCAAGAGACTTTAGCATGAAGACAATAATTACGGGGGCGAATGTCAATCTCAAAATCTCTGTGTTGAACGCTCAGATTCACAAAAAAACACTCCAGTGTTCATGTTACAGTGTTACTTCACCCAAACATGAATATCTGCCATTGTTTACTCATGCCACATTTCCCAAAATGTGAATCCCCAAATAGTGACAACTTCTCTAAAGCTTCAAAAAGGAACTATATGAACTTTATGTGCAGTATAATTCAACCTTTTGGAAGCCATACAGTAGGAATAGACACAAATGAACGTTGTTGCACCACAAAAAAATATTTTCTAACTCAATAAAATGATAAACAGTCTTAAATCAAGAGAAGCAAAATGACTTTCAGACAACAAGACTTGTGTTTAAAAAACAAAATGTCTGCTAATGAGGACAGAAAATAAACTAGTTGTTTCTCTAAATGAGGTTTAAATTAGGTAGGACTGAATTGTTCTGACCCCATTGCCAGATATTATTAATTTATCATTTTTAGTACTTTTATTGACTGATATTTTACTATTTTCATGGAAAGATTTTTTTACAAAACATTTATTACCTTTATTATTATTTACTTATAATTTGTATATATATTATTTTATATTTATATTATTATAAATGTTTTTCAACTATGTATTTATAATACTTTTACATTATTTTATATGAATTATGTTATTTATTATTTTGGTATACTATCATTGTTTTATTTTATTTCTAAAGTTTTTATTTATTTCTAATATTTATATTACTTTTATTGCTATTATTACTTATATTATTTAATCCTTTTCTAATTGTATTTTATTTGTGATCAGATCATCCACTTGTTGATTAGCACATATGTCAGAAAACAAGCTTCTCAAGTAAAAGTATCTCGATTTAAGAAGAAATAAATCATACATTTATGCCTTAATGTATACATTTGCAAAACTATTCATTAAATCTCATTTTGGGTGAACTAGCAGCACTGAACTACATGCACAGATTGTGTAACATGCACGCTGCAGTGCAAAGTGTTGTGCATCATTATGCACACAAACAAACTCTTGATGAGTGTGTGTGGCGTGTGCGTGTGTGATGTGTGTGGTGCGTGTTTGTGTGTGTGTGTGTGTGTGTGGGTGTGTGTGTGTGTGTGTGTGTGGTGTGTGGGAGGATTCACACTGTCCTGATGCGCTCGCTTCAGCCTGATACGGAAACGAAAGCAGAACCCCAGAGCTGCAGCACAGGGCTAGTCTTACCGTCGGCGCTCTGGTGCTGTTTGGGCACCTCAGCAACCATACAGTGATAGAACGGATGATCTCCAAACCCGTCCTCCAGCAGATCTGCAGGAGCAAACGAGTCATTAGAAGAGCCAAACACAAGCTACAAACTCTCTAAATGTGCTCACCTTTCTCAGTAAGAATAACTTGATCTTCCATTTCCTCAAATGTTGCCAGTTCCTATGAAACACGCATACTCGGGTTTGAAAATCATCAAACTGGGATTCCTAACTAGTACTGTACTCTTCAGATCTCAACATTTGAGGTAAATAATCATAATAATCATAATAAAACAATTCACTCAGAAATTGTAAATTGTAAAGGGCAAGTAACACATTGAATTAAACATGACATTTTGAAGGAGAAAGACTGAAACACTTCTAGAAATGTTCTCGTTAAACTTAATCAAACAATCTTTATTTACTTTATCAATTATACTACAGTGCAGCTACACAGCTTTAAACTGCCTGAACTATCTTTATTACTTATTATAGATTATAATAGCAATACAAGTCATTATGTAAATATATAATAGTATAAATTAAATACATTATAACAGTGAAATAATATAAATATAAAATGTATAAATAGCTCAAACGGGAGGAGCATACTCGTTCAGTGTCGTTGTGTTTTTATTTTGTTTTTCTTTTATGTTCATTTATCTTTGTAGAGTAAAAGCAGCAATCTTTTTGGTTGTATGGAATTTGGAAAAATGTATACGATTGTAAAAGGTTGTGTTTCAAAGTGTTTAAAAAATGAAAATAAAATAAAATATTGTGGGATTTTTTTTTTATAAATAAATACAATTATTGAAGAAAAAAAAGTGGAAACAAATTATTAAAATAGCAAAGAAACTGCAAGTTCCACATTTAATTAAAGTAAAACCAGAAATACTCCTGTCTTAAATAGCATGACTCAAACTGAATTTCATACCTTTATGAGTCGCAGTATGTCAGACACGTCCTTGGGCTCGGCTTTCCGTAATATAAAATTGGACATTTTCTTCTTTTGCTCTTTTTTCCCTTGCTGACTTGTCCTCTGTATGTGAAACGTAGTAAGATTTGTTTCTTCATCCGCTTCTCAGAGGTTCTCCCTCAGCTACAGGCCGGAGATCAGCTGTCTCCTGCTTGGAAAGGCATCCAGTGGCTGTGTGATGAAGCATCTGCTCAAAGCTGCAGCGTTTCCTCCTTTTATTGACGCTCAGGAGGGGCGGAACCCTCTAGGCCACGCCCCTTCCTGTTTGCTCACTCAGAGCGGCACGGGTTAATGTTTATCGTTCACACTGCAGATCACGCAAAGGCCATGTCCTGTATGCATAAGGATCCTGATATACCAAATAAAGCAGACCTTTGAATTGGCTTATGCAATTGCTCAAACAGATTTAATATTTGACAATGATATTATTCTATAATGCATATCTAGAAAGCAGATTGGCTGTTGGCTGATATGCCGATATATACATAATACACTTTAATGACAGAAAAATTAAAATGTGCACGAAAATAAACATAAATTTGACATATTTACACTACAAAAATTGGAAAAAGAAATTCAGCGATAAATAATGGACAAGGCTGTCAGCAGATTTTACTAATGACACTTCTGCGAATCAACAAGTGGATTATTAAAGCACAAAATAAGTCAAACATCATTCAATTAATATTATAAAACATATATAATAGAAATTAATAAATAATATAAATAGCAATATGATAATATAAATATAGTAATATAAAATGATGAATAATTAATAATAAATAAATACATAATAATAATAATAGTATAGATACATTCTGAATAGTTAAATTAATAGTAGGAAGGCCAAAACCTATAAAGTCAAAGATTATTTGTATTTTTTAAACAAGTGAATCTAAAAAATGTAAAAATAACAAAATAGTCAAATATCAGTCAATAAAAGAAACACAAACCTTAAATTATATAATACAAATAAAATTAACAATATAAACAATACAAATATTACAAATAAATAATAGTTTAAAATAAAATAATGATAAATAATATTAATTTAAACTCATATAAATATAAAAATATAAAAATAATAAATCAAATACAAAAAAAATAAACAATACTAATATAAATGAACAGTATACATAAATGATAAATAATAGTAATAAAAGTCAAATAAATAATGGACAAGGCTGTCAGCAGATTTTACTAATGACACTTCTGCGAATCAACGAGTGGATTATTAAATCATGTAAATAAGTCAAACATCATTCAATTAATATTATAAAACATATATAATAAATATATAATATAATAATAATATAAATAGCAATATAGGTAATCATTTATATAAAAAAAAACAATCATAATAATAATAATAATAATAGTATAGATCAATTCTGAATATTAATAGTTAAATTAATAGTAGGAAGGCCAAAACCTATAAAGTCAAAGATTATTTGTATATTTTAAACAAGTGAATCTAAAAAAAATTATAATAATAAATAAAAATCACAAAATAGTCAATAAACGAAACACAAACATGAAATACTATAAATAACACAAATAAAAGTAACAATGTGAATAATATAAATATTACAAATAAATAATAGTATAAAATAAGATAATGATCAATAATATGAATTTAAACTCATATAAATATAAAAATATAAAATGAATAAATAAAATAATACTAATATAAATGAACAGTATACATAAATAATAGTAATAAAAGTCAAAACCTAGAAAGTAAATTTTACCAAAAACAATGAAACAAATGTTTAAAAGTCATCATGAATATGAATACATCTCTGATGATTGAGGGAAACCTGCCGATGATTTATACATAAACGTCCATGAATCAGGGCAGAAGTGCATGAGGACGGTTTGCCTGGGTTGTATTTTGCCATGACGTGCTCTTGTGTATCGTCAACACAACTCGACTTACAGTCGGACAAAGGTCTAGAGAAAGCACAACATTCAGTTATTTCTCTGAAATGTTCATTAGTCACATCAACCGCCATGGTATCACATTTCATGCTGCTCATCTAATGAGCAGCTAATGAAGAGTCTAATGAACACAGGCTAATGTCACAACATGACATGCACTGCACTTTAACACAGTTCTACTGGACACCATACAATGCACATCCACGACATTGCATATGTATAATCTGTTGCACCTTTGCACATCTATCTGCTGCTCAACCAATCTGCTGTTAATTTATAATCTGTTGCATGTATTGGTAACTAAGTATGTCTTTATAGTACACTGTGTGTATTGAGTATATATGTATGTGTATTTTGCACATTGTCTTCTGTAAAACTGTCCATATGTAAATTGTTGTTTTTTGCACTGTCTGGAGCACGCACAAACACATCTTAACTATTAAACGGGTGCGGATGATGGAAAACTACACAACAATTAGCTAATATTACAACAGAACTTCTGAGTGCTTTAAATGCAGATGTGTCCCTTTGTTTGACACATGACACCGACGGCATATTCATGGAAACAAGTTTTTGCACCACACCTTTGACACGAACACGTGACTGACCTTTGCTGCATATACAAAGATACAGACTTTTACAGTCGAGTCTGCTCTCTGGGGAGCAAACGTTTCCACCGCCAATGCAATACTAAAGAAACAGCTCCCTTAGTTCTGGCTGTTTTGAGATTAATAATAGAACATAATAATCTATATTCATTTTCAGCAGTGCTGCAAAAACAAAAGACAATGGGTTGCAAACTCAGCAGTTTGTTTACATCTATTCTCAACTGGCCTAGAAAGCAAAAGGATCTGAAATATCATTTAAACTCTTCAAGAAACTGGATTTAGTCTTTTTTCTATATTGTACAAATATTTGAAGCATCACAAGGTTCCTCAAGATCGATTCATTTTCTACTAAGTATGTGATTACTGAGGATTTTAGCATTTTAAATATGCAATTTATAAAAGATCTTATGTAGAAAAATACAATTCCTACTCGATGAAATTAGAAACATGTATATTCATTACAGAAACATCCAAAACTTTGTGATTTTGCTCATTTCAATCATTTCCAGATGTTATGACTGTGGAAACCTTGATATAATTAACATAATTATATCTTGGAGTACATTTATAAAAAGATAATTTGGAGCTCAAGTTCAGATCAACTCAAGAGTTCATAATACTGAAATTGCAATAGTTAAATAAGTAATAGTTGCATAGAAAGTAAAGTACGTTTTATTTATAGAGCACATTTAAATTAAGCTTACACTGACCAAAGTGCTGTACAAAACAGTAAAGTATAACATATAATACCAATTAAAATCCAAGATAATAATACTAATCCATACATTAAAATTCAGGAAAGGCCATAGAATAAAGATGCGTTTTAAGTCTGGACTAAAAAGCTGAAATAGACGGAGCACTCTTAATGTTAGGTGGCAACTGATTTCATAGCCGTGGAGCAGCTGCTGCAAAGCCTCGGTCACCTTTAAACTGAAGTCGTGACCGTGGGACATATAAAAGATCTGAGGGACTTAGAAGCAGAATTAAACCAGATCAGATCAGAAATGTCTTGTCCATTAAATGCCCTAAAAACAATCAACAATATTTTGAATGAATTCTAAGCAATGAAGTGGAGCGACGCTAAAACTGGAATGATATGATCATGTTTTTAGTTAACAATCTGGCCACTCATTCTGGACCATCTGCAAACGAGCCAGTGAAGATTGGGGAAGACCTGGGTATAAGGAATTACAGTAGTCCAATCCTGATGTGATAAATGCATTAATAACTTGTCTTGAAAGGAAAGTGTTGATTTAAGTCTAGAAATGATTCTCAATTCATAACAGCTGTTTTTAACAACCGAGTTAATTTGCTTTTCAAGGCGAAGCTCAGTCAAAAATAACACCTAAATGTTTTGCATGTGACGTATGGAGTGAGACTGTCTAAGTTACTAACTGTAGAGTATCTGGTTTTAGAGGGACCAAAAATAATCCAGTTTTTCATTGTTTAACTGGAGGAAATTATTCACCATCCAGCTTTTAATGTCCTTCAGACAGTCCTATAAGAGGCTGCAGAGGATGTCTAGATTTTAATTGAATGTATAACTGAGAATCATCAGCGTAAAATTGAAAAGAGATTTTATATTTCCTAATTATATAACCAAGTGGAAGCATGTAGATTAAAAAGTAAGGGTCCCAGAATGGACCCTTGAGGAACCCCACAAGGGAGAGAAACTGACCGATAGCCACTGAAAGTGTCCTGGATTTAAGATATGACTTAAACCACGATAATGCCTTAATACCTACCCAATGTCCAAGGCATGACAAAAGCATGTCATGATCAACTGTGTCACTTAAATCCAATAAAATCAAAACTGCATTTTCACCAGAGTCAACCGCAAGTAGCAAATCATTCATCACGTTTAGCAAAGCCGTTTCAGTGCCATGATAGACTGCACAACCTGATTGAAATGGTTCAAACACCAGAGTCAAATTTAAAAATGTTAGTAACTGTGATCGGACAACTTTTTCCATAACTTTTGAAAGATTTTTTGAGATTAAACGATAATTATTCAAACATTTTACATCAACGTTGGGCTTTTTAAGCAGTGGGTGGACAACCGCATGCTTTAAACATGCAGGGACAGTGCCAGAGACTGAGCAGATATTGATAATCGTTTGGATGCTAGAACTAATTATATCAAAATAAGCTATAATGATATCAGAAGGAACAACATCCAGGTTGTAGATTTCACCTGCATCACTAAGTTCCTCAGATCAAACAAAGACACTGGCTGAAAGCTATGGCTGGACATTCAAGCACAGTGTTAGAGTAAGAAGAAATAAAGGAGGATCGCATAGTCCCACATGCATAGCTTTATTGTCTGACAGTTCATTCGCTTGCACTGTGGCCTTAACATCTGTCTGGGACGGGGACAAGAAACAGCCTAGTCTTTAGCAGCGGGACACTGTTATTGCAGCTGCGCATGTTTGCAGTGATACCGGCCTTTCCTCATAAACAGCCCTGTTTCCTGATCAGAGTTATGTCACGCTTGTAATTCAATGTACTGTAATGACAGCAGCTGCAAAGCATCACATTTTCAACATTTCATTATAGAAAAACACGTTTTTTTTGGGCTTGTGCTACAAACGCTGACTCTACATCTTCCTCTAGTGTCAGACTGATCACTTTATACATAAATGTTTGAAGATTCAGGATTCTCACAACTTTGAGCAATGCATTTCCATTGCTAATGATTTAAAACTATAGACACGGTTGGGATGGATTTCCATGTGTTTCAGATGGCAATGTAACTGTAGCGTTAATAGATTTAAAACCATTTTACATTTGATTTATTTAGACAACTAGTTAATTTAGTAAACATGTATACATTTAGACCTTAACTAGCCTAATTATATCCTTCTTTCTTTAGATAACTAGTTAATTTAGTTAACATGTATACATTTAGACCTTAACTAGCCTAATTATATGCTGCTTTCTTTAGACAACTAGTTAATTTAGTAAACATGTATACATTTAGACCTTAACTAGCCTAATTATATGCTGCTTTCTTTAGACAACTAGTTAATTTAGTAAACATGTATACATTTAGACCTTAACTAGCCTAATTATATGCTGCTTTCTTTAGACAACTAGTTAATTTAGTAAACATGTATACATTTAGACCTTAACTAGCCTAATTATATGCTGCTTTCTTTAGACAACTAGTTAATTTAGTAAACATGTATACATTTAGACCTTAACTAGCCTAGTTATATGCTGCTTTCTTTAGACAACTAGTTAATTTAGTAAACATGTATACATTTAGACCTTAACTAGCCTAATTATATGCTGCTTTCTTTAGACAACTAGTTAATTTAGTAAACATGTATACATTTAGACCTTAACTAGCCTAGCCTAATTATATGCTGCTTTCTTTAGACAACTAGTTAATTTAGTAAACATGTATACATTTAGACCTTAACTAGCCTAGTTATATGCTGCTTTCTTTAGACAACTAGTTCATTTAGTAAACATGTATACATTTAGACCTTAACTAGCCTAGTTATATGCTGCTTTCTTTAGACAACTAGTTCATTTAGTAAACATGTATACATTTAGACCTTAACTAGCCTAGTTATATGCTGCTTTCTTTAGGACAACTAGTTAATTTAGTAAACATGTATACATTTAGACCTTAACTAGCCTAATATATGCTGCTTTCTTTAGACAACTAGTTAATTTAGTAAACATGTATACATTTAGACCTTAACTAGCCTAATTATATGCTGCTTTCTTTAGACAACTAGTTAATTTAGTAAACATGTATACATTTAGACCTTAACTAGCCTAATTATATGCTGCTTTCTTTAGACAACTAGTTAATTTAGTAAACATGTATACATTTAGACCTTAACTAGCCTAATTATATGCTGCTTTCTTTAGACAACTAGTTAATTTAGTAAACATGTATACATTTAGACCTTAACTAGCCTAATTATATGCTGCTTTCTTTAGACAACTAGTTAATTTAGTAAACATGTATACATTTAGACCTTAACTAGCCTAATTATATGCTGCTTTCTTTAGACAACTAGTTAATTTAGTAAACATGTATACATTTAGACCTTAACTAGCCTAATTATATGCTGCTTTCTTTAGACAACTAGTTAATTTAGTAAACATGTATACATTTAGACCTTAACTAGCCTAATTATATGCTGCTTTCTTTAGACAACTAGTTAATTTAGTAAACATGTATACATTTAGACCTTAACTAGCCTAATTATATGCTGCTTTCTTTAGACAACTAGTTAATTTAGTAAACATGTATACATTTAGACCTTAACTAGCCTAATTATATGCTGCTTTCTTTAGACAACTAGTTAATTTAGTAAACATGTATACATTTAGACCTTAACTAGCCTAATTATATGCTGCTTTCTTTAGACAACTAGTTAATTTAGTAAACATGTATACATTTAGACCTTAACTAGCCTAATTATATGCTGCTTTCTTTAGACAACTAGTTAATTTAGTAAACATGTATACATTTAGACCTTAACTAGCCTAATTATATGCTGCTTTCTTTAGACAACTAGTTAATTTAGTAAACATGTATACATTTAGACCTTAACTAGCCTAATTATATGCTGCTTTCTTTAGACAACTAGTTAAGTTAGTAAACATGTATACTGTTCGCATGTATGCAATGTCTTCGTATAATTATGGAACTATTATAGTTTTTGTTAATAGTTTGAATTATTTAAAATTGTAGTTTTTCCATTTTCATTTTAAGATGTTAGTAAATTTGTTGTGTTGTCATTATTTAATATTTCTATACTGTTTTTATTAGTTTTATTTCACTTTGTTATTTTTTTACATAGTTATGTAAATGAAAATATGGCGTTTTCTCAGCAAATAGCTAAACAAAATTATATATTGAGAAAAAAAGCATTATTTCAGTTAACATTTTTTTTAATGGTTTTAGTTTAATATAATAACCCTGATACTACTATCTTCAATAAAAATTCTGAAGATTTTTAGTTTTTTTCTTAAAATGTTTTTAATTTCTTTACTTTTTCTCATGTTCCAGTACAAATATCTAAACATCCTGAATGAAGATAACAGGAGATGAAAAATAATATCTTGTTTGTTTTTTGAAAAATTGTATCACAATGAAGCGAGTTCATGCTTAAAACAAACCAAAAAACAACAACAGCCATGTGGTCAGACAAATAAAATTCATTTAAAAGGAAAACAAAATTGTCTTGCTTAAAGCAAAAATTCAAATAATTTTGAAAACATTTTTAGAAAACAAGACATATATATATATATATATAAAATGTATTTTCTTTTTTTATATTTGTACTGGAAAACAAGTAAAAAAAAAAATACTCTGTCTACTGCTTATAACATTTCATTCATTTCTATGACATGTTCTTTTAAGGCACACAAACAATCAGACACACATTGCAGAGACGAAACAGGACTACATGTTTATCAAAACTCTCCTTTTATTCTGCGCTTCAGAAACAGTCATCAGAACAAACATGTGTAGTGAAACATTACGCTCAGTTGAGTTTATCAAAGTACTTGAGTTTGCCTGAAGGGTCTGGG
The DNA here is from genome assembly GCA_027564155.1 of Gymnocypris eckloni scoliostomus. Classification (NCBI taxonomy): domain Eukaryota; kingdom Metazoa; phylum Chordata; class Actinopteri; order Cypriniformes; family Cyprinidae; genus Gymnocypris; species Gymnocypris eckloni. The sequence goes on along the minus strand of CM050414.1, from coordinate 37,707,759 downwards.
ATAATCTGTGTAGAAACAGGAGAAATACAGAGAGATACTGTAACGTGTGAACAAGCACGGAAACACACACACACGCACAGACGCACACACACACACACACACACGCACGCGCACACGCACGCAGACACACACACACACACACAGACACAGACACAGGCACAGACACACGCACAGACACAGACACGCGCACGCACGCACACGCGCACACACACACACACACACACACACACACACACACACACACAGAGACACAGAGAGACACACACACAGAGACACACACAGAGACACACACACACACACACGGAAACACAGAGACACACAGAGACACACAGACACACAGACACACACAGAGACACACACACACACACAAACACACACACAGAGACACACACACACAGAGACACACACACACACAGAGACACACACACACACGGAAACACACACACACACACACACACACACACAGACACAGAGACACAGAGACACACACACACACACACACACACAGACAGACAGACACACACACACACACACAGATCTTACCGTATCACTGCCAGGCTTCCATCCAGCTGGACACACTGACATCAGAGAGACAGAGACAGTCAGTGACACCAAAACCAAACCCTAACATTTATATCATGCTCGCTCATAATCTTAAGTATGCGTGAAAGAAGCGTGAAAGAATTTATATTACAATGTTCTGGTGGGTAAAGCATAATAAAATCAGAGATTGCCTGATATTGACTAACATATCACTGTCCAAACAATTCATTCCACATTTCAAGATTTTTTCCCTTATTTAAACTGTCATGTATATAAAAAAAAAAAAGATCAACCTTTTTCTGCTCTAGATATCTGTAACTAATGAAAAAGATAGATATCTCTTGTTTTTAATTGAACGTAAGCATTTGCTTTCATTCATTCTTAATCAAATCTCTCCATTTGTTGCACATTTCATTGCTACATTTCAAATTTGCAGATGGGGGCGCTATCAAATCTGAAATTAAATTGAAATGCATATTCTGCATTAAAATGAACTAATTTTACCAAAAGCACGATTAACAGAAGGTTAACGGAGTGCTGTCTGTCAATCAATTAAGATATAATAACTTAATCTCATATTTTTCTGTATTAATCACATATTTATATTGTCATAATTTAACATTGAAACTACAAGTTAATGTAGAAACGACATGAAGATAGTATAGTTTAAATACGTGTTTAAATGGCATATACTTTTTACTAAGTAGCCTATTATTAGTGAAGTATGGATACCAATACTGCTACAGGTGTCTCTATTAAATGTATTTTCCCTATTAATTATAGCCATTCAACATTACAGCGTAATTGAAAGCAATTGTTTTTAACATTTAATAGGCTCTGAAATAACAACTTTCAATTTAAGTGATTTTAAAACAATCTTCACATAAACTATGAATTGTATATGCATAAACTATATTGGTTAATATTAATTGTGAATTAAGTGAATCAGTGACTAGAGCAGTCGAGTGGTTTCTCTTCTTCTTTGATTTACATCAATGACAGACTTCAGCAGGTTTCACTTTAAAACCTGACACACATCCGATCGTCTCAAAACGCTTTACGCTCATTTAAGACTTTGTTTAGACTTTACGAGGTAACTCACCAAAACCGCTAATTTTGACAAAACCACAAAAACTACAGTCAGCCGTCTGAAGCGGCTCAGTGTTGTACGTGTACAGCCGAACGCCTTTCAAACTATATTCATTTGATAATAATTTCCGTCCACTGTATGCGCTATTTCTCGCCAGAGGTTATGACCGATAACACTGTCTTTATACTCGGTTAAACTAGAGTTGTGGATGTCTCATATCTCCCTCATAAGTGCTTGTCAACTCTGTAGATTGTAGTTGTTGCATCTCTTTCTTTTCATTTTCGTATGGACCAGGCCAGTGTTGCCACCTAGTGGACAACACGCCAGGCATATGTGTGACCTGCGCGCGCACTTCTCCCTCGGGACGGATGAAGATGATTGGTGGGCTAGTTGACTAGCCCTGGGCTACTACATGCAGCAACACAGAAATAAATGCATACATAATCCAGATTATATTTAATAATTTCTAAGATAATTCACTTAATCTGATTTAAGCCATGTTATTTTAGTATTACTTATAGATTTAGTATTTATGAATGGGCTTTTATTTTATATTTTCAGTTTTCATTTTCATATTAATTTAAAATATTTGTAATTTTATCATGCGCTTTTGTCCTTTTTTATGTTTACATGTATATATAGATTTAATTTAGTTTTATTTCAGTGTTAGATTTACTTTGGTTAGTTGCCAAAGCAACATTTCTAATTTCCTTTAAGTTTTTCATCTAATATTTGCATATATGTATTCTATTTGTATTCATTTTATTTCCACTTTTTTCAGCTATCACAATCTATTTTTAATAGCTCTAGTTAACAATAACTACTCTGTTCTGAATGTGAAGTGATGTCTTTAGTTAAAACGATTAATCTCAAACTCTGTTTTTGCATCCAAATATGTTAAGTATTAAAATAGATTAAACATAGAATTTCATAAATCAGTGTGTTAAAATTGGCAACCATAGAAAACAACGTTATCTATTATTCAGATTATAACTTTGACAAAAGTAAAAAAACAAGTCGAAAGTGTGTCAATGACTACGTTTACATGCGCACGAATAATGCGATTATTTCCACTAATCAGAGTAAGGACTTAATCGCATTATGATGTTTACATGTCAAGAGCAAAGCTCTTCACTCCCGTTCACATGCAACTTCCATTATTCGCTACGAATTAAGTCTTTTTTACTGCCATTAATCACATAACCCACTGCACAACACAAATGATGGAGCAGGTGTGTTACTGGCAGCTGTTTTAATTTATTTTCGTCTAATGCAAAACATTTTTGTATGGCTGTATTCCATGCTTTTTCAGTGCCATAGAAATGTGATGGCAATTCGTTTGCCTACGCTGCCGTCGCGTTCTGCTCGCCGTTTCTGGACGAGGGTAAGGAACCGAGACTAGCGGCAGCGAGTTGTGTTTTCCCCAGAAATGCGATGCTTTCTTCCCCACCATTGTTTCTAATCTCTGCATTATTACAGGTAGGGCTGTGCGATATGACGATATATATCGGATTGACGAAATAAAAAGTCTATCATTTCATATTATGTTCTATCGTTTATTTCGTGGTGTCGCAAAATACATTGTTTACAGTAAAACCTTTTCATCATTTGAGTGACTGATCTTTATACGCCGTGTGACGGAGAGACAGAACCAGCCGGGACAAAACCAGGAGCTCGTTACTAAACGAGGATTACATCTGTAGCATGGTCACGTGTTTTTAAGCACTGCAGTTTTAAAACAACTGATTTTAAGCCGTTGAAACTCCAACAACAGAGCTATATGCGTGCGCGTCTCTTTCTGTGTGAGAGGAGCGCGCTTTTTCTTTTTTGCCGACTTTGAACAATTACATAAACACACTTATATGCGTCAGAATCCCCGTCTGTGCAAGTATCCTCAAACACAGCGATTCAGGTCTTAAGAGAGAGTAAACGGCAGAAAGAGAAAACACAATGTAACAGTGTATTAGATCCGGACTTCGCTCTTAAAGGGGAAGCGTTCCAATATTCATTCATGTTAATCACAGCACACTGTTCTCTCACTACTCTCGACTAAATCACTTTTATAACTTTAATGAGAATAAATAAATACCAATAATAATAATGATGTATTTATAATATTTATAGAATCTATACATAATACACGTGTTAATTATATCTATCATAGATATATATATATATATATATAATTAACACAGTGAAGACTAACTAATTTACACAATGTATGTAGCGTTTCTTATTTATTGTAGTTTTTTGTCCTATTGCTTGCAATTAGTTTCTTATCCTTATTTCATCACTGACTGTTTATTATCTTCAGTGAGGTTGAGTTATTTTTTCTCTCTTTAGGCTTGTATTAGTTTGATATTGACATTGGTGACAAGGATTATGAAAATTATATGGTATCAAAGATTTTAATATAATAAAAACCTTTGTAAAAGAAAAAAAGAAATCACTATATCGTGATATATATTGTCATATCGTGATATAAGATTTTGGTAATATCGCCCGCCCCTAATTACAGGTGCGTGTCACGTCATTCATGTATGTCACAAGTACAAGCACACTTTGGTCAGAGCGGCAATACAGTGTTTACATGCCTGTATATTTAGATTAAAATTGGCGTCTATGTTAATACGAGTATGCTTGCTCCAATTATGAGCTTAATCGCATTATTAAAATCAAAGTATTGCGTTTACATGAGAAAAAGTTTAATCGCAATTAGGGCTGGGCGATAAAACGATAACGATATGTATCGCGATAGACACGTGATCGATATCAATAAAAAATGTGTTCGATAAAACGTTCGATATTTTTTATTCTTCGTCGGAAGAAAACAGAGGTTGCGAAGCAAGTTTGGTTGCATTAACAAAGGCACTAGCTCTCTGGTAACCTAGCAACGTAGGGAGTGACACGCTAACAGCCAATCATGTAACAGTATCATGTTTGGTTGCGCCATATCGTTGTCTCGTGCTGGTCTGCTGGATTCCTTTTCATGAGCAGAAAGTGAGTGCCGCAGCGAGCGAGGAAATTGTAAATAAAAGAGGAAAAGTCAGCTCGCCAGTATGGCAGTTTTTTGGATATTATAAGTCTGAACCGTAGTCAGACCAATGTCGTCTGAACCGTAGTCAGACCAATGTCGTCTGCAAATTATGCAAGACCGTCGTCCCTGCCAAGACTGGTAACGTTAATACCACGAACTTGATGTACCACCTTAGCCGCGCTCACCCTTTGGAGCACAGCCGTATTCAACCAACAGCATCTGTAGCTGCAACACCGCACAAGCAGCAGGCCACCATGGAGAGGTACTCTGCATCAGTGCCTTATGACAAAGAATCTAAACAGTACAAAGGCATATCATATAACCAAAGACATGCTTCCGCTCCGCTTAGATAATTAAGTGTTCATTGTGACTTTAGACTTATGTTTACATTTTAATTATTTGAGTTTTCCATGGTTGTTGACATTTCTGTCTTAATAACTGAGGGGATTATGATCAGAGGAAGGTTAAGTTTAAAATAAATTTTTTTAAATGTAATATATTTTTCTCCTGTTCCTTATTTTAAATGGGTCATAAAAAATATCAATAATTATCGATATCGACCGATATGAAACACTGATATCGTGATACAGTTTTCAGCCATATCGCCCAGCCCTAATCGCAATATTACCAAAACCTCATTATAATCGCATTAAGAGGGTGCATGTAAACGCACTCATTGTAAGATGTGAAAAGATGAATAACGCCGTACCTTCTCCGTGTTTATCCGTGTACTGGAAGGCCTGCACCAGCCTGAGGGTCTCGTCAACAGAGCGTCCCACCGGCAGGTCATTCATGGTGATCTGTCTGAGGACACCTTTATCATCGATGATGAAGAGACCTCTACACGACAGCAGAGGATAAAACCACAGAACTCAGCAAGTCATTCGTGTTATATTGAAACAAGCTTTACAATCAGGGATGGGATTATTCACTTGTTTATGTTCACTGGAAATAGATCAAACTAAATCCACTTTACATTATTAAGGTCAGCAAATGAAAAGGCCTGGTTTCAGTACCGAAGCGTGTGTCCCTGATCCTCAAGAAAGACGCCGTAGTCTTTGGAGATCTGATGAGTGAGGTCAGAAATAAGAGGGATTTTCATTGACCCGAGACCTCCTTGTTTTCTGGGTGTGTTGATCCTGATAAAAGAAACCAGCGGTGAGTCCATCCACAGTCCTCACTTATAGAGGTCCATGTTTAAATGAGTCCTCACCAGGCCAGGTGAGTAAACTGAGAGTCCACCGAGCAGGCGACCACCTCTGCGTTGATGGCCTGAAACTCATGCACTCGGTCACTGAAGGCGATGATCTCAGTAGGACACACAAACGTGCTGTGGATCAACACGTTCAGAATAACTCACTCTTTCTAGTGTTACTGTGCGTTCACACCGGACGCGGCGAGAGCGTCAAAAGTTGTCCTGCCAGCAACGCCATAGATCAGCGGTTCTCAAAGTGTGGTACGTGAGCTTCCTCTAGTGGTACGCCGAGGAATCTCAGAATTAAATATAAATCAGGCCGCGTGTCCACCAAAGCGATTTTTTTTAATTGTTTTAAATGGGAGCGTCTTTTTCATGCTGAGCACTCTGGCGTTTTTTTCTTGGCACCGAGAATTTAAGAATGTTAGCACTCATCACTGTCACTTTTTAGTCAGCTAACCAATCACAGTGGAGGAGGGGCGGGACTAATACCGTCACACCCTGCGTGTACTACGACTGAACAACAATGGAGAAGTTAATATTGCTTGTCTGAGTATTTATGTCTTCACCAGATGGAATTGCCGGAGTACAATAATATTATGAAAAATAATGCTTGGAGAAACATTTCATTCGCGATGCGTCTGCCATATTACTTCAGCGGATAATCCATATCATAGCAACCGCAGCGTCTCGAACTGAAGCGCTCACACCTGGGTGTTTTCAGCTGGCTTTGGTGGACACGGGGCCTGATTGTTGTTACTTGCAGCTACATATACAGCCTGTGTGTTTTTTTATCAAGTACTTTTTTATTTAAAAGTGAAATAAAAACTGTACTGTGCTTAAAGATTAAATGAAAATGTATTGTAGCTACTTAAAGTTAAATAAAAACTAAGTTACTGTACTTAAATGTTAAGTAGCCTAAGTATGATACATTTTCATTTAATCTTTATTTCACTTTTAGGCACAATATATTTTAATTTAATAATTATGTTTGTTATTTACGTGGAAGTAAGCACGGTGCAGTGTTCATGTTCAAACTGTGTATTTACTATAGTTTAAGAGGCTGACAATAATAAAGATCCTTATAAGGAATAAAACTGACTCGTTTTTTTTTTTTTTTTACTGACTCGTGCTACTGAAAGTGAAAGTGACATACTCTGAATTTGTGCTCTGTATTTAAACCATCCAAAGTGCACACACACACAGCAGTGAACACACACACACACACCGTGAACACACACCCGGAGCATTGGGCAACAATTTATACTGCATTTTAATGTTGGTCATAAAGGTGGTACTTGGAAAGCCAAATATTTTCTGAGGTGGTACTTGGTGTAAAAAGTTTGAGAACCACTGCCATAGAGAGATTCGTGGACGCTCAGACGTAGATCGAATGCTTGTCTTGTATTTAAAGGAGAAAGCACGTTGATCTTGTGCAGACTGACCACAGGTAGGGTATAAGTTAACCTCATTAAATATTTTAAATGTGAAAGTGAGAAATTTATCGATGTAAAGAACTTTATTGTAGTTACATGTTTGCTAACTAAATAAACCAATTAAAAGCCATTTGTGTTCATGGTTAAGTCTAATTTCAACATTATAGGAGACATTTACTAGCCTCGGTATTGTTTTGAGCAAATGAATTGAATTTCCGCTGAAAAACAAACATTCTAGCGGGAAAATATCCCCTATAAATAGTGTTGCGCACCTTTTTATTTATGTCCCTGTATGCAAACAGGGACACGTCATATATGACCGGGAAACCGCCACAGCAATTATTAACTTCTCCATTTTGCTTGGGAGCTAATGTGGTCTGAACCAATGTTTACGGGCTGCGTTCTCTGGATCCTCTCGAGCGGAGGACTTCTACGTTCTGATTGGTTGCTGCCCAACCGCGTCATAGCTCATTACCATAAAGTTGAGCTGATTTCAACTCTCCTCGACGCTCTCATCGTCCAAAACACGCCGAGCTCGCCGCCGGCTCTCATTGAAAATGAATGACTTCCGGCCACTTTGACGCTCTCGCCGTGTGAACGCACAGAAAGAAGTCTCTTCTGCTCACCAAGGCTGCATTTATTTGATCAAAAATACAGTAAAAAAAGCTACACTGTGAAATATTATTACAATTTTAAATAACTGTTTTCTATGTAAATATATATTTTAAAATGCAAGTTATTTCTGTGATGCGCAGCTGATTTTTCAGCATCATTACTCCAGTCTTCAGAGTCACATGATCTTCAGAAATCATAATAATATACTGACGAGCTGCTCAACAAACATTTCTGAATATGTTGAAAACAGTAGTGATGCTTTATATTTTATTTTTGTGTAAACCGCCGTGATGCACTATCATTCAAACAAGAAAAAGGAAACAAATACTTTTATTCAAAGATGCATTAAATTGAATAAAAATGACGGTAAAGACATTTAATGTCACAAAAGATTTCTATTTCAAATAAATGCTGTTCTTTTGAACAAAGAATCCTGAATGTATCACAGTTTTCACAAAAATATGAAGCAGCACAACTGTTTTCAATATTGATAATAATCAGAACAATTATTAATAATTGAACACCAACTATAACTGAGCAGCAAATCAGCGTATTATTATGATTTCTGAAGATCATGTGACTCTGAAGACTGTAGTAATGATGCTGAAAATACAGCTTTGATCACAGAAATAAATTTCATTTTAAGAGATAATCACATAGAAATCAGGGATTTTAAATTTAAATATTATTTCACAACATTTATTGTATTATTGATCAAATATGTGCAACCTCAGTGACATAAATTACTTCTTTTCTAAACGTCTGATAAGTGTTTTGTGCATTCAGTCGTTTAATTAAGAGTCACTAAAGTTAATGTAGTCAAAGCATGCTCACAAGTCCAGAGGGTAGAAGAAGAAAACCAGGTATTTTCCTTTATAATCGGACAGTTTCAGCTCCTTAAACTCGCCGTTGATCACAGCTGTTCCTTCCCACTGTGGTGCTGGCTTTGAGACTGAAAAGAAAGAAACACAACACAGCATTTATTATTCGAAAGAATCATATCCAAACGTCCATTTGCTTAATGCAAATATATTTTAGTGCATGTATGTGATCTACTGTCTCTTTAAGAGATTCAATAGCATGATACAAAAACTGTCTTGGATCCAAGTCTTAAATCATGACGTGTCCTTAAAAGCAGTGCACTTTAATACACAACGTAGACCAATAACTGTTCAAATGACCTGATTTGCACAAATAAACAGCACATATTAATATCTCAAACACTAATGTGAATTATTATTCTGGTAATGCATCAGAAAAACTGACTAAATATTGCTGACAATCCTTCTGGAACAATTTATGCAATATTCATTATCTCAAAAATATTTTAAAGCAATTACACAGACTTTAAATTCAAACCCGTCCGCAAATGTGTCAAATAAGAGACAATGCTAACAAGCTAACAATAGTACGTGTTGACAGCTGTTAGAGATATATGCAAAATCACATTCCTTTACAATTAATGGATATTTAAAAATAGATATTTAAGAGCAAAAAAATCATTTTAATGAATGCATTGAGCAGGCATGTGATTTGAATTAGCATAAACGCGCGACACGCACTTTTGGCTTTGCTCAGGTGTAAGGAATGATCCGAGACGGGGACGCGGAAAGCCTCTCCGGGATAAACGTGTCCACCGGCGTAATTATAACACTCCTGCTCCTTCTTCCAGTCTGCACCGTAACACAAAACCGACTCGGTGAGTAGAAGAAGTGTGCAAACCACGCCGAGCCATTCTCTGGGCGTTTTAACGCAGCGACTGACATCCATTGCTGAGTCTTGCAGGAAGCACGTCTCTCTTAGTTTGATTATTATTCCTCCTTCTCCTGCCGCGCACAGACGTCATCGATCTGTATGATGATCGGATCGACTGCAGCTGCGTTCTATTGAGCGGGTCTGACGGCGATACAGATGGTGTGGAGATCTGGGGTTTCTGCTCCAGCTCGCCATTACGATCACTTATTTATTTATTTATTTATTTATTTATTTATTTTCCTCATTTAGAATTAATAAGTCACGCATCATTGAATAATTCGTTTTTTTCACATTTATTGATCAACAATGTAATAATATCTGTTGTTACTGTTACTATATAGTGCATAATCTTTCGTTTCAAGATTACTTGCCTGGCCAAAATATCGGTATGAAAACGGTGGTAAATTTGCTATTTAAATAAATAAATAAAAGCAGTAGTCTTCCGGTCACACGGTGGCGCTGCAGTTCTGTATATGATCGTCACTTCCGCCGCTGTTGGTCAAGGCAGTCGCGCGCTGGCGGGAGTTCACCGGATTAAAGCTTTTAACCTAGTAATTGGTTAGTATTGGCCATAAGGTTATTATTTTATGGTTTACCACCCATTTGTAACATCTACTGAAAGTTATACGTCATTATAATGCAAGATTGTCTGAGCGCGTGGCTCTTCGTTGCGGTTAGCGACGTTAACGTTACCTCACATAACTCGACGGAGCTCGAATGAATACACGCCTTGTGTTTTATGAATATGAATTGCATTTCACGTATTTTGTAGATATATAATGCTCACTCGTTTACATTAGAATGGGTTTGCTGGTTAATTTGTTAGTTTATCAGGAGATACGTAACGTTATAGCATCTCGATGGCCTCTTCTATTGTCTTCGATGTACTGCGTATTACTGTATTATGGTTTAGGCATGTGTATTAAATATTGTATCATTAAATTTTTTATTAAGTTTCACAATAGTCAATCACGAACTATTAACACAAATAGGAGTCTAGTCGTTGTTACCGTTATAACGTGTGATTTGAAGGGGGTTTGTGTGTCGTGAAATCGGGATACAGTCTGCAATTAATAATAAAGACGTTTATCTGCACTTTTGTTTCACAGCAAAGTTTTTCTGATACTCGTCCTTGCTGAAACACCATGGCCGACAGCGATGATGAGTACGACCGCAGACGAAGAGACAAGTTCCGCCGAGAGAGGAGCGACTATGACCGATCCCGGGAGAGAGAGGACCGCCGCAGAGATGACTGGAATGACCGGTGAGAGAGGGTTACATTCATCTGCTGAAGGAACCACTTTCAAACAGAGTATCATGTCTGCAGATAGTGGGGAAATGAAGCAGAGATTTCTTGTCCATTCCGAGTATGAGATTTTTCACGAGCAAGGCCGTAAGCATGTTCAAGGTTTCTTTTTTCGTCACATACTAAATTATACAGGGTATAATCAGAAGTGAAATGTAAATGTCTTAAACATTGGGGGACAAAACATAATGTGGAAACATTTGCATGCACACATTCACTCTCAAGTGCATGCCTAATATGCTAAAAACATCACATTTGATTATGAATTATCTGAATGACATATCCAAAATAAAAAGTTGAGAGGTTTACATTACTATCTTTGTTTCCATCTAGAGCTGCCGCTAACGATTATTCTTATTGTCGACTAATCTATCGATAATTTTTGATTAGTCGACTAATCTGTCGATTATTTTTCAATTGATCTATTTATTTTCTCATTGGTTGATTAATTCTTTAGTTAAACTATCAATAAATAATAACAGTTAATTCTGCTATTAATCTTTTATTTTATTCAAACCTTTTATCATAATTAATACTTTACGAAAAATAAACAACATCAAAGGAAAGAAAAAAAATAACAAAGATAATAACAAAAAGAGAGAAAAGAAATAGCAATACATAATTAATAAAAATGAAAAAAATAACAATAAATAAGAAAAGAGAGGAAAAAGAAAATATTAAAAAGAGAGAGAAAGGGCAGTGATAGTCAATAGAAATGCAGATTATGGTGCATTCTCAGTTCTGTTTGGGACAGACAAGCAGTTACAGTTGAATTGTTTTATTTACTCAGTAGATTAAAACATCTGCTTGAATACATATCTGTATATGAATGAACAGCTGAAGTCACAACCGCATTCAGGACACGAGAGCGACAGAATCAAAAATGGTGTCATAACACCGGGACGTTTTATCACAGCTGAGCCCGTTTTTAAATAACGATCCCATTCGAGGCTTGTCCTGTCCATCACACAGTTAAACAACTAACAATGACTTTAAATGCTCTGTTAGCGAGTGCAGAGAGCGCGTTTGGTGCACGCGTCTTGCGCACACACACACACACACACACACAGCACTGACAGCAGCTCCGGTTTAAGATGAACGAATCATTTCTCCTTCTCTGTGAGTGCATTAAACCCGTCATGATTATATCGGCAACTCAATGTCCCGTGCTGTTCCGTTCATTCAGCGCAGCTTTGAATGCGGTTGTGAATCCTGACAATGTAAAAATGTCTTGTTTGTGTTAAACATGGCAGAAAAACAGTCTTAAGTGGGGATAACTGCAGGCTTGCGCAGTGGGCGTGGCTAAAGGTGTGACGCGTCGACGCACTAAACGCTAATCAACGTATTTTTATAATCGACGTAATCGATGACGTCGACGAATCGCTGCAGCCCTATTTCCATTTACCTATTTGAATGCACATTTTGGGATATAACCTAAAGAAACACTGATTGGAAACACCAAGATGTGCAAAACAATTCAAAAAATGTGTAAAAGTTTTGCATATATAGATGAAAAAGTTATGGAAACAACTAGAAATACTGTATTACACATGTCTGGCCAGTCGTTGGTGATGTCACATAGTAAAGAAACACTACACAGAAATTCTAAACATTGAATATGTAATAATCATTTGGCACAGTTTTTACAAATTTTCCTTTTAGTGGTTTTCAGGCCCCCGAAACACGGTTGTTGCGTTAATGAACGGCTAAAACACACAGTTTTCGATTTTTTTTGTTGAAAAAATGTCATGTAAACAACCCCTTAAGAAGACATGCATAAACTGATGAAACACATTTACAGAATAAATTACAGCAATTTGTAATTTTTTTTAATGATACTTTGGCCATATCTGATTATTATCCTCAGTGTTATGATTATAGCTCAGGTCACGAGACTTGTATGTTTGCATATTTTTATATATATTTCTTGTGGTTGTCGTTTACAGGCGGCCCTCGGCTAGAGAGTGGGACCGAGGCCGCGAGCGACGCAGCCGAGGGGAGTATCGTGACTACGAGAGGGGCAGACGAGAGAGATTTTCCCCTCCACGTCATGACATGAGCCCTCAGCAGAAGCGCATGAGGAGAGACTGGTAAGAACAACTGTGTTTTTAGGGGAAGAGATCTGATTCTAATGAATCTCTTTAATGAAGAGTTCATTAAATCTGCTTTGAAACCTAGCCAGGCTGCCTTGCTGTCTCCAGCCTACATAGGCAGAATCCTAATTAAAATGTGACCTCACAAGCGACCAAATTAAATTAATTGCTACATTTATTTGATTATATTTTAAAAGATCAATGAAATGGTTCATGTTATGCCTTCAATTGATTACCACAGTTTTTTTTTAGATGAGACCGAATTTCTGAAAAAATAAAAGGGCCGTATCATTGCAAAGATTTTGTTTAAGTGATATTTATGGGTTTGTGTGCCTTTTGTTTTGAGAGGACAGTGGAGAGATGACAGGAAAGTATTGAGGTGGAGAGAGGGGAGCGGGATCAGCAAAAGACCTCGAGGCGGGAATCGAACTTGGGTCGCTGTGAGAGCAGTTGCGCTATATGTCGACGCGCTAATCACAAAGCTATCGGCGCCGACATATTGCTAATATTTTAATAAATTATTTATGTTTTGTGAATTCAATTAGACATGTTTTTTGGATTACGGTTTTAAACCTTGATAACTGAATGGAAGACATGAAAAATGAAACCGAATTTGGGAAAATAAAACTATTTAATTGGGCCTTAAAAAGTATTTCTGAATTTGTAATACATTTTTATTTATTACACATGCTTTTTTGGTGTCGAATTTAATTTGACCATTAAAATTGAATCCAGAAAAAAATGAATTTGGGGAGAATAAAATGGTTTACTGTAATCATAAAAATACAAAGCATGCACAAATAGTTGTCTATGATGCCTTAAAATACTTCCTATGTAGGCAGCTCGATAGGTTTTGAAATGAAGCCAAAGAGATCAAATGCCTATATAAACTCTTCTGCATTCTTCTCAGGGATGACCATGGAGGTGACCCTTACCATGGTGGCTATGACCTGGGTTATGGAGGTGGTGGAGGCCCCGGCTACGCCCCTCCGCAGCCGTGGGGTCACCCTGACATGCACCTGATGCAGCCTCATCATGGAATCCCCATCCAGGCCAGGTGAGCCGGAAGCAAACGAGCAGCTCTACAGTCCACCACTCCCTTGTTTTTAACCTGTTAACACCACTCTCTGGTCTTCCTCCAGGCTGGGAAACATCCATGATCTGGATCTTGGTCCTTCCCCTCCTGTGATGAAGACCTTTAAGGAGTTCCTGCTGTCCCTGGACGACTCTGTGGATGAGACGGAGTCTGTCAAACGCTATAATGAGTACAAGATCGATTTTAGGCGTCAGCAAATGCAGGACTTCTTCCTGGCCCATAAAGATGAAGAGTGGTACGATAACGTTACTGTTTTTGCTTTAGTGCTTTGTTTTGGTAGTGTTTGTGCATTCAGCTAGTGATCGAGGAGAAGTCCCACATCTAAGCACCGAAGTGGTCAAATTCTGCACCTATCCGCCTCTGAAAATGCGACTGTATTTTGTTAATTGTTCATTTTGGCCTGGAGTTAAGATGAATAATGTGGACTTGGCTGCACAGTTTTATCTTGCACCTCCGACTGTGACTTTGAATATCCTTTAATGAGTAGTTTACTATAGTCCGTTTTGAGGGTGAAGTTACATGAAGTAGACTTTTAAAGTTGTAGATCATCCAAAATTGGAAATTTGTATAATTTTCTAACTATTTCTTTAAATCTGGAGTGCTTTATTTGCTCCTGATAGCATTATTTCTAAATGATGTCTACGGTCTCATCAGTTTGTCTTCACAGGGACTGAATTGGTCTCATCGTTGACTTGTTTTCTGTGTTTTTAACAATCCTTTCATTTCAGGTTTTTGCATATTGTTTATTGGTTTACAAATTAACACAAATCCTTCTTCCCTCCATCACCACAAGGTATTGGAAGATGAGAAAAGCTCTTGGACCCGTCGCAGGAGTCGCTGTTAGTTAGTCAGGGTTTGCACTGCGCACAATGCAGCTGCCATTAGAATCCAAGTACCAGGGCTTTTAGCTAGACAGTCGAACACTCGCAAACCTACCGTCGCGTTCACGGAAAGTTTTTTTTTTCTGTAGTGTGATGCCTTTCTTCCCCTTTTTTTTTTGATATTTGGATCAATCAAACCCCCCAAAAACGCAGAAAATGGTGTGTATGTACGCACTCCTCTGAGAAGACCGCTCTCAGTGTAAATGTGTTGTAATGCGGGGGAGTACTTCAGGTAAATTTAGTGCACACAATGGAAAATGTTTCACCCAAATGTTTTGATTCTCGTTTCTTGATAATGCATCAGTTTCTATTGTTGTTTTACTTCTTATTTTCTGTTTGTACTTCTTTGGTGGTGAGTCTACCTTACTGTATTATACACAATTAAACAAGTTTTGTTTCTAGCATGTGAAAGTGGGTCAATTATGTGGGATAGTGGAATTGCTGGTTTACGTTTAAGAACTTTTAGATATGTAGAAGGCAGGATATAACGAACAGGTCTTTTGGTGACTAGTTTGTGAGGTTGACATCAAAAATAGTTGCTAACATGCTGTTTTGTCTTCCCCAAACACCCCATTTGTCCCTCTTTCTCCATTCTGTCTACCTGTCAGGTTTCGTTCGAAGTACCACCCGGATGAGGCTGGGAGGCGTAAAGCAGAAGCCCACAGTGCTCTACAGAACCGATTGAATGTCTACATGTTCCTGATGGACAATAACTGGTTTGAAACTGTCTCTTTAGACATAGAGCATGCTCCACAAATCACCAAGATTTTAGATGCAGGTAAAGAGCAATGCTTTTCATTTACTAGTTTTAAATGTCTAAAAAATGTAAATTGCTCAACCTCATGTCTTTCCAAACTGTCCATTGGTAATGAAGAACTATGTCAGTCAGTTACACGTGCCCTTTTCTTAAAGCATGTGCTTCGTTTGTCTCTGTTAGCCGTAATAAAGATGGAAGGAGGAATGGAAAATGACCTGCGCATCCTGGAACAGCCCACCGAGGAAGAGGAGGAGCGAGAGAGACTGTCATCTGGTGGACCTGGTTCTGAAGCTCCCAAACGGGACGAGCCCAGGCCCGCAGATGTTGAGCGCAAACCCTCGACTGAAAAAGACAAGATGGTAAGTGAATGTTGCAAAATATCTCGCAGTATTGGGAGGATCTTAGTAACAATGTTGGATAATATTGTGTCTATAGGGTGAAGGTGATGAGGCCACTGAGAAGGATGCAGCCGCTTCTGCAGGAGGAAGTGAAGGAGAGGAAAAGACTGAGAAAGAAGCACCTGCTGAACCAATCCCAGAACCCAAGAAGGTTAGTTAACCACCAGATGTGTACCGTCTGTTGGTCAGACTGTTTTGTAACTTTAATAAATGTTAGTACATCTGCTTACATTAATTGCAATCTGGTGCTTTGACATTCTCTTTCTCTCTTAAGCTAAGCAAGAAGAGGAAGAGGAAGCACAGTGGAGACAGTGAAGATGAAGCCAGTGCATCTGACAGCGAGTCCGATTCTGACTCCGACTCAAACTCTCACTGCTCGGAGAAACCTTCAGAAAGAGAGAGAGAGGATAAGGAGGAAGAGGAAGAAGAGGAGGGGGAAGGTCCGTGTCAAGGCTCCTGACAATGAATCATCCGTGTCAGTGTTGTAGTTGTGACAACTGTGTTTCTGGTCTTTTAAAGCTGCTGATGTGAAGGAGCAAACGGAGGAGCAGAAGGAAAGGGAGAAGGAAAAGGAGAAGAAACCAAAGGACGATCAGCCTCCACGACCTCGACCTCTTCACAGGACATGCTCTCTCTTCATGAGGAGCATCGCTCCAACCATATCTAAAGCGGAGATCGTCGCTGTAAGTGTGCACGCTAAGCAAAGCAGATTTTTGCTGTTATTGCCCATGAAGTGTTATCTAAATGCTGCTGATTTATTTTATTTTTTTCAGCTGTGTCGACGTTATCCAGGATTTGTGCGTGTTTGTTTGTCAGAACCGCAGCCAGAGCGTAGGTAAGTTGAACTTAGATTCACTTTAGAGCGGGTGGTATAGCTGAAAATCTTATTTTTAGCTTCTTGGGAATATTTGGGTTGCGTGTTCTGTTAAGCTGATTTAAAATCTGTATTCAGGTTCACCTTGGGGCATTAACTCTTTGATCTTTGACTTCATCGGAATGGTACTAAACTTGGTTAAGGTTTTGGAATTTGTTTCTATGTGAACACTAAATTCATGGGTTAAGTGGTCCTGAAAAAATAGTTCTTGTACTCCTCACTGTTAAAATTTACTGCATTGGAAACATGAAGTCTAGTGGAAACATTTGGTACTGCGCATAAACAAAATCATACTGAAAGATATCAAACCTTAAATTTAAAATACTACTTGTTTAGATTGGTGTTGATTTTTCTTGCAGTTTGAGAGTATAACATGTTTTGAAATTTAATTTTCGGGTCAAAGCTAAAAGTAGTTAACAGGATAAACTGCTGCATAAATAATCTTAAAATCCCCTACAAAATATATATAAAAAAAAATGAATTGCAATGAAATTGTCATTTTTACTGCCACATTAGGAGCACCAGAGGGATGTCATGCATTCAGTTTTCTGTATAATGTGCAGGTCTAAAAATTAGAAAATTTGATAATGCAATTAAACAGAAAATTATATTTAAATCTTAGGTTAGTTGATGTTATCTGTATTTGCACCAATATAAAATGTTTTGCTAAATCACTTCAATATATTAAAGGAGACATTGGGGACTCTTTAAAAAGCTCAGTTATCCATCTCCGTGTGTCAGGTTTTTCAGGCGTTGTTGGGTGACCTTCGACAGAGGTGTGAACATCAAAGAGATCTGCTGGAACCTGCAGAACATCCGGGTGAGTTCTAGAACCACTGGCTTGAGGAACCACGATGTGTAGCAAACGTCTCGCTCAATGTCTTCTGTTCCTCTCTGAGCAGCTGCGGGACTGTGAGCTGGCTCCTGGAGTCAATCGAGATCTGGCACGTCGTGTGAGGAACGTAAACGGAATCACTCAGCACAAGCAGGTTCTGCGTAATGACATCAAGCTGGCTGCTAAACTGATCCATGCACTGGATGACAGGGAGAAGCTGTGGAGCCACAAGCCCAGAGAAGAGACACACACTCTGGAGGTATTCAGACTGAGACAATTTGAAATGGTTTTGAATGTGAGATTTGATCTATTATTGATTTGTTTTTCTTATTTCCTGGAGCTCCCTGATCAGAACCCCATTTTGAAGAACATCACTGATTACCTGATTGAGGAAGTGAGTGCCGAGGAGGAAGAGCTTCTGGGAAGTGCAGGAGCCGACTCTGAGGAGGGATCCAAAGAGGGAAACCCCACTGAGATAACTGTGGAGAGAGATGAAAAACTTGTCAAGGTCAGAAACATTGTCTTTATCATTTGACCCAAAATCAGGAGATTAAAGCACTACACCACCCTACAACATATTTGTGGAATTAAATCCATTTCTTCTTTCTGATTAATTTTGGGGTGCTGAATCCAGCAATAGTACCCTGTTTTCTTTGAGCACGTCTCACACCTACAAACTAATACATTTTCGACAACAAAAGTTGAAGATTGGTAATGTAAAGTCATATATTATACCTTAATCAACAATCAGCTATGAAGACTTGATTTTGAAGACATTCCTAATCCTACATTTCTGTTTTGTAATGTAAACAATATCTTTTAGTGCTTTTTATTTTATTTTTTAAAGTGCATTACAGCTTATACACACACAATTAGAAAAATATTAATTCTTTGTGTTTTTTTTGTGTGGGGGCATTTATTTGTTTCACTCAGATTCATCATAGGTAATATTAGGCTTTTTGTGCAAATCTGCTTTTTTTTTTTTTTTGACATTTATTTTGTGACAATTAAATCTCATTCTCAGTGTTATCATATTGTGAATTATTATGCCTAACTGTCATTACCAACATTGTCAATACAACATGGTTTAAAAAGAAACAAGATATACGCTGATTAGGGCTGTGCAATTAATCGCATGCGATTCTCATGCGCATCTCGTCAGTAAAGCCGGTTCCGTGATTGGCACTAAACCGCCATCTCATTCGTCACCATCTGCGATTATAAACGTGATATCACATAGCTTGTCAGTGAACTTCGGCTGTGTATGAATTGCCGCTCCATCTGAAAGCAGGTGATGGTGATTTAGGGCCAATCACTGAACCGGCTTTACTGACGAGATGCGCATGAATCACATGTGATTAATTACACAGCCCTACCGCTGATTCAGAAGCTGATGTTCTGTGTCCTTAGTGCTCTCAGTGTAATAGTTTGAGATCAATAAATGTAAATGAGAATTTCAGTCTTATTTCAGTTTGGCATTTAATTCAGTGTAATGTGTTTGTCTCCTCCCAGGTGTTGGATCGTCTTCTGTTCTATCTGCGTATCGTACACTCTCTTGATTATTATAACAGCTGTGAGTACACGAGTGAGGATGAGATGCCAAACCGCTGTGGCATTATCCATGTGCGAGGGCCCATTCCCCCCAACCGCATTACTCTCAGAGAGGGTAAGCGCTGCCATTACTGCTAGCAACAGACTGTGCTTCGTTTAAAGTGTGATTTAATTTACTGCTATAATTATTTGTGTGTATCCCAGTTTAATGTATAGTTGATTATATATGAAACTAGGGCTGGGCGATATGGCAAAAATAATACAATATTTTTTTAAATGATTACGATTTTTAACTAGTCAACTTGAAAATGTAACTAACACGATTGAAGTAACTTTTTTTTCTTTATTAACCCTCTAGTTAAAGAAAATTCTATTCAATGTGCACCAAGTGTTGTCAACATGATGTACATTTTAAACAAATCACATGTTAAATATCTACATTTATATATATATAATAACTAGCCTACAACTACGTCTTTTACAAACTTATCTTATACATATATGTTCAGAAATAGGCTAATACGAGGAAAATGCTTTAATGTCAAAAGTCAAGGTAATTCAAATTCAGAATGACTGAAGGTATTAAACCAGGGGCCCGTTTCAATGAGGAGGTTCAACCAACTCTGAACTCTGAGTTGATTTACACTGAGATGGGAATTTCATTATGATAGATTGAAACTCAGAGATGAGTTTTCGGTTTCAGAAAAGCTGAATTGTATTAGTTTATTTAACTCCGAGTTGGCTGCACCACGACTTTGAAAAGTCATGATCAGCGGAGCGCCGAAATTACGATTCACCACTCCCGCCAAAATTGACGTCCGCGTACTTTTGCGAGTCAATGCATAACTTTAATTATTGAAATTTGTCAATAACTTATAACATCAGTGGTGAAAACTGTAAATTATTGAACTCATATTAATTTTAGAATGTGGCAGCAGCTAAAAATGAAGTATAAAAACAAAATTAAATCAAGGTAAAGCTTTAAGCATGAAAGGTTCATGTGTGGGAAGTATTGAAGAATTTTAAAATCCAAAAGTAAAAAGAATAACTGTTGCAGGATATATGGTTTTTTTTTTTATAATTAGTGTTAATTTAGCAGCTGTGGTTACGGCATCTCGTAGCTACTACCCCTCCATCTGGCATCCTTCCATACAGTAATCAGTTTAATGTTCAGAAGGTGCGATGGTGGAGATATGCTTGTCATCAATGCATCCAAGCACACTGGAAATCCTGAAGGACATTCTGATTATTGGGTTACTTCCAGACGTCACAGAAAGATGTTATCAAGTGAACGTCATTTATCAGATTAGCCTCATTTAAACCGATTTCTACACCACTGACCTACAGTCCTGTGATACTCCTCTTTGACAGGATAAATGTAAAATGCATAAATGTAAATTTAAAATGGTACCGCTCAAATAAATATGCGCATGAATGTTCTTACCCTATGGAGAGCAATTTTATATTTTAACAAGGCTAAATATCTAGACTAAATATAATGTTTCATCTATATAAAATGCATCTTAATTTGAATTTTTGCGATATTTGTTCTTGAAATAAGACAAAAATACTCGGTAAGAAAAGCATTTTTGCAGCGTGAATGAATGATTATGGTGTTTAAGCATCGCTTGCACTTTAAAACGGGGGAGGACACCGAAAGAAACTCTGGGTTTAGCAAAGAAAACCTGCTCCCGACCAGGTCAGGTTCACAGAGTAAGTTACCACAGTATCAGAAACAGGCTTGATTTACCCTGCTTTCCGGGTTTGACAAACCTCCCATTTTGAAACTAAAAACCCAGAGTTTCCCTCATTTCAGGGTTTACATTAGGGGTGGGCGATATTTTATCACACAGAAAGAGACGGCGCACGCATATAGCTCTGTTGTTTGTTTCAACGGCTTAAAATCGGTTGTTTTAAAACTGCAGTGCTTAAAAACGCGTGACCGTGCTACAGATGTAGTCCTCTTTTAGGAACGAGCTCCTCGTTGTGTCCTGGCTGGGCGTTCTGTCTTCCCCTTAACCTCCTCTCTGAAACGGCCCCGGTAGACTACTATAAATGTTCTGTATAGATAACACCATGATGCAAACATGTAATATCAGACATGTAGACAGTAGTAGTTACAGGTTTATTATTTCTATGTAAACATGTACGCATTTGACTGTTGAGTTCGCGTCACTTGCAGCATCTCATGCATGAAACGGCAGTCTAAAAACACTGCTCAAGTTAAGAGTTTCACTCCCATCTTGCATGTTTTATTTCTATTCCACTGCCAGCGTCGCATCTTTGTCAAAACAAAAGCGCATTCTGTGTTAAATGAGCATGTCACACGTGAGCGGTTGGATCATTATTTCTCTTTACTGTTATTATTGGCAAAGTGTCTAATTCTAACGTTTGCTAATATTTCTATTCAAAATCGCGATTTCTAAAACATGAAATCAAGTCAAGCTTTACTGTCATTCTGCTACATGTGGACATATAGTGGAACGAAATGTTGTGACTCGTTACTAGAGGTCTGCTACCCAACCCGAACCCGCGGGTCCCGAAATACTTTCGGGTTAATGTTTAATGGATAGCTTCGGGCTCGGGTCGGGTTCGGGTTTGTAGCTAAACCAAAACTATATGCAGAGGCTTCGCTGCTTTCATAGGCCACGCACATTACACAGATATCAGAGATCGCACAAACACACGGACACTTTTATTAGTAAAATAGCTTCGACAGGCTACTGACTCGCAAGTCACAACATTATATTTATCTGCAATGAGGGCAAAATCACTGTTTTTGAAGTAACTAAGCCTCATTGCTTGTAGAGAGAGACGCAGACGCAGGTTCACATGCACGCGCAACATTCATCCCTCTTTCTGTCTGTCTGTCTGTCTCTCTATGTCTCTCTAATCTCTCTCTCTGTCTCTCTCTCAGTCTTAAGTTTTGAGCCCGTGAAGACCTCTACTCGCTGGACCACGGTTCTGCATACTGGTTAAAGATAAATAGAAACATACAACAATAGAAGTCAAAGAAAAACAACTTTAGACCTATACAACAGTTAACCATCCGGCTATACATGTACTATAAAATAAAAACAGTTGACTATACATACACAAACTGAGACTATACAAACACTACGTCAATACTGTACATGAAATTGTGCAGAAGAGAGATTTTGGGGGACGCAGCACATGGTACAAAATTATTTGTGCAAAACATTAATCGATAAAATTGGAAACATCACCCAGCCCTATAAGAAAGCCATTAGATGGGTAACATCCTAAAGAGTGTAAATGTGTCTGTCTGAATATTTCTGTTTGTTTGAGCGATCTTACTTCAGGCTCAACCGAGGGCCAACATTTTATAATGAGAATAAATATTGGTTTTCTGCAACAAGCTGCAAAGGAACTACACGTCACCATTAAGTAATCCCATGTAACAGAGAAATGAGCTGATCCTGTTGACTTTTGATCCTCCTGTAGTGGCTGACTGGCAGAAGATATTTGAAGAGAAGCTGGGCACCTTGTTCAGTGTGAAGGAATCCCTGTCTGAAGATGAGGCAGCGAAGATGGGCCGCAAAGATCCTGAACAGGAAGTGGAAAAGTTTGTGTTGTCCAACACGCAGGAACTGGGCAAAGACAAGTGGCTTTGTCCTCTAAGTGGAAAGAAGTTTAAGGTGTGTGATATAACATGCTCTTTTGTTCATCTGGTATCATTAGGCCCTGCAGGTCGAGTTAATAAAACAACGATTATTGGAGTACAGTTTACAAGAATACACCATTTCAGTCTTTTTGCTTTGACATTTTGTTACTTGACATTTCTTTTTTTTAACTATTTGCGAAATTTACTTTGCATTTTTGAGTGAAAATTTTAATTGGTTAAATTTAAACTTTTTTCCTGTATAGTGAGGTTGTTCATTTTTGACAAAATCAATACAAATATGAATCTCTCTCTCTCTAGGGACCAGAGTTTGTGAGGAAGCACATTCTAAACAAACATGATGACAAGATTGAGGAAGTAAAGAAAGAGGTCATCTTTTTCAACAATTTCCTGATGGATGCAAAAAGACCCTCCATCCCAGAGATGAAACCTCCACCTCCTCCAGGACAGGGTAATACGCACAATTCAATCTTGCTGATTTTATATCTGAAGGAATCATCTCTCAAACATTTCCTATTTGTCTTTCTCTCATTAGGAGTGCTTTCCCCGGGAGGTCTTCCATTCCCTCCTCAGGGTCCTCAAGGTCTCATGGGTTTTGGCCAGCCCAGACCTCCAGTGATGGGTTATGGAGGTGTGTGTTTGTTGATGTAGTAGAGTCAGAGTGAAAACTTTCAGGCTTGAAGCTTTTCAGGAATTCACGATGTGATTGCAAAACCATTTTTAATGCATCTCAGTTTTTCAACAGTGATGCAACCATAAAACATTGCTATATCTAGCCTTTTCCTTTTTAATTATCTAAGCTTTAAAACTAGCTTAAGTTCTCTACAGCAGTGCTTCCCAAACCTGTCCTGCACATTTTGCACGTCTCCCTAATCCAGCGGTTCTCAATTCCAGTCCTCGCGCCCCCCCGCTCTGCATATTTCGTATGTTACTCTTATCGCTTCAGATGTTTGTTCTATTGGAACGTAAGTGCCCTGCGAAGTGGACATCACAGGATATTCCTCCATGATTCCAGTTCGAAGCGAACGTATATATTCCATTCAAAGTGCATTGAAGTGTGCGAGACGTGAATTAAAATTGTATATATTTACAGAGGTATATGATGTCACACTCGTCTGTGAAGATCGCGCTATGCAGCGCAAATCCATGAATGAATGTTACGAAATAAAGTAAACTTCAGCGGATTTCCCTGCTCAGGGAGTAGGGAGCAATGGACCCTGTGTAGGGAGCAATGGACCCTGTGTAGGGAGCAATGGACCCTGTGTAGGGAGCAATGGACCCTGTGTAGGGAGCAATGGACCCTGTGTAGGGAGCAATGGACCCTGTGTAGGGAGCAATGGACCCTGTGTAGGGAGCAATGGACCCTGTGTAGGGAGCAATGGACCCTGTGTAGGGAGCAATGGACCCTGTGTAGGGAGCAATGGACCCTGTGTAGGGAGCAATGGACCCTGTGTAGGGAGCAATGGACCCTGTGTAGGGAGCATGTCAATCGGAACACAGTTCATGCACGGAGCGCACTTCTAACAAGCTGATTATCTGAATCAGGTGTGTTAACAAAGAGAGACATGCAAAATATGCAGAGCGGGGGGCGTGAGGACTGGATGAGTTGAATGAGCTGATGAGTTGAATCAGGTGTGTTAGATAAGGGAGACGTACAGAAGGTGCAGGGGGGGGGGCTCCACGACAGTTTTGGGAAGCACATTGGGTTCTCAGTCAATGCTACATTTCTGGTATTTATATATTCTAGGGTTCAGGCCAAGTAAAGTCATTGCAAGGATTTTTTTATACCCATTGATTGAATTTATGCAATGATAAACAATCAAATAATTGTGGTGCTTTGGTGAAACGTATATTGAGGTGTTTCTTTGACACTTTAACAGGTGGTCCTCCCTACCCACCCAACCAGTATGGTGGAGGCGGCAGGGGCAACTACGACAACTTCCGTGGGCAAGGCGGTTACCCTGGAAAACCTAGAAACAACCGGTGAGTCTGGCGTATTTCAGTTCTGTTTTCAAGTGCCCCTATTATGGGTTATGAAAGGTTAATGTTTTGGGAGTCCACAACAACAGGCTGACATACAGGCAAGGTCAAAAAACATTCATTGTTTATTATATGCATTTATTTTTACCTCATTTGCTCAATGACTCAAATGATTTGTTCAACGATTCATTTTTCCAAACCCCTCCTTTGCATGATGTTAATCTGCGGTGATTGGTCGATTTCATTTAAAGCAGTGTTTTTAGCTTTTAACGCTCCAAGCATGAATTTTCATTCAAACCAATGAGGAAATCCAAGTTTTCCCAGATCTGCGCACAGTGGGCGGGCAATATGCTAATATTTCAAGCGCTTGGGATTGGTTTTAAAACGACTCGTTTCAATGATTCAGTGTCGACTCTTTCTTTTGAGAGATAATAACTTAATACACGGAGCACTTTCAGATTTAAAACTTCTTTACAGGATGTTTTCATTCACTTACACACCGCATGAAAGCTCATTTTCATTGTAAATAAGGGAACAGACGTGATCTTGTTTTAGAAGCTCTTAGGATGATAATGGACAAAATCCAATAAAATGTTGCCATGTCTTTTCCAGAATGATGCGTGGGGATCCTCGCAATATCATTGAATACCGTGACTTAGACGCTCCAGATGATTTGGACTTCTTTTAGAGCTCCCGTTTTATTCTCTCCATTTTAATGTTTCTTTTTTACCGTTGTCTCAGCATTTTCTTTTGTGCATTCATTCCAGAAGCTGCCCCTTACTGTCTTCTCCTGTTCGCTCATATGTATTACAGTAGTGCTCCGCCTGAAGTTAACACATGTCCTTTGTTGAACAATAATGCATACTCAGTGTTATAGATATTGAGCTTGTGCTTGTGGCCTTTTTTCTTCCAATAAAACTTTGATTTGGATCCTTTTTTGTGTGCTGTATTGTTTTTTAAATGTAATTACATTTGATTTACATTTTCTTAATTCAGTTATAAATTAGTGAATTATCTCTTTTTTTACACAATCATGTTTACAGTAAAGCACTTGCAATAGAAGTAAACTGTTAGCAATGCACGGGGCTAAAGAAACAATGGATAGCTTGTATTTTTGCACTTGGATGAATTTAAAAGCCAGTTTATTGGATCCATATCTTTAAGGTAAATTGTCCTTCACTGGGTGGATGAATTCCAGCGAATTCTGTGTAAATGGTTTCTTTCTGGTACACACATTAGTTTTGTGCATTTATGAAAGTTTCTCCAGTGTGTTATGGTTGAGACAAAGTTGAAGGACTGGATATAAGTGGACAGTAAATAAATTAAACTAGTCTTGTGTTTATTGAATTGTACTTGACCTTTCCTTGGGGACTTTTATGCATTTAAAAATTTAGTTTGATAATTCTTTGAGTTAATGAAAACGACATATATTCAACCTTTTTCATATTTCACCTGTATTTACTTTCTATTTTACATTAGGTTCTTTATTGATACTAATAAGGATAAAAATGTCTGCATTGAAACCCAGTATTTAGTCCCAGGTCCATTTTAACATTCATTCATTCTTTGTTAATAGGCTTTCATTCTGTTGGCAAGGTTTATATTTCAGTGGTACTTGGGGAGATGCAGAACAAGAATCTGGATGAGTTTACAGAAAACTAATTGAATTTACCTTTTATATTAATTTTGAAAATATGTGATGCAGTGAGGAACTAAATAGCATTTGTCATGAATTTGGTATGTAATAATTAAAATATGATACAGTAAAACATGAAAATCACCTCAGTGGTACTTGGGGAGATGCAGAACAAGAATCTGGATGAGTTTGCTGAAAACTAAGTGATTTTATATATATATATTTTTTTAAATGTCAAGTCACCTTTATTTATATAGCGCTTTTAACAATACAAATTGTAACAAAGCACTGCACAGTATCATAAATATATAAATGTCTGTATAAGACCATTAAACGAAGTGCCTATAAAGTGTTTTTTAATCAGCCTTTTATTAAATATTAACTGACTGTGGTTTCAGTTTGATAAGCAATCCGACTCACTCTTTAATAAATACATTTGCAAAGGTTTTGAAGCTTCATTCATGGCTATCACTACCACACAACGCCACAAAAGTTTGCAAAACTTACTCTCACGGGACACTGCACTTATTCGCAATCACAACAGTACATTATTTGATTTAAAACCTTACTGATTAAACGTGTTGATGTTCTGACAAGCACCTTTTCTGAGCACATAACATCCAGCGCGATAAATAAAAAGCCCATCAAACAGCGCCTGATTACTGAACTAATTTATGTGTTGTGCTAATACTGTACAAACACACAAGGTTAATGTATAAACTCAGTTGGTTGTCTAAAATAAAAGTAAACTAGGTTTCTAGGCAGAGATCTGCAGACAGAGAGGCATTGCTGTTATTCACATGTCTGCCAGCAGAACACTTCAAATGTGAGGCAATCAGTATTGTTTGGGCTGAAGACAATTCTTCAATAAAACCTTTTTATTCTTAAAACATCCTTCGACTCGACTATCTTCATCCAAGACTTCAACTACAGCCTCACAAACAACATGTGATGATGTAAATGCTGTTTTATTATTATTTTTTTTAATGGTTTTCTGACTGCGAGACTCAACTATTTTCTGCAATTCTCCAGCTGTGGTCCTTGGAGAGTCTAGCCACTCAAACTCTCCTCCTCACCGTGCATTAGGACGATATAGACACACGTCTTCTTCCAGGCAGATTCGTAACATTTTCTGTTGATTGGAAACTCTTAATTATTGCCCTGATGATGGAAATGAGAATATTCACTGCTCTAGCTCTTTTCTTAAAGCAACTTCACTAATTTGTGAAGCTCAATTATCTTTTGCTGCACATCAGAAATATATTAGTTTCTCATTGTGATGATGATTGAGGAATTTGGGCTTTGTTTTCCCTCTTATTTATATTTCTGTGAAACAGGAAGCCATGGCTGGATAATGTCATGTTCAGAATCACCCTGGAGTGCTCAACATTGTTAATATAAATGGTAATATACTTCATAGATATTTCACTCATAATCATTTCTAGGGGTACCAATAATTGTGTCCAATATGTATTTGAGAAAAACATTTATTTCATATATTTTCCCATGTCTTCAATTATTTATTTTTCCAATGAAATGTTAAGATTTTTGTGAAAAAAAGATAAAAAGAATTTATAATGCTGTTTTATTTTTTATATTTACATTTAAATGTATCCATTTAGCAGACGCTTTTATCCAAAGCGACTTACAATTGAGGAACACAATAAGCAATACATTATAAAGAGGCAAACAGGCATTGTTCAGAGCAAATACTAGCCAGACAGGGAGAGGTTAAGGAAAGAGAGCAAGACCTGTCATACTCTGGAAATCACCCAAAGTTCCTAAGGTTATTTAATTTAACTGATGCAATCCAATGGAAACGACCAGTACTGCCCAATGGATAGGCCTTCAGACTTACATTCTACATTAGGACATCCAGTAACTCAACATATTAATCAGTATATTGATTTACCTTTATGACCATGCATCATATTTTTTGAGTAAAATAATACCATATTGAGTAAATAGCATAATACAAAGTAAAATTACACAATGATACTTGCCATTAAGAGAATTCAAATGGGAGAAAGTGTCTCAATAAAAGAATACATAGAATCTTCCAAGAGAGGATTCTGTAGATGTCAGTTCCTCAGAATGTGGAAGTGAATGCATTTCCAGAACACCACAACTATATAAAGGAGGTGTGAATCTTTAAAGACAAGTGGCTGCTAAGTTTGCTCCCTTTTTACTGCCTCAGAAAATGGAAATGGATTGCACCGAAGAATACAGTAAAATGGAGATGGAATGGGAACCAAATAAATCATTTCAAAAGGTTTGTAATATGTATTTTGTCTTTGTTTTATGTATTTATGTATATAACATCCCAGATTTTTAACCAGTGAGCTTCAACTATAAATCACATTCACATACTAATTAAGGTTATATATTTTCTGTGCACAGTGTTGGGGAAAGTTACTTTTAAAAGTAAGGCATTACAATATTGCGTTACTCCCTAAAAAAGTATCTAATTACGTTACTTAGTTATTTTTTATGGAAAGTAATGCGTTACATTACTTTCACGTTGCTTGTTAAATATGATCAGGGCTTGATTGTTTGTTTTTAATAGAATAAGTTCTATTTATAGCGAATATAAAAGCCTTTCACATCAAAAGGTGTAATGAATAAACCTCAGGCTGAAGGACGAGTAAATCACGTCTGTACAGAAGAAGTTCAACACTCTTCAGCAATAAAACAACAATGAAGCACAATTGTTAGTTTATCTAAAGTAATTTTTGCTTATGTTGAACTGGATCATCAAAGGTCAGCAGCAAACACATCGTTAATAAAATGAGATTAGATATATTTGTGTTGTTTAACATGTTTAATTATTGCAGGTTTGCATCATATTCTGAGTTTGCATTTCACTGTTTTAATTCATTTTGATGAATACTGAATATGTTTTTGTGAGTGGGATGAATTAATACACATTCATATTTAGTCTAGATTAGATCTACAGTAAGATCATGTTCACACAGCGCACTGTCAATAAATGGAAAAAAAACTCAGATATTTTCTAGTAAATTAAAAAGTAATACATTACTTTACTAGTTACTTGAAAAAAGTAATATTATTACGTAACTCACGTTACTTGTAATGCACTACCCCAACACTGCTGATTGCATGCATAATATTATTGCTCGAATGCGGTTTCATGAAATGAATTAAAGCTAAATTAATTTAATCACTACATTAAAACAACATTGCAAAATCAAATCTATAATTAAAATGATGTTTTTGCAGATTTTATGAAGGTAAATGTAAAACCTTTTAAGCCCTTTTCAAGACCAAATAATGCAATTTAAGACAATACAATACATGTGGTTCTTCCTCATTTGTTTGTCTTGTTTGCCAGTGCTAATGAGAAGCAAAATGACATACAAGAAGTCTAGAAACAAGAAAAAATGACTGCAAATTGCCTTCATCGGAACAGATTTGGAGAAATGTAGCATTTCATCACTTGTTCAGCAGTGGATCCTCTGCAGTGAATGGGTGCCGTCAGAATGAGAGTCAGAACAGCTGATAAAAACCACATTAATCCACACCACTCCAGTCCATTGTCTTGAGAATCCAAACGCTGCGTTTGTAAGAAACAAATCCATCATTAAGATGTTTTAACTTTAAACTGGAGGAAGTGTTATTGATTATGGATTTGTATTTTAGCTGGAATTAATTGTTTGGAGTTCAAATTATCCTAATTATGTTTTTGTTTCTTACTAACATGCAGCTTTTGTCTTCTGAAGACATTAACTGATGTATTGGAGTGGTGTGGATTATTGTGATGTTTTTATCAGCTGTTTGGACTCTTATTCTGACGGCACCCATTCACTGCAGAGCATCCATTGCTGAGACACTGATGTAATGCTAAATTTATCCAAATCTGATGAAGAGACAAACTAATTTACATCTTGGATGTGTCTAAATTTTCAGCTAGTTTTTATTTTTGGGTGAAGTATTGCTAAACCCTTAATTTGTGGAAAGGTGAAATAAGACTTTTTAAAGATTATTTTAAGACCCGCAGAAACCCTGCAAAAATTAAAATCCTCAACATTGTGTTGCATGCATGATAAAAGATAGGAGTATAAATGAATCAAGGCTATGTTTTTGTTTTCTGCAGGTCGTCCATGTAGCAGACAAACTGGCATTCTTGTGCTTCTAGGATCAGTCTGCATGATTATTTTCATGGTCATGACTTTTGTCATCTGTGAGTGAATTAAACTTTTTAACATAACCTTTCATGTTATAAAATAGTCTAAACACTGCTCAATTAACTATTCAATACTAACCAGTAACTATAATGTGTTTTCTTTGGTTCAAAGATTCACATCAAGAACAAAAGTTCTCAATGCTGGAGAGCTGGACGAACAGCCATACGTCTGATCTAGCCTCAGTCAAATCAGATTTTCAGATGACAGGTGAGAACTTCATCATCATCATCATCACAGATACATTTTACTAATGTACATTTGGTTAACAATTATTTTAGCTTTTCACCTAGAAAAGAAGTTTGTTGAGCTAGTGTCCAGCTTGAGTTCATATTTGAATACGTCTGAAACAAGTAACCCAATGACCAAGGGTCAGTGTCTTGTCTTTGCCTTAACCCTGATGTTTTATTTTGTGAGAGACCGAAATACCATTTAAATGAATTAATTATTTCTTTGCACGGAAGTATCAAGATGATTTATACACTGAACAAAATTATAAATGCAACACTTTTGTTTTTGACCCCCATTTTTCATGAGCTGAACTCAAAGATCTAAGACTTTTTCTATGTACACAAAAGGCCTATTTCTCTCAAATATTGTTCACAAATCTGTCTAAATCTGTGTTAGTGAATGAGATAATCATCCACCTCACAGGTGTGGCATATCAAGATGCTGATTAGACAGCATGATTATTGCACAGGTGTGCTTTAGGCTGGCCACAATAAAAGACCACTCTAAAATGTACAGTTTTATCACACAGCACAATGCCAACGCAAGTTTTGAGGGAGCGTGCAATTGACATTGTTGGTGAGCGGTTTGCTGATGTCAACGTTGTGGATCGAGTGGCCCATGGGGCGGTGGGGTTATGTATGGGCAGGTGTATGTTATGGACAACGAATACAGGTGAATCTTTTGGATGGTATTTTGAATGCACAGAGATACCATGACAAGATCCTGAGGCCCATTGTTGTGCCATTCATCCACGACCATCACCTCATGTTGCAGCATGATAATGCACAGCCCCATGTTGCAAGGATCTGTACACAATTCCTGGAAGCTGAAAACATCCCAGTTCTTGCATGACCAGCATACTCACCGGACATGTCACCATTGAGCATGTTTGGGATGCTCTGGATCGGCGTATACGACAGTGTGTTCCAGTTCCTGCCAATAACCAGCAACTTCACACAGCCATTGAAGAGGAGTGGACCAACATCCCACAGGCCACAATCAACACCTGATCAACTCTATGTGAAGGAGATGTGTTGCACTGCGTGAGGCAAATGGTGGTCACACCAGATACTGACTGGTTTTCGGACCCCCCCCCATAAAGTAAAACTGCACATTTTAGAGTGGCCTTATATTGTGGCCAGCCTAAAGGTGCGTTCACACCAGATGCGAATAAATCGCGCTACAAACTGTTCTCATTTGTATGCTTCAAGTTTTTGTTTCTGACAGCAAAGTCAAACTTAACAGAAAATGACTATTTACTTATTATTATTTGTCTCTCTCAATCTCTGTGCATAAGAAATGCAAGAAAAGAGGTTGTCTAATATTGAGACCCTGATGAGCGGTCTTGTCTCCTCACTGAGTTCACTCGCATCCAAACAAGAAGAAAACACACAAAAGCTGGGTGAGCACTGGACGTACTTTTCAGCTTTGAATCCTCAAATATAAAACAATGTAAGGATTGTTGCTGTTTCATTTCTCAAATGATGAAACTTTCACTCTTTTTTCTCCTGCAGAGCGGCAGCAGAATGTGTCACACACTGAAGTGAAGAGTTTGATGGACAGTTTGAGTTCTGCAGTATCGAACCTTAGGGATAAACTGACAGAGGACAGTTCAAGGTCATCTGGTTATTTTCTACGGTCTATTGCACGCTCACAACCGATCTTTGGTAAGACGGCAACCTAAAATATAAACGCTAATAAATAATTCATTTTTAAAAAGGGTCATATGATGTTGCTAAAAAGAACATTATTTGGTGTATTTGGTGTAATGCAATGTGTTTATGTGGTTTAAGGTTAAAAAAGCACATTATTTTCCACATACTTTACATCAGGGTCACCAAGTTCAGTCCTGGAGGGCCGGTGTCCCTGCAGAGTTTAGCTCCATCCCTAATTAAACACACCTGAAGCAGCTAATCAAGGACTTACTAGGTAAACTTGAAACTTACAGGCAGGTGTGTTGAGGCAAGTTGGAGCTAAACTCTGCAGGACACCTCCGGGATCAAGTTTGATGACCCCTGCTTTACATTATTGTTTCTCCTCTATGCCCCGCCTTTCTGAAACGCACTGATTTTTACAAAGCTCATCGTTCTGAGAAGCGAGGCGTGATCTGATTGGCCAGCTATCCGGTGTGTTGTGATTGTATACCTAGTATACCTGAATCTTTTAGTGTTTTTAAATCTGTTCTTAAAACATATTTTTTCAGAATAGCTTTTAAGTGATTTTCTTGTGTCATATGGAAAATGTTTATTTTACTTTTAATTGTTATTATTGTTTTTTCCCAATCTTTTTTTTGTGTAAAGCGCTTTGAGATGTACCTTGAAAGGCGCTATAGAAAATAAAGTTTATTATTATTATTATTGGCCGAATACCTCAAGCGTGTTACGGAAATATTACGCCCCTTACCGCATTGTTTGTGATGGCGTGTCCCGGCGCGATGACACAAAAACAATAAAACCCATTATAAACGAGGCATTTGTTGCATCCAGTGGGGACATAATTACTGATTATAATGACTTAAACTGTCTTTTTACTAGTCACATTACCATGTCTGCGTTTGTGATCAGAGAGACGACAAACTATGGCGTCCCTCCGAGGTAATTAATATAACATTGTAACATGCACTCGTCTCACTGACGTCTTGATTTATTGTATCCATTCAATTTAAGACGCAGACGAGGCGTAGACGTCACGTAAATCACGTGTAGCAGTGAAGTTGTTTAAATTAAAAATGACAAATGTTGTTTATGTTAGTTAAATTAGCCCAAATGTTTACAGCAATGTTTAAAAATGTGTTATTTTGTGTTATAGAGACTCCTAGTCTACATACGTGCTAGAACAAGTTTTTATGTGAAAAAATACTATAGTAATTTATAGTAAATAATATAGTGTTTTTGAACCATACTATAGTAAAGTACTTGAATTAATTTGTTGTGGTAATTCTATAGTTGCTGTGGTAATAGAACAACTGTAGTAATATAAAATTACTTAATCCAATACTGTACTAAGTTTTCTATACTATAATGTATATTATACTACACTACAGTTTACTGTAGTAAAAACTGAAGAATACTACGATATTTATTACAGTTTATCAGTTCAGTATAGTTAATACTACATTATGCTGTAGCATTCATTAACAAAGTGTTGTAAATACTGTAATATATACAGTATAATACACTTTACTATAGTATGGTTCAAAATTACTACAGTATTTTTTAATGTGGGTATCTGTGGACAAGAAGCAATGGCATACAGAATTTTTTTTATCATTTGTATAAATATTTACAATCTATACATGAGAAAGGTAAAAAGCACTTAATTTCTAATTAAACATTATTGAGGATTTGAGAAAACAGTAATAGAGAATGAATAGGTACAATAAAGCATGAATACGTTTATGGAATGTGTTGAAAACCCTTGCAGTAGACGCAAACGTCACACAGACGTGATGTTCAGGCAGACGAACAGTAATGTGGCAGACGCAGACGTCACCACGTTCAGTGAGACGAGTTCATGTTACAACGTTATATTAATGACCCTGACGGGACGCCATAATAAACAACAAGCGCTACTCTACACTGCTCAAAACTCGTGTTTGAATCGCCAGCGGCTAATTCTTTAAATATGAAATCATACTTACAGGCTGTGAGTCAGAAGCGTCAGACTGTTCTTCACTTTATAGAAACAGTCTTTGAGCACAGAAGCGTTGTACGTTATTCTCACAGGTTCTGGACACAATCCTTCGTATAATTCGCTGCACACTCTCTAATATTTGTGTTGAACTGTTCTGAACAGTGTTGTAAATATAACTTAACCTCTGATTTCTAGTTGTGTCTTCTTTTGGAAGCCCAAACAAAGTACTTTCACAACGAAACACAGCGTCTCCAGAACATGGCGGCGGCAGCAACAATACTACAGCGAGAATAATAGCTCCGCCTTCTTTCATTGCGTGAACATTTGGGTGGAGTTATGCAAATCTTCCCACACCGTGATCTAGACATGTGGGGGTGTTTAAATGAGCCGTTTTAGGGGGGCGTGGACGAGTCTTAACTTTGATAAAGAATGTCTCTTTGGTTTTGAGACTTTAGTCTTTGTAACTTCAGGGATCTTATCTATGAACAATCAGCTTGTAACGCTCCAAAGAGAAAGAAACACTTGAAATCACATCATATGACCCCTTTAAAAAATGTTTTTTTGAATCATTCTGTATATATAATTGTGCTTGTCCTCTACAGTATTAGAGGTAATCATGATTTTTTTTTTTGTCTCCAACTAAAGTGGATACCTCAAGATCATTGGCAGAACTGAAGCATTTAATGTGGGAAGTGAAATCATCAATTCAATCTCTTACTTATAAACTATCATTTACCAGTGAGTAAACTCTAAATTCAGTTGTGCTCAAATATATGCAGCTTCTAATGCTGTTACTCATCTGAATAATCACTGTTATTTTACCAAGAAAGTTCATCAATAGCTATAAAATCATGCAGAACATGCACCAGGGAGTGCAACGAGAATTACAGCTTTGTTACCGTATTTGATGATCAAAATAAATATGAAACGGGGGGTGGATTGATATTCAGCACTCATACATTGGGTGGGGATTTAAAGTATTTAGTTTGTTTTGCCATTTTTACTTGTGTGTGGAAAAACTAGAGAAAATCAGCAGAGCTGGGTAGTAATTGATTGCATGTAATCTGGATTACATAATCAGACTCCAAAAATTAATTAAATAATTAAACTACATTTCACTGGGAATCAGACTACGGTTGCATTTTATTGATTAAATGATTACATATTTTTACACAGCAATTCATGATATAATTAAATTATTCATAATTTATTGATTCTCCTTAATTCTTCTTTTTCATCTTTTAAATGTTCCTTTCTAAAATGGCCTAACACTGATATACAATCAGAAAGTCTTCCAGTTTTGTGGACATTCACGCAAAGACCAGTCACTGCTCAGGTGGCTTTAATTACTCAACAAATTTAGAGGCCACACAGCATTTGACCAATGATATATAAAAATCACTTGTGATTTCTCATCTATTCAACGTTGCATCAAGTACTGATGAAAAACACTTTTTTATTTGAATTATCACTCAGTGGGTTATTTAACCGCTTATTAGTTTGTCTTTGGAAGGCTTTTGTCTTTCAAACACATTCAAATGCACAATATTCACATTGTTTCTTATATGTTTCTTAAACGTTTTTGTCAGCTAAACTTCTTTCACATAATATATTTACTTCAAGTACACCTGAGATGTAAAATATTTTAATAGTTAAGTATCACATATGCATGTTCACAGTTCTCTGACATTGGATAATGGTCACATGATATCTAGATAAACAAATACAATTTTAAAAACAATTCTAGTAAGTGTTTTATTTTAATTTATGTTTTTCAAAATGTATTTGCATTCAATTCTTTGCTTTTCATTAAACTCAGGAACCCATGCTGTCCTTTTAGGAAGCCCAGTTTTGGAAACCTTGATAATGTAATGATGTAAATATTCTCCTATTTAAATCAATGTAATAAACAAGTTACTTCAAAGGTAATCTAAAAGTCTGATTATTTTACCTAAAAGGTGAAATGTAATGGATTACTTTCTAACTCAATTTTTTGTCATGTGATTTGAAATCAGTCACAAACTCAAATTTGTAATCTACCCAGTTCTGAAAATCAGTCGAGTGAAATAACAATTTACAAAACCTTCTCGCAGAGAAAACTAGTCCTGTCCAAATAGGGTTTATAGTGGTTTGGTTGATTTCAATTAGTCATGCCTTTATTTTAAACACTGATTCTTTGATTAAATGTGTTGCGATAATGTATGTCTTCTGTGCTACACCGTAATGCATTAGCTCTCTCTCTCTTACAGACTTGCTCACACCAGGCTGTACTGAATCTGGTTGGATCCTGTTCAGCAACAGTTGTTACCTGTTCTCGCAGGATACAATGAACTGGACCAATGCAAAGGATTACTGTGAAGAGAAGGGCGCATTACTCTTAAAAATAGAAGATGCTTCTGAGAGGGAGTGGGTGAGTAACACACACAAACATTTCCTTAAAACCTTCCATTCGGTCTTTCAGTTATAATTTGATCTCCTTCCTAGCAATTCGTTACCGGTATGGCTAAACAAAACGAATACTGGATTGGTCTCACGGACCAGAACACAGGGCAGTGGAGATGGGCGGATGACACTCCTTACACCATGAATAAAGCGTGAGTTGAACATATAGAGAACTGGACATTTGGTTCCCTTTGTAATACAGTCTGATTAATGAAAACTCACATTCATGACCAAATATAAACAGATCTGACATGACCCAAGTTAGATTGGGTTGCATATACTAACATTATACATGAACTATAAATGAACAGTGTAACAGATTTTCAATTTCAATTTTCAGAAAGTGGAGCCCCGGGCAGCCGGATGACTGGACTGAACATGGTCTGGGAGAGGAAGGAGAGGACTGTGGGCACATTAGAGTAGATGGGCTGCTAAATGATGCCCACTGCTCTTCCAAAATTAAGTATATATGTGAAATGAAAAAAATAGGAGCTGTCTAGTGTGGTCAAAACTTAATGAAATTGTAAAATGAACGTCAATGAACATTTTCATATGCATAATTAGAATTGGTTTATGCTCTCATATATTAATACACACAAAGCAGATGGTCTGTTGATATTGGATTTTGCTGATACAATAATGTTTTTGAATAAAAGCAATAAAAAATGATTGTGCCTATACCAATACAATCTATATATTGAGATGTTAAATCATGTTCTTAGTCTTCCTTTCCAGTTACCCAGAGAGAAGCCACATGAGTTTATTCTGATATAAATGCCAGATACTGTTTTTGTTGTGTAACCAAAATACTAATAATGGCTATCGGGAAAAAGCTTTTTATGCATATTGAGGGACTTTTGATCATAAACAAGCCTGAAATACACTGGGCCTCTTATTTTGAAATGTCTATGATTCACTATTTCCAGGTGCTCATCAGACATAAAATATGCCCTCTTACAACCATTTACAACATATTATTATATAAACCGTATGTTTTTTACGTTTATTTAAATTAGTCTTTTGAGACATTGACTCAAATATGTCCGACCAATTTCCATGTAGAGTTGGGCAGAACCAAAACATATGTGCCAGGATTGCAGGAGCCTGACGACAACGGTCGGTCACAGATAGGAGTAATTTTTAGAAAGTTCAAGGTTCAAGGTTCAAGGTTTCTTTATTTGTCACATAATAAATTATACAGGGTATAACTAGAAGTGAAATGTAATCAAATCAGGTCCGCTCAGTGGACAGTGCAGTAGAATAAAAAATAAGAATTACATAAAAGTAACACAACACAAGAGCATATATATGGTAAAAAAAAGAGAAATAAGAGTAAAATGTGCAATATAAAAAGTGCAAAACAATAGGATGTGCAAAAAACAGTATACTGGGACTTAATAAATAGTGATATGAATAGGAGGGATGTGCAGACGGGTTGTTCAGGGTATGTACACAAAAATACGGGTGATGAGATTATGGATGTTTTTCAGTAACAGTCTTATAAATGTTATGAGACTGGGTTTGTGTTAAGGAGCCTGATGGCCTGAGGGAAGAAGCTCCTCCTCAGTCTCTCAGTTTTTGCCATCATGCTCCTGAAGCGCTTGCCAGATGGCAGTAAACAGAAAAGATGGTTACCGGGATGAGTTGAGTCTTTGATGATTTTAGCAGCTCTGCTTTTGCAGCGTTTGAGGTAGGTGACCTAAGCCCAATGAGTACGATGAAGTATTTTGCATTGGATCCAACCGTGTTTGGCACACACAGATGAGGAATGCACCCTGTATAAAATGCTTTCCCAGTTTGTCGGAGATGTCTTCTAATAAGTCTTCCTCCCATTGAGTTTGTATGGATGTCAGTGAGCTTCTATGCAGAGAACATATTTTGTCATAAAAACTGAAATAATCCCTTTCCCAATACACATTGTTTCAATTGTTAAATCTATAGGAGTAGGAGAGGGAAGGCTAGGAAACTGAGGATACATATTATGGATAAAACTGCGAACCTGCAAATATCGGAGAAAATGGTTTCTGGGCAGCAAAAACTTATCTGAGAGCTGTTGAAAGGATACAAAAACATAATCTATATTTAAATCTTTAAACACTGATTTTTGTAAGTAATCTTAATGATTCATAAATGCAACTACTTTCGGAAAGCCAAATAAAGCATGTTTGCTTTCGCCTAGAAATACACAGCGTCTCCCTGACACGACTGCATCAACACTACTGCGCTTACTGAAACCACGCCGCATTTCTTTGCATGAATTACGCAAATATTTCCACACTGTGATGTAGACATGTGGGGCGTGTTTGAATTTGCTGTTTTAGGGGGGTGTGGCAGAGTCATAACTTTGATAAAGAATATCTCTTTGGTTTTTAGACTTTAGTCTTTGCAACTTCATGGATCTTATCTATGCACAATCAGCTTGTAACGCTCCAACGAGAAAACAAAACTTGACCCCTTTAAGATACTTTATAGCCTTAAATTTGACAAACTGAATTTAAGACTTTTTAGGGACCCACAGAAATCCCAATTCATATCTCACCCTACCAAATTAACCCTTCTCCCTCTGTCTTAAAAATTTAACAGTCAACAAATCAACAAGAACCACACTGTAAAACTAATAAAATAACATAATTGTCTTCCTATGAAACATTTATTCATGAGAAAACTTAACGATTAGCCGTTTGGCTAAAGTGTGTATTTGAATGTTTATTGCAGGTCTCTGTGTACTTTCATTTTAAGTAAATTAATTTAGTTTTAACTCTCGGACGAGGTAAATTACTTTTGTGGTTATTGTCATCCTTCCACAAATATGGTCAATAGAGCTCTACTTGTATTTACCTTGCAACATTCTTTTATTTTAACATTTAACTTTTAATTAAATTTCACATGTAGCTGCAAATATGCATTTGGTTGACATCCACACAAAAAGAATTTTTAAGCTATAAAAAAGCCACTGCTATTTTCATGCAGAAGTACTAAAAGAAAGATACAGGATTTTCAGGGCAGACTTCATATTTAAGTACAGTCAAAATGGTTAAGATCATATGATCAAAATGTCAAATTAATTTCATACGAATTAATCTCACTTCCTTTTTTCAATAATTGTTGGCATGTTTAAAAGTCCAAGATCAGCACAACTGCAGTATTTTGTTAATTCAGCCAAATTATTTTAGTCTTTCACTAGAAATGATATTTCAAATGGTAAAAAGGAAAATTCCCTACAACTGTCACAGACATAAAAAGGAAGTCAACACACAGAACAAATATATATATATATATATATAAAAATCTAAATGACAAACTAGATCCATGGAATGGAGCACATTTTGGGGAGGTGAAATGTTTTTTGTAAGTAAGTATAAAGCTCTTTAAACACAAGGCTTCCACAAAGAAAAACATAATGGTTACGTATGTAACCCTCGTTCCCTGAAGGAGGGAACGGAGACGTCACGTCGGATGACCGACAAAATTGGGATCTCTCCAGAGAGAGACCTATCCACTTCAAGTGTAACTAAATGAGCCAATGGACATTGGCATGTGGTAATTCGCATCCAGCTGCTGCTGATATCAGCGTGAGTATAAGAGGCAGCAGGTGCACCGCATTAATTCATGCTTTCGCTGAGGAGCCGAGCCGGTGACTCGGCCATTCAGAGGCTGTACAGCAACTGTGGCGACGGGACATCTCCATTCCCTCCTTCAGGGAACGAGGGTTACATACGTAACCGAGACGTCCCCTTTCAGTCAGTCACTACGAATCACGTCAGATGACCGACGAAATTGGGATCCCTACCAAAGCGCCACAGGAGCTGCCCATTCCAGCGCCCTGTGTAGGCCTCCTGATCCTTCCTATAAGGCAGATGATAGGACCAGGCTCTACACAGAGAAGGTCAACTGCTGCTGTTCTTAGAGCAACCCAAACAGCAACTAGAAAGAAAGTGTTTCACCTTAGCCACTGATCTGAAATGAAAAAAGCTACTCTTTACAACTGCATTCACATGCTTATCAAATTGGAGAAGAGGCTCAAAATGGACTCCAAGATTTTTTGCATGATTGTATAGGTTATTACTTAGAAAACCTAACTGTGTTTTAATTAAATTGTTAGTCGCTGCAGGGCCCAGTAGAAGCACTTCGGTTTTATTTTTATTCAAATGTAAAGAGCTTTTTGTGATCCAGGTCTTGACTTCATTAATGCATAAAAAAGATGATCTAATGAAAAGTAATTTCCTGGTTTTATTGGAAGATATAGTTGGCGATCATCAGCGTAACAATGATAATTAATGTTATGTTTCTGGAGTATTGTGCCCAAGGTGAGCATGTAAAGGGAAAACAAAGGAGGGCCAAGAATGGATCCCTGTGGAACGCCACAATGGATAGCTGCAGGCGGTGAAGTAAATGACCTGATATTTACAGAAAAAGTCCTCCCCTTTAAGTAGGAGGCGAACCACTCTAAGGCTAGGCCCTGAACTCCCCAACAACACACTCAAGTCGTTTCAGAAGAATATCCTGGTCAACAGTATCAAATGTGGCACTTAGATCTAAAAGTATCAGGATAGCAGATGACCCAGAATCAATGGACAGCAGAATGTCATTTGTAACCTTCAGCAATGCTGACTCAGTGCTATGCAGTGCTCTAAAACCATATTGAAATGGGTCTAAAATATTAAAAGTATCCAGGTATGAAGTAAACTGTGAGAGTGCAACATTTTCCAAAACCTTTGAAACGAATGAGAGTTTAGAGACAGGGCGATAATTGATATGCACAGTGGGGTCAAGATGAGAGCCTTTTAATAGGGGCTGTACGATAGCAAGTTTAAAACTGTTGAGAGACCGACAACCCCCCCCCAAGTCAGATTCCCAGTGAAATGCTCTCCGACAGCAAATACAACAGGTTTGCTTCCTTTTTCTGAGAGGATCAATAAGATTTTTTCTGAGAAGATCAAAAATAATAAGATCATTAATTTGCTTCCTTCTTTTCTGAGAAGATCAATAATATCAGAAAGGAGATTGGCAGATCTTCTAGTTATGCAGAGGTCACACAGATTCGACCGCAATTTCAAAAAGTAGTGACTATATCTGTTTTTGAAGAAATTGTTAGCAACTTTTTTAGAAGAAATAGCACTGCAACTTAAATTGTCAACCTGCTATCTTGACACACATGCCACATCTTTTTTCAAAAGTTTGCTTAAAGTTTTAGAAGCTGATCTCTTAGAAGGGATGAGTGCCTCACTTCTTTTTGGGACTTCTCCAAACTCCCTGAAAACTGCAGTTGTTAAGCGCCTTCTGAAAAAGCGCAATCTTGATAACACCATGTTGAGCAACTATAGACCAATATCAAATCTTCCTTTCATAGGTAAGATTATTGAAAAGGTCGTTTTTAAATCAGCTGAACAAATACTTAAATTCAAATGATACCTGGGCAATTTTCAATCCGGTTTCTGAGCGTATCACAGCACAGAGACTGCACCTAAGATAATGAATGATATTCGCCTTAATTCTGATTCTGGCAAAATATCAGTGCTGGTACTACTAGATCTTAGTGCTGCGTTTGACACTGTCAATCATAACATACTTCGACAGAGACTGGAAAAACTGGGTTGGGTTTTCTGGGATGGTACACAAATGGTTCAGGTCATACTTAGAAACTTGTTCATGCCTTTATTACCAGCAGGGTGGATTATTGTAATGGTCTCCTCACCGGCCTTCCAAAGAAGACCATTAGACAGCTGCAGCTCATCCAGAACGCTGCTGTTAAGAGTACGGTAGTCGATGCAAGGCCTCAAGCCCCCCATCCTTCTTGCCCATGAAGATGAAGCTGGAGGCTGCAGGTGAGGTGGATGGTTGGATGAATCGTTGACGCAGAGCCTCCTGGATGTAATCCTCCATAGCCTTGTGCTCCGGGATGGACAAAGGGTATACTTTACCCTTGGGTAGCTTGGCCCCAGGCAGCAGGTCGATGCACAGTCCCATGGCCTGTGAGGTGGAAGACGAGTGGCTGCCTGCTTACTGAAGACATCCTGGAATGCCGCATAGGGATGGGACAGTGGGAACCTCTGCCGGTTCGTAGCTCTCAACGAGGGTGGATGCAAGTCAGGCTGGAATGGGACAGTTCAGCTGACAGAATTCGTTCCAGCGAGTGATTTCACATGGTTCCTATCTGACCTCTGGAGAACGGAGGGTTAGCCAGGGGCATCCCAGGATGATATCCACGGTGGGTCCCTCCAGTACCAGAAAGGTGATGGTTTCTTCATGCAGACATCCCACACATAGTTTCAAGGGGGGAGCTGTGTATCTCACTCATCCACGCCCCAACGGCTTTCCCTGGATGGTTTCGACTCGGACCTCCGGTGCATAGCGGTTTCGGGGCCGGTGAAGACTGCTAAGGAGGTCTTGGGATATGAAATGAGGTGAGATGGGTTGAATCCAACTGCATGGGTTCTGGTACTAGAGGACTGATGGCGAGTGATGCAAACTGATGAGTGGCTTTGTTGACTTGGCATGACGATAAGTGTTGTGAAATTTGGGTGGCTCTGCATAAAGCTTTCCAGTCTGATCGTATCGTTGTGTATTGACATAGCTGCAAGAATGCTTGGGTTCAATCCATAACGATAGGTTCTGAGGAGGGCAGCCTCATTCCAGCCACTGGTCGCCACTAGCATGTGAAACTGGAGAGTGTAGTCACCGACGGAGGAGGCGCCCTGTCTCAGCCGAAGTAGCTCATCAGACCCAGCCAACGCTCCGGTTGCTGAACTAAACACCTCTTTGAAA
Organism: Gymnocypris eckloni scoliostomus; assembly: GCA_027564155.1. Classification (NCBI taxonomy): domain Eukaryota; kingdom Metazoa; phylum Chordata; class Actinopteri; order Cypriniformes; family Cyprinidae; genus Gymnocypris; species Gymnocypris eckloni. The sequence continues at coordinate 37,663,765 of CM050414.1, read as the reverse complement.
TGGTTAGTGAAAGTATTATACAAGTTGATTATGACATTGTTAGCGTTCCATATAGCTCAGGCCCACAACAGAGCTTTGCCGGTTAACAGGAAAATGAGAAAGGCTACCTTGGAACATTCAGTGGCAAACCTTTGAGGTTGGATTTTGATGAAGAGAGCCACTTGTAACAGGAAGCAACCACACTCAGCTGCGTCACCCGCGTAGACAGCATGCAAGGCCATGGGACTTCCAGAGGGAGCAGGGGGGATGGTGACTGAGGTGAGTGAAGCCCGGAAGGTTGACGAGTTCTTCGAGGACATCAGCGGGTGTTTGGTGCCAGGGATCCATGGAGGTGAATGTTGTAGGTCCGGTCTTCTGTCACAACATAGACAAGGGGTTAATGATCAAACAGGTTGTTTATTGAATGAATAATGGGATGAGGTGATGGTAGATCTGATTAGTGATGTGACGTTCGACACCGAGGCTTCGAAGCTTGTATCAAAAAAACGAAATATCTCACATCGAAGCACTGTATCAGAGCTTGATTCGTTTTGAGAAAAGCACGTTATTTATGACTTCCGAAGCGTCATTCACCTGAAAACCACATGAATGCTTCGGTATTTGCTTCAAATGAAGCGAACCTCAGCGCCGTTTCCTTTACATTATAATGAGTTAGCATTGTTTTCTTTTTATCCCAATTTATATATTATAGTCAAATTGATTTTGCCCATGAAATAACAGTCTAAGTTATCATTGTTAATGTGTAGCAGTGTTAACATTGACAGATCACAGATTTAATTAATGAGTTTATGTTTGATATATTTGAATTATTTTTGTGGCAGTACACCGACACAAATGAATGACTTTGACAATGGCCTTATTTTTATACAATAAATTAAAACAAGGAATCAGTAGTAGAACCAGACGTGAAACCAGCAGCTGTAATGAATCACAGCACTTTGGAAGTTGTTGTTCATTTTTAAGAATTACCAGTTTTAAAAAGCTTTGAGTAATTAATCTTTTTCCGATACAATTGGGTTGAAAGCTTCACTAGTTCAGAACGTTTCATTTTGTCATCACTAGATCTGATGAGAGTTCTGTAGGTTTTAGCTGTAGGACTGATGTAGGGTCTTTTGCAGGAGAATCGGGATCGTGCTGGAGCTGGGGAGAACGGGATGACTGGAGCGCTGGAGTTTCTGGAGGTAAGTTCAAGCAGGTAAGGTTAGAGAGAGTCAGGCTAGGTTCAGGTAATGAATGGTAGACAGGTGTCCTGACATTTTATTCTACCCGTCAGATTTTCCTACTGGGGATTGCTGCGCATGCTCACATCAATATTTTGTCCTTTTTCTCACGCTGAACTGTAAGGGGGGAGGTATAGACGTTATTAAAACACAATTTAATAGGTAGAAAAAAATATATGAAGTTTAGAAACGTAGTTTATAAACTAAGTTCGGGAGGAGCACGTCAGATACTCAGGCTAATTAGCTCAGGTGGTTCACAATCTAGGTAATCAACCCTCGGACATAAATACAGCTGTCTTACCTCCATCTAGTTGACGGTTAAGCAGCATTCGGTGGCACCATTTGCCATTGCATCACAGACCCAACATTTCCGTCCAAACAACGAGACCCATGCTGGGGATTTTTCGTAGCCTCCGGTCAATCTGCCGGCCCCAGGATCGCCTATTTTTTTTTTAATTTATTTTTACCAGACATGGCCGCCAAGCTCCGGGCTTCGTCAAGACCGCTGACTTTCGCTCAACCAGTCACACGCACTCCTCCGCCGGCCGGAGGCCGCAGCAGCAGGCCTTCAACGAGCCTGGGCCACGCCCCAGTTTTCACCGCAGCAAAGCACCACTCGCTTCCCGCTTCGGCTCCTCAGCCTTCACCGCGGCTCTACCAGCTGCAGCGCAAGTATTCTCTAGCTTCTAGTTTCAGATGTTAACGCGAGGCGGCCTCCGTTAGCATGCAACCACCATTGTAGCCAATAATTCTCAGGGAAGCTCCAAAGGCAGGTATGTGTTGATAAAAGTCATTAAAAGACCTCGCAAAGACATCGAATGTTAATGCCACCATGTAACCACGACACCATGCCCAGAATACACACCGGCTTAAACCCCGTATTTTTACCAGCATTCAATTGGCATAAAATTCCTTAGATAAGCTGGATGAGACAAATGCGTTTAGCAAATATACTCTTGATCACCGCGGACCACAGTAAATATGAACGTGCACGAGTTATTCTCATTCGACCCGTGTTATATTAATGTTTTTGACCTAAATCATAGAGACGCTGACATTGATTTGCATATGCATTTCAGAGGGCTAAATAGATCCCTGTAAGAGGCCCGGCTGTATCGACCCAATGACGGCAGTCGTTCAGCGAGTGAAGGGCTTTGCGTATTACAGTCTTTCCTTTTCACGACACAACAAGAACATTAAAATGGAACACTTCTTATTATATATTTTATCTCGTTATTTCATCTGACTCCATAAATGAAAAGGTTTTAATGATATCTGTGCATCATTAAAACATGAACGAATGATTGATTATTCTTTTCAGCTCCGTTTAATACTTTACCCGCTCAGATGTAGGGAAACTATATCGCTCAGAGGCCCTGTTTTTCACAGGTCTCACGGACACAATCTCGTCAGGCCCGGTCATCAGTCAGAGGTAAATTATGGTTATGTATCTAAGATTTGCCGTTAATTCACACGTACACAATCAGAGACATGGATAACCCCCTTGGAGCCCCCTCAGAACTTGAGTTCAAGCGTTTACTTCAGTAAAGGTTTTTGGCCATTATCAGATATGTTAGTAGGTCAATGTACAACACTCGTAATAACTTTGGATTGGTCAAATCCTTGTTTAAAGTAACATTAAATCAAAAGTCAGAGGTATGGGCGTACCCGAATTTAGTCTGACCAGACGGCGTTCGCCGTCCCTAAACGGAATTAACCCGCCCCTGCATCCATAGTACACTTGAAAAGACGCCGGATATTAGCCGTCGCTAAAACTGACGCAGGCTTGCGGAAATATACGGATCCGCTACTCTAATAGGGAGAAAGCAATCTTTAGAGGCAGTCAGAATAGAATCAAACGTTACAATTTATTGACCAGGTAATCGAAGCAATAATTCAAAACTCCAATGTTACAAGAATAGAATCATCAGTTAACAATACTACCTGGCAATGAAAACTACACACAAGTGGTTGTGCGGGCAGTCAGCCTACAGACGCCTGGAAATTAAACTACACACAAGTGATCTGTGTGGGCAACCAGCTTACTGACGCCTAACCATACCTGGAAATTAAACTACACACAAGTGATCTGTGTGGGCAACCAGCTTACTGACGCCTAACCATACCTGGAAATGAAACTACACACAAGTGATCTGTGTGGGCAATCGGCTTACTGACGCCCAGAACTTTGTGTCCCCTTTCCTTATATACCCAGATAATTCAATAAACCTACCAAATGGTGGTATTATAATTAGACTTTAGAATTTGCAACCAAATGGCTCCTGATATCCTGTGGCAGGGAATGCTTATTTACATACAGGAGGTGTTTTGAATAGGAGATCAGGGGGAGAGGGCACATCCTTACGCTGTGCACTATACTTCTCATATTTTAGAACTTCCTTTAGCTTTTCATTATGATTGGGAGAATGAGACCATTTTACCAGGCGCACTGAGACATTTCAAATGATATCAAACATGTACAGTTACTTTTTGTGCATACATTACATTGCATGGTTTTTCAGTGAATTCTAGGTGATGAGGGGAGGGGGGAATGGTGACTGCACCAGGTCCATCGTGCGGACCGTCAGCACAGGGTGTGAACCCCCCAGTGTGCTGCGTCCTGGATGTTGCTGCTATATGCAAGAGATAGCTCCCGTTGATTACTGACACCAGGCCCACAGTTCCTCTCTAGGGGGGCCCAGACACACTGGCACCAGGCTTACATCCCCTTCACAACAGATTTAGTTCCCAAACAACTGTCAGTTTTGACCCAAATATGATTTTCAGTTACACAATTAATCCAAAATTCGACAGTAATAAATTATCTTGCAGCATCAGTTGCACAGGCACCTCCAAGATCTCACAGTTCTCTCTTGTGTATTTCAGTTCACTGGAGACATCACTCTAAATCGATCATTTGAATCAGTGAGTTGTCAACTCGAGAACAGCTGCTATCGGATCATTTCAACTTGCGAAGGAAGCGTTGGAGCAATTTGCGAACCAATTGTACAGGTTAAAAAAAAAAAAAAAGCTCCCGCGTCCCAGAGTACATTATAAGGAGTAACGGTACGTTTCACGATACGTAGCGAAGCAAAAAGTACAATCTTTGGAACACAGTAAATTTACTAAATAAACGACTCCAGAAGTACAGATATTCGAAAAATTTATTTTAGTATGGTAGCGAACTAAAGCTACTTTGTTACTGACCACCACCGGCCTTGTTAAATGTCACAACCATTTTTCCATGGCCTACAGCTACAGCCGGAGGCGCAGCTCGAAGCTGCCTCCGCTTGCAACACAGCCCCACACATCTCAGTCTTTTTCCTTCTGCTATGAATAACCCTCTTTTTCCTTTACAGTGGCTTCCAGCTCCCATAGCAGGCACTAGCGTGAGGCTACCTCCATTAGCAGAGCAGGCTACGATAGCTCTTCAGGACCCCCTTCCTGTGGCTTATAGCTACGGCAGTCAAAGCAAGCGCAACGCTGCCTTCGCTCACAACACAGACCCACACATCTCTTTTCTCGTTCTGCTTTCTCTCTTGCGCTTCTATCAATTTCCCACCCCAAGATCCAGAGGCCGTAGTTCAGCGTGATACTGCCTCCGCTCTCTACTTTATTTAACATCACCTTATTCTCTTTTACAGCAACATCACTGGTCGACCCACCAAATGCTGTTGCCTAGGTGTCACCGCTAGGGGCATACAACATCCGAGCACCGATCCGGCAGGTGCAGACATAGACTCCTACCCCTCATCTAAGGCCGTCACCAAGGACCAATTGGGTAACAGATGTATTGCAGGCCATCATAATAGTTTAAAATATGAAAAGTAACACATAGTTAAGTGTAAAAAAAAAAACTCATATGTAATGGTATAACAAAAATAGTATAACTTGCAATGCAAGCAAATAGCAGATGATAAAAGGAACAGAGAAACATAACAAACAAGAGTGCTTTCAGTATTTAAGATCATCCGAACGCTTTCCATCCAAGAACCATGAGTGATTTTTCTCCATCTTTACCGTCATTTTTACCATGACACCATAGACAGGGGAGATCTATTAAGCCGAATCTACGCACGGATCTCTGTTGAAATGGAAGTTACGTGGTTATCACGTCCATATTTAATCCGTTAAGACGTAACTGCCAGTGTTTACATTAATTTTGCGTCATAAAACCATTTTGAGATGCAAGAACATTAAACCCCTTGCATGGAGTCGCGCCAGCCGCATGCGCGAGCAGTCTACACAATCAAGCGCGCATCAGCATTTTAAATAAGAGCAGCCTTCCGTTAGTAAGGTTCATATCTTGCATGTATAATTCCACTGCATTCCAAACCACAGGCATTACGACTCCGCAGAGCATTTGTAAGGAAAACACAGACTGGCGAGACTGCACACTTCAAGCGTACATCAAACAAATGCGTGTCTCTCTCAGCGCTCCTGCGCAACAAAGCCAGCGAATCTCCTTGTTACTTGCTCCAACCTTTTCAAACCTTATGAAAGATTATTTTACAGAAGGTTCAAGGGGCGCATGCACGTGAGGAATTGGAAGCAAGCAGCATATGGGTGTTTCTAAAGCAACTCTGCATCATCGCTCATCCGGTTAAAATCTAAGCCCAGAATTGATTCTGAAATTCTCAGAATCGTTTGAGAGAGAATCGCGACGTATTGCCAATTCAATGTCCACTTAATCTCTAACCCTTGGCCATCTCTCCATGACAGAAGCGCTGCAACAATCGCAAATAATTGAATATGGACGTCAAGTTGCCATTTACCAAATTCTCCATCGAGTTCAGCCGTTTCCCGAAATAACCTGTGCAGCTTTTCCCTATAAGCGGCGCAAATTAAACGAGGGTTCATGACCAGATCTTCGCTGACCGCCATTTCAGCACTAGCCATCAGAGTGGCTACCAGGACATTGTGAGGTAAGAAAACCTTTGTAATCTATTGTCAGCTCCGCGCATAACTCCAGTTCAAGCATAAACACCTCGATTCCTTTGACTGTTCTCTCCTAATATTAGAACATTGCCAGATGCCGCGTAAGCCTTCCCGGTCGAGTGAATATGTCGAACAAACGCCTTAAAATCGGTGCGAGCTTTCTTGGCTTCTACTTAACCTTTCTAACCCCACGCTTGGCGAGGCTCTCCCTTCTGACACCTTGTCTAACTCTGGCCAGAGCCTCCCAGCAAATACTTGCCTTTTCCACCCTACGGCCGGAGAGTCTCACCCATCCAGGCTGCGAGCTTCCATCTCCAGTCTGGTGACGGCGAGTGCCTCCCGGCCACCCAACTTTACCTCTTCCGTCTTTACCTGTCCGACAGCGAGTCTTAATCTCCCGTCAGACGCCGGCGAGAGCCCCCCGGCCAGACAACCTTACCTTTTCCACCCCACGGCCGACTTACCTTTCCGTCTTTACCTGTCCGACACAGCGAGCCTGGACCTCCCGTCGGACGCCGGCGAGAGCCTCCCGGCCAGACAACCTTACCTTTTCAAACCTGTTGCTCAACGAGGCTCACTCGTCCGACACGGCGATCTCGAAACCAGTCGGACGTCGACAAGAGCCTCCCAGACAACAACCTCACCTTTTCTTGCTCGACGAGGCTTACCCGTCCGACACGGCGATCTCGAAACCAGTCAGACGTCGACATGAGCCTACCGGTCAGTCAAACTTATCTTTTCCATTCTGCGGCCGGCAAAAGCCTACCCAACCACGCTGCTGTCCACTCGGTGAGCCCCGATATCCCGACGGACGCCGGCGAGAGCACTCCCGGCCAGACAACCTTCTCTTTTCAAATCTCCGTCGGCGCTAACCCGTCCGACACGGCGATCCCGAAACCAGTCGGACGAGAGCCTCCCAGCTAGACAATCTTACCTTTTCAAGTCCCATGCTCGGCGAGGCTTACCCGTCCGACACGGCAATAAACGAAACTACTGTCAGACGCCAGCAAGAGCCTCCCAGCCAGACAATCTTACCTTCCATTTCCCATGCTCGGCGAGGCTTACCCGTCCGACTAGGCGATTACCAAAGCCAACGTCGGCGAGAGCCTCTCAGCCAGACAACATCTTTTCCGTCAGCTCGCACCACCATTCGAACCCCGCCGAACGCTACACACTCGACCATCAAACAACCTTAGCTTTCAGTCCACCACCGGTGAGGTTCAGTCTCATGTCGGAAGTCGTAAGAGCCTCCCGGCTGGACAACCTCACCTTTTCCTCCTACGTCAGCGAAGCTAACCCATCAAACAGGCGGGCACGCCCACCAGTTGGATGTCGGCTAAGCATCCCGACCATACTTTACCTTTCCGTCTTCACCTGTCCGACACAGTGAGCATCGATCTCCCGTCGGTCGCCGGTGAGAGCACTCCCGGCCAGACAACCGTGCCTTTTCTAGTCCCATGCTGGCGACGCTTACCCGTCCAACACAGCGGGTATGGTGCCCTCCTTGGGCGTCGGCGAGAGCCTCACAGCTAGACGACTTACCGCTTCCCCCTCGGTCATCGAGACCGACCTGCTAGACTTAGTGATTTCGGTCTCACCGTAGAGCGTCGACGTTGGTCTCAGTAACCCACCTATTTTTTCCGTCCGACGGTCGACGAGGCCCAGCCGTCGCTGCGGTCCTCGTCCGCCCGCCGAACTCCATCCAACTATCTCTGCTATCCCCACTTACCCGTTCGATGTCCAAATCTCAATCTCCATCGAATGCAGCGAGAGCCCTCCCAGTTCCGGGTTTTCTCTTCTCCCTACTCGTCGGCGAGGCTATCCGTCTTGGAAGCGTAGCATGGTATCATGTCATGACGTTGACGCAGGCCTCCCGGTGGGCTCCTATGCTTGCCGTCCGCATGCGACGCTCATCCATTCGATGCCGTGAGTCTCGATCTCCCGTCGGATGTTGTGAGAGCCTCCTTGTCGGGCGTCCCAAACTCTTTTTACCTGCCAGCCGATAGGACCCACTCGTCCGATGAAGAGGTAAAGTGCCCTAGGCGGAGGCTTCATGGGCCCTCTCGGCCAGATACCGCCCTCTGTCCTCTGATTAGCAGGGGCTGACGGCCAGTAGGGCCGGTACGCCGACTCCGTGACCTATCCCACTGCAGGCAACTCGGGTCCTCCCCGACCGGTCGCCCCAAAACCATGAAGTCCACTCTGGCAGTCGGTGGGGCCTAACCATACATACCAAACCGCTCCCTCAGAGCAAGTAGGCCCCCCCGGCCCGCCTCACAACTACGCATCGGAACTAGCTCCCGCCAGATCTCAAACGCGTATTTGGGGGGGAATCTTAGTCTGGCGGCTGTCCTACGCTCTATTGCTTTTTGGGGGTACTCTGGGTTCGGGCCCTTCCCGAGCTCAGAGCCCTCCCCCAGGACAGCACGCCTACAACGTATTATCATACTCGCCAAATACGCATTACGTTTATCGTGCTAGTAGATGTAAGTGTGAAATCGTGAATTATTGTTGGTTTCTGGTAGCTGTATCCCTTCTGGCCACAACCGCAAATATAACACATAATTACTGTATGTGCATTACTGTAAGGGTAGGTTTAGGGTTGTGGTAGGTGTAGACATTAATAAATCATAATTTAACAGGTAGCATTTTTTCGTTTGAATGAGAGTTAGGACAATTTGACAGACCACTGGACGATGAGTGTCTGAGTGAAGCGTGTATTTGAAGGAGTGCTGATTGATGACTGCAGGTGCGGGTGATTAGAATTCAGGTGATTGTTGTGGCCGGTGACTGAGGTGGCTGTGACTGTGATGAATCCCTGACACAATGGATGAGTACTTTGTAGTTACTACAAATAGTTATCCTACTTCATCAAAAACTATTTTTAAAATGTTAGCATGTGATAAATGGGGAAATAAAAAACTGAAGCTCTGAATGGCTGTAATGGATGTATTACATAACAGTGTTTTTATTTTATTTAATTTGTAATAGTTTTGCTTTATTCGCAGGTATCAGAATGTAGTTTTTTCTATGTATTATGCCATTTATAAATATGGGCACTCCCGTGGCCTCAGAGGACATTTAATGCAGACAATGTACATCATCCAGGTACTTTACACTTACTTTTTAATGAATACTGCATTCTCAGATATACAACTATGTAGAACAGCAGGCATATTTCAAATAGGGTGAACATATTATAGCAGAAATATGTCACATAATGAACTCACATCATAAAATAAATGTTTAATAAAACATAGTGTTCATAATATTTGTAAAATGTCCCGAAACTAACAGCCATGACTGTTTTCAATTTAGCCCGACCTCTAGTCCCCTACTGATTACACTTTTATACAATTTATAATTACATAATTTAATACAATTATTTGAAAATGATTATAATTAATAGTTTGTGTTAAAAAATGTGTAGCATAAATTCAACAAGCCATGCCATTTCACCATAAATACACTGATACAGCCATTACAGTGATACAGTTCACTATGGTCAAAATCAATAAAAATATTAATCTCTCTCAAAGGCATAGAGTTCGTGAGGAAGCATAATCTAAACAAACATGGTAACAAAATTGAGGAAGTAGAGAAAGAGGTCATCTTTTTAACTTCCTGATGGATGCAAAAAGACCCTCCATCCCAGAGATGAAACCTCCACCTCCTCCAGGCCCAGGACAGGGTAAAAAGCACATGTCCATGTTGTTGATTTGCTAGTGAAATAAATGATTAATCATCAGATTGTTTACATTTCTATTTCATTCATTTCACTCACATTTCACTGCTGGTTTTATTCTGTATAATTGTGTATGTGAGGAATAAAATCTTAAATCTATTTTTCTTTCTCTCATTAGGAATGCTTTCACCTGGAGGTCTTCCATTTCCACTTCAAGCTCCTCAAGGTCTCATGGATTCTGTGTTTGTTAAAGAAGCAGAGTCAGAGTAAAAAATATTGTTTGCATGGGTTCCAATATTTGGCATTTCCAGGAAGCCACGATGCGATTGCAAAACTATTTTTAATGCATCTCAGTTTTTCAACAGTGGTGCAACCATAAAACATTATGATATATCTAGCTTTTGTCATTTTTAAAAGTTATCCAAGTTTTGATACTTGCTTTGGTTATCTATACATAATTGACAACATAGCTGGTTTATGTAAAATATCAGGGATTTATATATTTAGATTTCCAGGCCAAGTACTAGTTTTATTCTCTTAATTCTTTCACAAGTGTCTCAGGATTTTCTTGTTTTTGCAATCATTCGCTGTCTGCTTCTGTTTACTCCCATGCATTACAGTAGTGCTCCAGCTGAAAATGAACGCATGTCTTTTATGTTGAAGGCAGTTATGTACCCAGTGTTATAGAGTGAGCTTTTGCTTGTGGGCTTCCCTCCCCCCCTTCCAATAAAACTTTGATTTGTATGCTATTTACAAAGTATTGTTTTTTTATTTAATATTTATTGTAGTTTAATCATGTATATTTTTAATTATTACATTTACCTTTTTCTTTTCAAAATTGTTAATATTAAGGCACGCACAATGGAAGTAAACTCTGACAGCACTGCAGTAGGGTTTACAAAATAATGGGAAACTTGTAGTTTTGCAATTGAGCGAATTTAAAAATCAAGTTTATATGAATTGTAATGTTATTTAAATTATTTTTGGAGGTCATACTTTTCTGGGTGAATGAATTCCTGTGAGTGAAGTTTGCCTCAGGTAATCAGTTTCTTTCTGGTACACATCTGTTGCATTTATTGTTCAAGTTTTTCTACTGAGTTGTGATATCCAAGTCGAACAATTGGATAAAAGGTCAGTGAACAATTTAATCACACTAGTCTCAAGTGATAACGTATAGATTAGTATTTTAGCTATAGTGTGTATTAGAATGTTTACTGAGAAATTTACTGTTTACTTAGAAATTCTAGCCCCCTTCCTAGAGGAGCTGGATGGGTTGCTGTCCTCTTTCATGGAGGATGGAACTCCACTCTTAGTTTTTGGCGATTTCAACATTCATCTAGAAAAGCCTTATGCTACAGACTTTCATTCGCTCCTAGCTTCATTTGATCTTAAACGCCTTACCACTACTAGCACTCACAAATCAGGCAACCAACTTGATTTAATTTACACACGCGATTGTACTGCAGATAACATTCTGGTACAACCACTACATATCTCTGACCATTTCTTCATTAAATTCACATTACACTTTGCAACCAGGGTGCCACCAACCCCCTTACCGGTTACTTTTAGACGAAACTTACGCTCCCTTTCTCCCTCACGTCTTTCCTCTGTAGTATCCTCCTCTCTTCCCTCACCTACCAATTTCTCATCTCTGGATGTGAATACTGCTACTGATACTTTATGCTCTACTTTAACCACTTGTCTAGATGACATTTGTCCTCTCTCCTCCAGGCCAGCACGAACTGCCCCTTCTAACCCCTGGTTATCTGATGTTCTTCGTGAACATCGGACCAGACTCCGAGCGGCAGAGAGAAAATGGCGAAACTCAAACGAGCCGTCGGACCTGAGTATGTATCAATCGTTTCTTTCATCTTTCTCTGCTGAAGTCCACACTGCCAAATCGTCACATTTCCATAACAAGATCAACAATGCTCCAGATATGCGTGATCTCTTCAGAACATTTAATTCTCTCCTCTGTCCCCCTCCACCACCTCCCACCACTTCTATCACAGCTGATGACTTTGCAACTTTTTTTACAAACAAAACTAAAACAATCAGCAGTCAGTTTTCACCTCCACTCACACAGGACCCCCAACCAACTAGATCCACTGCTCAAACTCCCATCTTCTCCTTCTGTCCCCTCACTGAGGCGGAAGTATCCAAACTTCTCCTCTCCAGCCATCCTACAACATGTCCTCTAGACCCTATCCTCACACCTTCTCCAAGCAATCTCTCCCGCACTCCTACCAGCACTCACACACATTATCAACACATCTCTCCTCACAGGCATCTTCCCACTGCATTCAAGCAGGCTCGGGTAACCCCACTGCTCAAAAACCTACATTAAACACTTCTCTTTTAGAAAACTACAGACCTATCTCTCTCCATTCATTGCCAAAACACTGAACGAGTTGTCTTTAACCAGGTCTCATTGTTTCTTTCACAGAACAACAAACTGGACACTAAACAGTCAGGTTTCAGGAGTGGCCATTCAACTGAGATCTGCGCTACTATCGGTCACTGAAGCCCTGCGAATTGCAAAAGCCAATTCCAAATCATCAGTCCTCATTCTGCTGGATCTCTCTGCCGCTTTTGACACTGTCAATCATCAGATCCTCCTGTCCACCCTCTCATCACTGGATATCTCTGGGATTCCACTTCGCTGGTTTGAATCCTATCTCACTGGTCGGTCTTTCAAGGTGGCCTGGGAGGAGGTATCCAAAGCACATAAATTGGTCACTGGGTTCCCCAGGGATCGGTTCTTGGACCCTCCTCTTCTCCACATACACTACATCACTGGCTCCCATCATACAGGCACATGGCTTCTCCTACCACTTCTATGCTGATGACACACAGCTCTATCTCTCATTTCGACCAGATGATCCAACGGTAGCTGCGCGGATCTCAGGCTGCCTGGCGGACATCTCGGCATGGATGAAAGAAAACCATCTACAGCTCAACCTGGCAAAGACTGAGCTTCTTGTCTTCCCTGCAACTCCAACTCTACAGCATGATTTCACGATTCAGTTAGGTTCATCAACAATTACCCCATCAGCTTCGGTCAGAAATCTTGGTGTAATCTTCGATGACCAGCTGACCTTCAAAGAGCACATTGCAAAGACTGCTCGATCTTGCAGGTTTGCACTACACAACATCAGAAAGATCAGGCCCTTTCTGACAGAGCATGCTGCACAACTTCTTGTCCAGGCCCTTGTCATTTCTAGACTGGACTACTGCAATGCTCTTCTAGCTGGACTTCCATCAAACACAATCAAACCTTTACAAATGATTCAGAATGCAGCACGACTGGTCTTCAACGAGCCCAAGAGAGCCCATGTTACACCTCTCTTTGTCTCCTTGCACTGGCTGCCAGTTGCAGCTCGCATCCAGTTCAAGACACTGATGCTTGCATATAGAACAATCACAGGCTCAGCACCCACCTACTTCCACTCACTATTACAAACTTACATCCCTCCAGAAGCCTGAGATCTGCTAGTGAGCGGCGCCTCGTGGTACCATCACAGAGAGGCTCAAAGTCACTCTCCAGAACATTCTCTTTCACCGTTCCTGGCGGTGGAATGATCTTCCACCCCCATCCGAATGCTGGATCCCTGTCAATTTTCAAGCAACAACTGAAAACTCATCTCTTTCAACTCTACTTGACTATATAAAAAAAAAAAAAAAACTTTCACTTTTCAAAATTCTTCATCTTTCTCTTTATCTTTCTCTCCTTCCCTTGCTAGCTTGTACTTATTTGAACAATGCCTGAGACTTGGTGTTATTGGCACTTCCTCTGTATGTTTGCATCTTCAAGATTAATCGCTTTATGTACTCCCCAATTGTAAGTCGCTTTGGATAAAAGCGTCTGCTAAATGACTAAATGTAAATGTAAATGTACTGCGTGGCTCTGTGTACTTAACTTTAAGTACATTCTTCTTTTAAGTAAAATACTGTCCTGTGGTAACTTTCGTTATCATGCCACAAATGCCATCAGTACCTTGCAACATGTTTTTTTAACCTTCACATATTAAATGCAGTTTGACTCATCTCGCCTGGACACTTTTTTTTCATGCAAATACAAGATTTTTTAGAGTAGACTTAAACTCCATGCAGACCATCTTATTAAAATGAGTGTATTGTTGGCTGGTTCTGTTCATTTGTACATTATGATTGTTCATGGTAACTCCATACTACATCCAAAACAGTTAGAGATCAAAATGTGATATGAACTTCCCCAGTTCTGGATATTTTTTAAAAGTCAAAGATCAGCACAACTGCAGGGTTTTGTTCATTCAGCCAAATTATTTTAGTCTGTAATTTACAGGGCTACTTGAAATGGTAAAAAGGAAAATTCCCTGCTGCATCACAAACATAAAAAGCAAGCTTTGGACAATATAAAGGAATCAAAATGATAAATTAGATCAATGGAATTGTCAGAGAGTCACCGCAGTCTCCACCATTGACACTCACCAGATCCCAATCCCCTGAATTCTGATCGGCACTAATCAGCAGCACTATTTCATTGCAATCCTCTCGCACACTGACTGTCTGGTCTCAAACATTACATGCTTGACTTACCTGACTCTAAACTTTGTTTACCTACCTACCTGCCAGTATCCCGACGATCTGCTCCTCGTTCTCCACCGCTCCTGCCCTCCATAGTTACCCAGCTCCATTGCTCCCTCACTCCCTGGAAAGGAATAAGGACAGTAGTGACAGACAGATAAAACCAAAAGAGACTTTCCCATTCCCAGCCTGCTTACCTGGATATTCAGCTCATCTCATTCCCCTCTGCCGTTGTTCAATAAACCTGTTGTTTGTATTGCACTTTCCTCTGTGTCCCATTTCTATCTGCTGACAGGAATGGAGCACATGTTTTGGGGGACTTTTATTTATCCATTTATTTATTGTTTGTACAGATAATCTTAAACTAATGTATGATGTAAAGTAGACTAACCATCATTAATAACTCCCAGTAAGAAAGTATATATTGCACATGCAAATAAAAAAGTTGCATTACAATTTTTGTAGACATTTTCTGACATCATCTGTGTCTCAGTAACAGAATACCTAGAATCTTTCCATTCCTTAAATATCAGTTCCCTAAATATTAGAATGAGGAAGTGAATGCACCTTTTATATTTAAGGAACATGACTGCATAAAGGATTAGTATATAAGGGAGGCATTTTGTTATATTTGTTTTAATTACGTTTTACTCTCTCAGAAAATGGATTGCTAAGAAGAATAGATTCAAATGGAGATGTAATGTGAACCAAATAAATCAGTTCAGAGAGGTTTGGAATATTTAGTAAACTTACTAATTGTAGTTATCAATGTTTTGTGCTCATGCATGTATCATTAGTACTATGATTTAATGATTTAAACAACAAAAAACTTGAAGGTATTAAAGTCCCAATTGTGGAAGAAATGAACCATCCAAATGAAATCAATATGTTTTTGTTTTCTGCAGGTCGTCCATGTACATTTACATTGTACATTTAGTCATTTTGCAGACGCTTTTATCCAAAGTGACTTACAATTGGGGAATACATGAAGTGATTCATCTTAAAGAGGCAAACAGACAGAGGAAGTGTTCGTAATACCAGGTCTCAGGCATTGTTCAAATAAGTACAAGCTAGCAAGAGAAGGAGAGAGAGATAAAGAGAAAGAGAAAGACGTTTTTTTTGTATATATACAGGTGCATCTCAATAAATTAGAATGTCGTGGAAAAGTTCATTTATTTCAGTAATTCAATTCAAATTGTGAAACTTGTGTATTAAATAAATTCAATGCACACAGACTGAAGTAGTTTAAGTCTTTGGTTATTTTAATTGTGATGATTTTGGCTCACATTTAACAAAAACCCACCTCAACAAATTAGAATACTTCATAAGACCAATAAAACATTTTTTTTTGTAAATTGTTGGCCTTTTGGAAAGTATGTTCATTTACTGTATATGTACTCAATACTTGGTAGGGGCTCCTTTTGCTTTAATTACTGCCTCAATTCGGTGTGGCATGGAGGTGATCAGTTTGTGGCACTGCTGAGGTGGTTTCTTTGACAGCCCAGGTTTCTTGTCAGTGACAATGGCCTTCAGCTCATCTGCATTTTTTGGTCTCTTGTTTCTCATTTTCCTCTTGACAATACCGTATAGATTCTCTATGGGGTTCAGGTCTGATCCTAAATCATTAAAGGGAGAACAGCTGTTGGACATAGAAAATCCAATCACATATGTTCAAAGACAGCTACAAATATGGAAACGAGACTGAAGGGAATCAAGAAGGAGACCCATTAATGGCAACACTGTTTAGAAATGCTGTGATGCAGTCCCTCCAAATGCACACCCAATTGTGGTAAACAGTACGGACATAACAAAATTGACTGTCCCACCATGTCATGGCAACAGCCACCTGGGGGTGAAAGGGGGGCAGCAGCCCACCCGAGGTCCATCACAGGGCCCAGTAAACCCTTGGGGAGGTCCAAATCAAGGATATTAGGGGTACCCAGAGAATCCTAGAGGTGAGAGTCAGCTTCCAATTTTAACAACTAAAGCAGATCAAGAACCTATTCTGCAAATTGATTTAGAGGGAAAGACCATACCAATGATGGTGGACACAGGAGCTGTTTATACTTGTGTAAATTCAAATTATGGCTCACATCTCCCTTTGTCTGGAAAATTTGCAAAGACAATAGGATTCTCGGGACAAATGCAGCTAATTCCATTGACAGCTCCAGTGTGTCTACAAAAAAATTACAAATATAAAAAGTGTAACAATGCCCATTCTTGTGTCAAATTAGACTCCTGTTAATTTGTTAGTGAGAGATGCATTATTTAAATTGGGCCTACACATTTGGTGTTCTCCAGAACGAGTCTATACAGACACAATAGGGATAGAAACGCAGATGATGGTTGTAGAGCCAAAAGCAAATGTTTATTGGATAGGACAAATACAACCAGATGTGAGACAGACAATTCATAAATGGGGAAAATATATTGAGGCTCAGATTCCAGAAGCACAGTTACCAAAATCAGAATTTCATTGCACAATGATATATGATTCAGAAAAAGATGAAGAAATAGAACAAAAATGGCAGGAAGAAACAAAATAACAACAAATTGAAATAGTCTCACAGTACATCATAATAGGTAAACAGGGAGCAGCTTTAAATATACCAGATTGTGAATTTGTTAAAAAATGGTTCAGTGTAACTGATTCTGTCCCACATATTGCAGTATAAGTAGGAAAAAAATTGGGATGCAAAAGATTTAGGACCAATGATGAAAAAGGCAGAACAAAGCAAATGGGAACCAACAGAACATCCATTGATTTTCCATTCAGCTGATCAAGATTACATCAAAATTTTATGTGCAACAAGTTTGCTAGGAATTCCTCATGAAGTAGTTATCGGTCAAAAGAACAAAACGTCTCAGTTACGTATGTAACCCTCATTCCCGGAAGGAGGGAACGGAGACGTCACGTCGGAGGACCGATGATTTGGGATCTCGCTTAGAGAGACCAATCCACTTCGAGTGTAAACTAAACGAGCCAATGCACATTGGCATGCGATTATTGCATCCATTTGCCGCTGATCACAGCGTGAGCATAAGTAGGCAGCAGGTGCAGCGCATATTCAGATTTTCACTGAGGAGCCGAGCCGGGGAACGGCCGCTCAGCGGTGGTACAGGAGCCGTGGCGACGGGACATGACGTCTCCGTTCCCTCCTTCAGGGAACGAGGGTTACATACGTAAACGAGACGTTCCCTATCAGTCGGTCACTCTCGACGTCACGTTGGAGGACCGACGATTTGGGATCCCTACACAAAGGCCACGGATACTGCCCCTTCCAGTGTCCCGTGGAAGCCTCCTGTGCCCCTATTTTTTGGCGCAGGTTAGGGCTCCCACAAGAAGACCAGTTGCTGTTGCTATGGCACTACCCACTCAGTAGGACTGGATAACACTGGGAAAACGTACCCGTTCAGCTTAGAACAGGAACGCTGCGGAAGCTCCGACCTTCCCGAAGGAGGTTCAGAAGCAGATACACATATGGACAATATTCAGGTGCATATGGAAGATTGGAGGTGATTGTAACCCTCTTGGAAGTAGCAGGAAGTCTGCCGGGAAACACGGGCTCTAAGACTATACTGTGGAATTTACACATATGGGATCCAAAAGGTCTCTACATATGGACCCCAGCCCTCCACCGGTTCTCGCGGATTCATCGAGTGAGGGCCTGGAGCCGGACGCTCTGCTACGTCCAGCTGCCGAGGGGATGGAGGAGCTCGACAGGGTCTACAGTTGGACTCTCTGGAGCAGTTTTTAGCAAGCCGACCCGAAACCGGAGCCCCTCAGTGCTTCTACCCATTTGAGGTGAGAACACAGGAGGAAACCGGTTCCACACAATGGCTATAGAATCTAGCGAATGTGTTAGGGGTCGCCCAGCCCGCAGCCCTACAAATATCTGTCAGCGAGGTGCCATGAGCCAGCGCCCAGGAGGACGCCACATTTCTTATATAGTGAGCTCTCAACCTGAATGGGCAAGGCACACCCTGTGCCTGATAAGCCAGGGTGATGGCATCCACTATCCAGTGGGCCATCCTCTGCTTGGAGACGGCATTATAGAGGGGGGCCGTGGAGGATTCAACCTTCTCGCTCCCCTAAGGAACCTGATGACCCAGTCATGCTTCCCCACCAACTTCCCATCCACGGGGTCGTGGTTGGCAGCAATCACAGCCACATAGACGTTAAGGATGGAGGGAGACAGCCTTCGCTCCAACCGTTGCTGCAAAAAGGACAGCACGACTCTGATCGGGCACTTCACGGGGTCTTCTCTGTGAGAAGAGCACCATTTGATGAACAGGTTCAACTTCAAGGCGTAAGCGTGTCTCGTAGACGGTGTTCTCGCCGAAATGATGGTGTAGACTCCCTCTTGGGGTAGGTCACCTAGAACCTCCGCGTCCTGTCCAGGGACCAAACATGAAGTTTCCAGAGGTCTGGATGCGGGTGCCACAAGGTGCCCCGTCTCTGAGTCAGTAGATCCTTCCTCAGAGGAATCTGCCAGGGAGGGGCTGTCACGAGGAGCATCAGCGGCTGTCACGAGGAGCATCAGCTCTGGGAACAAAGTCCGGGTGGGCCAGTATGGCGCCACGAGCAGGATCTGCTCCTCTTCCTCCCTGATCTTGCACAGTGTCTGTGCGAGAAGGCTCACTGGGGGAAATGCATACTTGCGAAGGCCCTGCGGCCAGCTGTGTGCCAGTGCGTCCATGCCAAGTGTTCCTTCGGTCAGGGAGTAAGACCACTGGCAGTGAGACGTCGCTAGGGAAGCGAACAGGTCTAGCTGTGCGAGTCCGAAACGTCTCCAAATTAGCTGGACCGTCTGGGGATGGAGTCTCCACTCTCCAGGGAGCGCAGCTCGTGACAGCTCGTCAGCTGTCCGGTTGAGCAAGCCCAGAATTTGAATGGCGCGAAGTGACCTCAGATGCTTCCGACTCCAGAGGAGGAGGTGGCGGGCGTGTTGCGACATGCGACAGGAGCGTAGACCACCTTGTCGGTTGATGTACGCGACGGTTGCAGTGCTGTCTGTACGGACCAGTACGTGCTCGCCTCGTAAGTGTCTCTTGAGGCGGTTCAAGGCTAGGTGTACTGCCAGCAACTCTAGGCAGTTGATGTGCCAGTGCAGTTGGGGACCCATCCAAACCCCCGACACTGCAAGCCCGTTGAACGTGGCCCCCCAGCCCTTGGCGGAGGCACCCGTGTAAACCACAGTGTGCCTGGAGACCTGTTCCAGGGGCACTCCTGCCCAATGGAATGAAAGGTCTGACTACGGGGTGAAGGTTTGGCGGCAGGCTGGAGTGACTTGGACATGGAATTACGGGTCTTTCAGGTCGAATGCTGCAGACCGAACTTGGGGACGAAAGCATCCGAAGATGTGGTTCTGCATGAGCATCTTGAAAGGAGGTTTATGAAAGGCCCAGTTCAAGATGCGCAGACCCAAGTTCGTGGTAGTAACCCACCGCTTTCCTTGGGCACAATGATGTAAGGGCTGAAAAACCCTGCCTTCATATCGGCTGGAGGGACCGGTTCCATCACGTCCTTCGCCAGAAGGACAGGGATTCCTCTCACAAGACATGGGCATCGGCTGCCTTCACTGCTGTGAGGTGGATGCCCCTGAACTTGGGAGGACGCCGGGCGAACTGAATCGCATAGCCGAGTCAGATGGTCCTTAGGAGCCAGCGAGACGGCTGGGCAGCTCCCCGGCACCCAGACACCGTACAAGTGCGACCATCGGGACCACCGACGTACCCGCGGTAGGGCAGCGAGGTGGAATGCAGGGATCTGGCCCGTAGCAGACCGAGGAAGGGTCTGAATGTGCGGTGCACGTTTACCTGCTTCCATAATTTGGCAGAGGGTGCGTGAGTAGCCTTTGATGATGCTCTTGAACCGCCCACTGCTGCCTGCTGGCGAGAGGGAGGATGAGTGGGGTCCGAATTTGATCCGTCCATGACTCTCCATGCCCTCTTGGGACCCAGAGACAGAGACAACCGCTTCCTGACGAGATTTTTGAAACAACAGATTATCCACCCGGCTCTCCTCCGGGGGGAGGGAGAGATGAACTTACCCTCTCCCGAAGCAGTTCCTTCTCTCTCTGGGTCGCCCGTCCCGAGGCCTTTTGCTCCTCCGCTGCCAGGAAGTGAATTGTATGTGTAAGGAAAACGCATATGTATGAAATGTGTTGAACATGCCTATAGGAGACACTATTTAAGAAGGACACAAAATACATTCGGAAGATCCTTCCTGCAGGAACGTCTCGGCTTTATTTCTCTGTTTGAAATAAAGTCTATATTCTGGCATCAAAACCTCAAGATTTCAAGAGTGATTCTTCATAGAAAAGGCAGAAGCCACCACACTATCCCTTTCCTCTTTGACTTTTGGCACTGCAAATAGTCTAAGATATGATATGTGCATAACAATCATTGACAATTTACCTATTAATATGTGTCCCCCTCACTCTGTGCATAAGAAATGCAAGAAAGGAGGTTGTCTAATATTGAGACCATGAGAAGAAGAAGAAAACCAACAAAAGCTGGGTGAGCACTGGACGTACTTTTCAGTTTTGAATCCCCAATTTTAAAACAACATATCAAAGTTTTGGAGGTGTACATTTCTTGGTCCAAATGATAAGACTTTCCTTCTTTTTTTCCCCTTTACAGAGCACCAACAGTATGTTTCATACACTGAAGTGAAGAGTTTGATGGGCAGTTTTAGTTTTGCACTATCAGCGATTAGGTCCCAACTAATGATCTACAGTTTAAATCCACCTGTTGTTTCTCTACGGTCTACGCACATAACGTTTCTTAGGTAAGACGGCAACCAAAAATGCTATCAAAATGTTAAATATACCAAATGTTAAATATAAACTGTAATAACTATTTCATAAAAAAGTGTCCTAAAAATATTCATGATATAGTACATTGTTCAGAATTGTGCTATGATATTTTTTATTTTTGGGCCTTTGTCTCTGGCTAAAGAGGGCGTATCAAGCTCAGTGATGGACCTGCATTGTTTAGTGGGGAAACTAAAATCATCTGTTCAATCTCTTCATTATAAACGATCATTTAACAGTGAGTAAACTAAATTCAGTCTACTATATTGTGCTCTAATGCAGTCATCTTAAATAATCACTGTTATCTTGTTTAAAAGCTCTAAATTCAAAATGAAGGTGCAGCAGGCAGTGACAAATGTAGCCTTAGTTATGGTATTTAATGAAGGTTTTGTTTTACTCTATGAAGTGTTAATTTAGTCTTGTCCTCTCTATTAAATAGACTTACTTACACCAGGCTGTACTGAACCTGATTGGATCCCGTTCAGCAACAGCTGTTACCTGGAGCACGTTAAAGCTCACACCATTGCCCAACGTTTTGCTACGGTTTACGGGTTGAACGACATGTTTCCTGGAAACGGTGTGCAACAAGGTATGAGATACATTTTCTCTTGTTTGGTGAGTGTGTCAACAATGTCAACCCAATCAGCAGCAACATGTGTATAAACCACACAGTATTAAAGAGACAGCTCGCACAATGGGTCCAAGTGAAGTAATTTAATGTGTCTGCTGCAGCTCGGTATACGCAACAATTGAAGATATTAGAAGACATGTTTGTCGTAAGAGTTTTATAGTAACAGCATATCAACATGATGATGATGGGGAATTTGTAAGTAAATGTAATTAACCTCAAAATAAATTCACAAGAGCAAGTATATTGTTTGCATATGTTTATTGACATTAAAGGCAAAATAACTGAAATAATAAGAGGACAAGTATAGATCTGGAACTTCTTTAAGTCGGTCTAAATTACATGTAGTAATTGCAATGTCTTCTGGTCCATATCCTTTCCTTAGGAAGGTGTGACAGACACTGATTAATGTAGAATAAAAATACTATGCATATTTATATATTTTGCTATTGTATTGTGGAGTGACAATTTCATAAATGTTTCTATGCTCCTCTGATTATATAATAATAAATATTACAATATTTTAGCATGACAACAGTGATCAGCAATAATGATAAGCCTAATACTCACAATAAAAATAATAAGGTCATATAGATCATAACACAATCTCGGAGGTAAGAAGTGGATTATCCTTCACCTGAAATGCGAGGCAAATATTGGATCACAATAATTAGGAAGCACAGTTTCCACAAATCCCTTCACTCGATTGGGATGTTCTCTTTATTCTGGACGGCAAGGGCAGTGACTGTAACATCGAGTGTATTTTGCAGTATTAAACACGTATTTATACCGATTTCATCAGGCTCCAAAAATTATTCAAAAAGAACACAAATAATGGCCTTCTCAGCTGCCATAGCTGTAACACTTGCGTCATCAGAACAGGGTGTTCAACGCACCACTGTTTGCGTTTAATAAACGTTTTGCACTGTTTTTTCGGGGCTGAACGCAGCCCTGGACTGTCATTGGGATCCATTGTTCTCCTGTTGTTTAAAGGGGTCATATAATGCTACATGCACTTTTACAAGTTATTTGAACTGAAATGTGTGTTGGCAGTGTGTGTACACAACCACTCTATAATGATACAAATCTACCCAGTGTTTTTTATCTACAAAAATCTTTATACTTTTGATAATCCAGCATTTATTTGATCCTGATACGCGTTTGTCGTCACAGTTGTAAACACGACGGCTTTCTTTCATAAGAGGGCTTGGCGCCACGGCATCTTTGTTTCTAGACGGAACATTAAAGAACGTTGCGTCTCCCGTAAATCCTGTATAATTCAACCAATGCGACGACGACTTCAAAACTCCTGATAAGTGTAGCATATGTATCAGACGTTTAGCCAACGTTCCGTGGGCATGACGTCTGAGGCTGAGACTACATTTGGTTTTGAAAGGAATGTGCCCTCGATCTACCTAAATGCTACCTAAACTGGTCATTTTAATATCGGCCACGGTGGGAAAAATGCCATATCTTAGCATATTAAATCACAGCGGCACATTCATGCAGCCGAGGCACAGAAGGGCAACACATACTATACACAATGTTAATGTTATGCATGTTATAATGTAAAGTAATATAATTTGTTCCATGGTGTTTAACTGCTGTGCAGTGTTTTTGTTTAATTTCTACAAAAAAAAATACAAGTGTGTGTATATACAGTATGTATGTATGTATGTATGTACATATACATATACATACAGAATCACTGGCCAGTTCATTAGGTACACTTTGCTAGTACCGGGTTGGACTCACTTTTCTCTTCAGAACTGCCTTAATTCTTCGTGGCATGGATTCAACAAGGTGTTGGAAACATTCCTCAGAGATTTTGGTCCATATTGTCATGATAGCATCACACAGTTGCTGCAGATTTGTCGTCTGCACAACCATGATGTGAATCTCTCGTTCCACCACATCCCAAAGGTGCTCTACTGGATTGAGATCTGGTGACTGTGGAGGCCATTTGAGTAAAGTGAACTCATTGTCATGTTCAAGAAACCAGTCTGAGATGATTTGAGCTTTGTGACATGGTGCATTATCCTGCTGGAAGTACATCAGAAGATGGTACACTGTAGTCATAAAGGGATGGACATGATCAGCAACAATACTCAGGGAGGCTGTGGCATTTAAACGATGCTCAATTGGTACTAAGAGGCCCAAAGTGTGCCAAGAAAATATCCCCCACACCATTACACCACCAGCACCAGCCTGAACCGTTGAGGCAAGGCAGGATGGATCCATGCTTTCATGTTCTTTACACCAAATTCTGACCCTACATCTGAATGTTGCAGCAGAAATCAAGACTCATCAGACCAGGCAACGTTTTTCAATCTTCTGTTGTTCAGTTTTGGTGATTCTGTGTGAATTGTATCCTCCGTGTCCTGTTCTTATCTGACAGGAGCGGCACCCGGTGTGGTCTTCTGCTGCTGGATCCCATCTGCTTCAGGGTTTGACGTGTTGTGTGTTCAGAGATGGTGTTCTGCATACCTTGGTTGTAACGAGTGATTATTTGAGTTACTGTTGCCTTTCTATCATCTCTAACCAGTCTGTCCATTCTCCTCTGACCTCTGACATCAACAAGGCATTTTCATCCACACACCTGCCCCTCACTGGATATTTTCACTTTATCAGACCATTCTCTGTAAACCCTAGAGATGGTTGTGTGTGAAAATCCCAGTAGATCAGCAGTTTCTGAAATACTCAGACCAGTCCGTCTGACACCAACAACCATTCCACGTTCAGTCACTTAAATCCCCTTTCTTCCCCATTCTGATGCTCGGTTTGAACTTCAGCAAGTCGTCTTCATCACATCTAGATGACTAAATGCATTGAGTTGCTCCCATGTGATTGGCTGATTAGCAATTTGTGTTACCAAGCAATTCAACAGGTGTACCTAATAAAGTGAATGGTGAGTGTGTATATGTGTATATATATTAATAAAACAGAAACACGAGTAAGTCACATTATTATACTTTTTTATTTTTATTAATAATTATTTATTATGTATGTACTTTTGTGTACTGCACCTGCGCCTCACTCACAACTCTCTCAAGTCTGGTTCCCTCCGCAGCAGCGATCATTTTCATAACAGACGCAAACATTCTTGCAAACTATCTAAACTGAATTATACATGCAGACATTTATATAAATTTTGAACAGCAAATTAGTCATCCAGAGAAAAAAAAAAATGTGTACAGGAAAAATTTACCAAGGTCCAGACCTCGGTGACCTCATAGTTGGCTATGGCCTGGTTTCACAAACGGTTGCATGAAGTAAAAAAGCACGCTAAACTGATATATGTCATCACTGAACATTCGGTAACTGTCAAATATCAACTCATACAGCATCTAAATACATTAACCCAGCATTATTAACCATTTGTCTCGGTAACAACATTTACTCATCTAACGTTAATTAAACACTGTAATGTGCGACAAGAAATACAGACCACCAAATGGTAATATTTCAGATTCCTGTCACACTTCTAAAAAACTATTAAACAGATGTTATTGCTAGGATAAAGAGAACCTTATACAGAAAAAAATACTGTATTTTATTTACCAGCATATTTCTTGCTTGGCTTTTTTATCTATATATTTAAAAAAATATATGTTGTCCTCCATATATTTTGTCCAATAAATAAATTCACACAGGCCACATTTGATAAAAAACTTGAATTGTTGTCTAGCCTATATGACACATGTGAAAATATAACATATTTTGATTTGAAAAAATCAGCAAGAAACATACTTGACAATGTAAAAAAAAATGAATAATAAAGCTATATTTAAGTCATTATAAAGCAATGATAGGCTATTCCATCCATCCACATAAAGGCTACTGTAAGATTGAAAATATTTTATTGCCCCTGAAATACATTTTGAAATATATTTTGGTATGTGAAGGTTTCAACTTCAAAAATACATTTCATTAAGCTTATTTGCTTACAATGTATATTTAAAATATATTTGGCCAGAATTTTTTTTTTTTGGCTGTATGGGAAAACTATGTTAAATGGTAAAAAGGTTAGTTGTGTGTTAGCTATTATAAAGTGTCACTCAACCAAATAAATTATAACCGAGGTAACTGGTAACTGGCAGGGTGAAGATTCAAACAAGAGGCAAACCAACCATAGTGCCTTTGATAAAAACTGCAACTGAAAATACTGAGTAAGCAGTTATTTAGCTGATGCGTTCATCCAACATAACTAACAGTACACTCATTCCAAGTCCCCCATCTGAGGTCAAGTGCCTTGTATGAGGTTTCTGTACATATTCCCTGTAATGAGGAACTGAAAGTGCTATTACACAAAATACCCTGTCATGTGATCATTCACGCATTGTTTTGAAAGTGATTATAATAAGGGGGGTGTTTTGGATCCTCACTAGGAGTAAGTTGCAGTAAGTAACTGCAAGGGTTGTTCTCATGATGCTATATCAGAAATCTGACAGTTCTGAAGAAATCATGAATATGGACATGGAATATGAACAGAGGAAGACATTTCGCAAAGGTTTGCTAGATTTATGATACAAAACTGTATTTGGTACACAAAACATGAAACTGTTTTCGTTATATATGAGAGAAAGAGAGTTTTAATTGTACCTTTACATTACAAACATTTCTTCTTCAGTATTTTTGTCTTGTTTTCTAGTACCAATGTCTACAAATTTGTAGATCAAGATATTTACTTACAAGCATAAGAACATAAGAAAACAAGTCTCTGAAAAGTGCATAAAAATGATGTGACTTAAAAATTAATCGAATAAACTAGCTTTTCATTTAAGTTAAGTTTATTTATTTTACCACACTGGCATATTTTCTTTGTTTTAAGCATAAGCTCATGTCATTTTCATATTTTTCCCCAGAAACCGAATCTTATGCCATTTTGCTTCATGTTTAGATATTTGTTCTGGAAATCAAGAAAAACTAATTGAGGAAGGACCTCATTTTCACTGTTATGTTTGTGAGCACTTTATAATCACAAATTTGAAAATCATTGAATGCTTAACAAAATAATAAACATTAAAATAGTTACAATTATTAAGACTTTATTTATATTTTGAATGTATATTAAATATTGATCCGAACATCGTGCTTATTAATGACTAATGTGTATTAAAGCCTTGTTTACTTTGCAAGAACAGAGCAGATGTAGCCATGAAGTGTTTCTTAAAACATTATATTGCATACGAGTATATTCCTTTGGGTGATGCATATGACAAATATTTGTCACAAATGTCACATTTTCTAGTGAAAGAATTGTTCATTTCTTGTGGTGTTTTGTTATTTTTGCAGATCGTTGGAGCAGACAAACTGGCATCCTTGTGATTCTGGGAGTCTGCATGATTGTTTTCATGACGATGACTTTTGTAATCTGTGAGTTGATTAAACAGCATACAATCTTTATGTGTTATGCTTTAAAAACATTTAGATAGCTGTAATGCAAAAAAAAAAAAGAAAAAGAAACGTCTAGGTTACGTACGTAACCCCCGTTCCCTGATGGGAAAACATAACGGAGACATAAGGGAGACGTTATGTTGTGACGACATAGGGGATTTACCTGGAAGCCCCGATCATCTCTGACTTTAAGAGAAAATGCCAATGAAATTGGCTAGTGGATTTTGCATACCTGAGCCACTCCCCGTGCATACGGGTATAAAAGGGCGATTGGTATGCCAAGGCGACGGCCTCCACTATCCAGTGGGCCAACCTCTGTTTGGAGACAGCCTTCCCTTTCTGCTGACCTCCGTGGCAGACAAAGAGCTGCTCAGAGTTTCTGAAGCTCCGGGTGCGGTCCACGTATATGCGCAATGCTCTTACGGGACACAGCAACGCTAAGGCTGGATCTGCCTCCTCCGAAGGCAGTGCTTGCAGGTTCACCACCTGATCGCAGAAGGGCGTGGTTGGAACCTTGGGCACATATCCAGGCCGGGGTCTCAAGAAAACATGAGAGTAGACCGGCCCGAACACAAGGCACTCTTCGCTTACGAAAATGCTCGGAGGTCCCCAACCTTCTTGATGGAAGTGAGCGCGGTCAGGAGCGCTGTCTTAGCAGACAGGAATTTCAGCTCGACTGAGTCCAGCGGCTCAAAGGGGCCCCTCTGAAGTCTAGCCAGGACGATAGAGAGGTCCCAAGAGAGCACAAGGGGTGGCCTGGAGGGGTTCATCCTCCTGGCACCCTTCAGGAACCTCACGATGAGATCATGCTTTCCCAGGGACCGGCCATCCACTGCATCGTGGTGGGCCGCAATAGCGGCCACATACACTTCAAGGTGAAGGGTGACAGCCTACGCTCCAACCTTTCGTGCAGGAAAGAAAGCACTACTCCAATCGTGCATCTTTGGGGGTCTTCTCGGCGGGAAGAATGCCAATTCGCGAACAGACTCCATTTCAGTGCGTAGGTTTGCCTTGTTGAAGGAGCTCTAGTCTGAGTGATGGTCTCTACCACTGCCGGTGGTAGACCGCTCTAGTCTGCCGCGTCCCATCCAGGAGCCACACATGGAGGTTCCACAGATCTGGACGCGGGTGCCATATGGTGCCGAGCCCCTGAGAGAGGAGGTGCTTCTCGTCCTCCCTGAGCTTGCACAGCATCTGGGCGAGTAGGCTCACTGGGGGAAACGCATACTTGCATAAATCCTGAGGCCAGCTGTGTGCCAGTGCGTCCGTGCCGAGGGGGCCCTCGGTCAGGGAAAATACAGCAGGTAGTGGGAGGACTCGTGGGAAGCAAACAGGTTCACCTGAGCTTCCCCGCATCGACTACAGATCAGTCGGATCGTCTCGGGATGGATTCGCCATTCTCCGGGGAACGTAAGCTGTCGTGAGGGCATCGGCCGCACGATTAAGCTTCCACGGGATGTGGACAGTGCGCAGTGCTTTGAACTGCGTGTGACTCCAGAGGAGGAGATGGCGGGCGAGCTGTGACATGTGGTGTGATCGTATACCCCCCAGCCGGTTGATATACGAGACCGCCGCAGTGTTGTCCGTGCGGACTAGCACGTGCTCGCCCAACAGCAGTGTCCGGAACTGCGGTAAGGCTAGATGTACTGTCCACATCTCTAGGCAGTTGATGTGCCAAAGCAGTCAGGAACCTGTCCAGAGCCCCGAGGCTGCCTGCCCGTTGCATGTAGTGCCCCAGCCCGTGCTGGAGGCATCTGTTGTGACAACAGTATGCCGGGACACTTGTTCTAGGGGCACCACGGCCTGTAGAAAGGCAAGGACTTTCCAGGGGCTGAGGGAGCGGTGACACTGCTGGGTGATACCCACTCGCAGTGTACCGCGGCGCCATGCCCACCTCGGGACCCGGGAGTGTAGCCAGTGCTGAAGTGGTCTCATATGAAGCAATCCGAGCGGCGTGACTGCAGCTGCGGAAGCCATATGCCCAGGAGCCTCTGAAACTGTTTCAGTGGTACCACATTCCTGCCTCTGAAGGAACTCAGGCAGTTCAGCACTGCTTGGGCACGTTCCTCCGTGAGGCGTGCCGTCATACTCACCGAGTCTAACTCCACACCGAGAAAAGAGATTCTCTGCACAGGGGAGAGCTTGCTCTTTTCCCAGTTGACCCGAAGCCCCCACTGGCTGAGGTGCCAAAGCACCAAGTCCCTGTGATCGCACAACTGCTCTCTGAATTGGGCCAAGATAGGCCAATCGTCGAGGTAGTTGGGGACCCTGGCGCCCACTTCCCGAAGCGGGGTAAGGGCGCCCTCTACGACCTTCGTAAAGGCATGGGGAGACAGGGAGAGCCCAAGGGGGAGGACCCTGTACTCGAACGCAAACCGTAGGAACGGTCTGTGTCACAGAAGGATCGAAACATGAATGTAAGCGTTCTTCAGAACGATCGCTGCTAACCAATTCTGGGGCTGGATGCATTTGATAATGCACCTGCGCATCAGCATCTTGAACGGGAGCTTGTGCAAAGCCCGGTTCAAGACTCGCCGATCCAGGATTAGTTGTTGACCACCTTTCTTGGGTACGATGAGGTAAGGGTTGTGAAACCCCTGCCTTATCTCGGCTGGAGGGACCGGCTCGATTGCATCCTTTGCCGGGAGGACAGCAATCTCCTCGCGCAAGACAGGGGCGTTCCGGACAGCCACCGACGTTTAGAGAAAGCCGTTGAACGTGGGAGGTCGCCTGTCGAACCGCTTGGTGAACCTGCAGGATAGCCATGGCATGCAGGGCAGAGGCTGCCTGGCCCACAGCATTATAAGCTTTGGCCGCGAGGGCGGCTGTGAGCTTACAGGCTTTGGACGAGAGGCTCGGACGGTTCCTCCAAGTGGCGGCGTTTGTGTCCGCTCTCTCCACCTGGGGAATGCCCGCGTACCCTCTGGCAGCCCCGCGCCGAGGGTAGTGAGGCGGAGGAGGCACGGACGGTGGCTTCTGGCCGTGAAAGGGGCCATCCACGACTTCGTCAGCTCCTCATGCACCTCCGGGAAAAAAGGCACCGGAGCAGAGCGCGGTTGTGAGCCGCGCCCCGCTCCGAGAAACCAATTATCCAGCCACGAGGGCTCGGGACTGGGCGGTCTGTTGACCTCCAGCCCGATACTCATGGCTGCCAGGCAAGCATGGCCGTCAGCTCTGGGTCCGGTGCGGCAGTGGCGACAACACCCGAGGGGGGCATCCCCACCTCACCTTCATCCTCAGAGGACGTGAACCCATCCCCCGATGCTGTGATCGACATCCTATCCACGGATGGTGCACCGAATGAAATGCTGGGCGCCCCGTGGGACGGACCAGCGAAATCACCCGGGAACCAGAGGAGATGTTCGCTGCGTGAGGTGTAAGAGGTCCGTGGGGGCGTGCCCGGCGGAGAGGCTCTTACTGTCACCCTCAGATCTCCCAGAGCGCCAGCCGGCGATCCTCTGCTCGAGCCAGAGAGACCAGCACGGGTGGCAGCAGAGGGTGCCAATCCTTTCAGAAAGGAAAAGCGAGATCGCAGCGAAATCATGCTCATGCGCCCACAACAGGCACAGGAGTCATCCACGAACACATCTTCAGTGTGTTGGAAGCCCAGACACTGAAGACAACGATCGTGTCATCATCCATCCGCGGACAGGAACATTGCAACCAGAAGGACACGGACGAACGGCATCTTGAAAAAGACGCGATCATCCGTGATTTGCTCTTTTAGAATTTGCTCTTTTAGTTGAAGTGCCCAGGGGAATCGCTGATGAGAGGGACTCCGCTGATCGCACCGTTACGCCAACCAGGAACAAATAAGAGATGAAAGGCTTTGTGGCACACTTCTCATCCACTCGGCTCCGAAGCAAAAATCTAATGAGTGGATGCACCTGTCGCCCTTTTATACCTGTATGCACGGGGAGTGGCTAAGGTATGCAAAATCCACTAGCCAATTTCATTGGCGTTTTCTCTTAAAGTCAGAGATGATCGGGGCTTCTAGGTAAATCCCCTATGTCGTCACGACATAACTCGTAGTGACCGACAGATAGGGAACTGGATACTGTAATGAGTATTTATACACAATGGTAATGGTATACATACTACCTTGAAAAAGTTTAAATGATGCTGATTAGAAAAAATAACTTTGCTTTTGGTCATAGTTTTGCATCAACAAAAAACGTTCTCGATGCTGGAGAGTTGGATGAACAGTCACAGTTCCAATTTAACTTCAATCAAACCTGATCTTCAGAATTCAGGTGAGAACTTAAAGCAACAGTTCACGCAAAAATGAAAATGTGCTGAATTTACTCATCCTCAGGCCATCCAAGATGTAGAGGAGTTTGTTTTGTCATCAATTTGTTTGATTTAGAGAAATCAGTTGCTCACCAATGGATCCTCTGCAGTGAATGGGTGCTGTCATAATGAGAGTCCAAACAGCTGACAAAAACATCACAATAATCCACAAGTAATGCACACCACTACAGTCCATAAGTTAACATCTGGAGAAGCCAAAACTGCAAACCGTTGCTTCCAACTTAAATGCAGAGGTGGAAAGTCCAGGTTCAGAAAGTAAAAGTCCTCCTCAGTATTTTGTTCCAATCACCTGGATTAGCTAATTAACACAGTTTGTCAGCCAGGAGGTGGAACTAATTAGTGTCAGCTGGCTGGGTTCGTGGTGGAATAAAGCATAATCTGGAGGACTTTTTGCTTTCTGGCCTGGACTTTCACCTCTGCTAAATCTAAAGACTTTTATTAAAAATAATGGATGATGATGAGATGTTTTTATCAGCTGTTTGGACTCTCATTCGCACCATTCACTGCAGAGGATCCATTGATGAGCAAGTGATGGAATCTACATTTCTATAAATCTGTTCTGATGAAGAAACAAACTTGCCTACACCTTTCATTTTTGGGTGAAGTATTCCTTAGATCCTTTTTTCCAAGCACTACATACTTACTCATATTTGAACTTGTACATTTCCAGAACAAGCAATGACTAATAATTAGTGTCCTATCTTTGCCTATTTTTCCACTTTAACTTCAGAAAAAAGTGTGACATTGATTTTTACAGTATGTTTCTATCACTTTATACAACATAAGAAGCACAAGAAAAGTCTAAAACTAAGACGTTGATGACCAATCTTTCCTCTTCACTGAGTTCAATCATGTCCAAACAAGAGGAGAGGCTACAAAAGCTGGGTGAGATTTCACATTTGTGTTATTATGTACATAAACATTTTCAGAAACCAACACGAGAATATGAGTTGTTTAAATAAATCAAACCTTTTATCTCAACAGGCGTCAGGGAATGCGTCACAGACTGAAGTAAAAAGAATTTGATGGTCGGTTGAGTTCTGCAGTATCAGCGCTGACATCCAAGCTGAATGAAACAGGTCTGCAAATCTTTTCATTTAAATCTTTTCAAAGATCTTTATTGTTTAACAATCAGATAATTTTTTCCCTTCACAGTTGGCAGCCAGGACCAGAAACAGACTGAAACAAATAAATTACTAGACAGTTTGAGCTCATCTGTTACTTCTACAGTCTGATCAACAAAACAAGCAACACGACTTTGGTAAGAGAGAAACGTGAAAATGAATGTGTACTTAAATATGTTTTTGTATTGAATATGTTTTAAAAATGATTATTTCTGCACTCAGGAAACTCAAGGAAAGTAATAGGTCATAAATATATCTAGTGAACATGATTCATCTGGATGCATGTGAGCTCAGAAAGCTAAATCCTAAATTGAGCCGCATTCAAATCTCAGCATTGTTTTCTGACTGATTAGAAATATGTTTGAATATAATTCAAAGGAATTTCATTTGCAAGGAATAAAAAAAAGTACAAAATATTAACATTAAGATTCAGTGAATAAGTGGAAATAGTAAAATGGGGATTCTTTAACATTATACAATAAGATTGAAATGTTTACATTAGCTACCTACATATAAGATAATGTAAATCTCAACATTTACTAATACATTTTTAAGATCAAAAGTTGCATCTGTTAATATTAGTGCATGCACTGTGAACTAACAATAACACGAACAGCTTAATAAATGCTGTAAATATATATTTATTATTTACTCATTATTATTTCATATTGGTTAATACAATAACTAATGTGAAAAAATAAGAGCTCACAGTAAAGTTTAAAGAACACAGTATGCCAAAATTGCTATGTGGATGTTAATATAATACAACTGATTATGTTTTTTATATATTTTCTAATTTATCAAGTATTTATTGCACTGCACACATTGATTTTATTAATACTCCGTATTTGTGGCTTGTGTCTCATGTTAAAGAGTCTCTGTCGAGCTCGTTGAGGGACCTGAAGAGTTCAGTTTCAGATCTTACTTCATCTGTCGTATCTCTTTCTTCTCAACTATCAGTCACCAGTGAGTAGACCTTACATTATATGTGAAATACAGCCCTCGGTTCAATAACAGTCCAGTAAACATGCACATTTCTTGTTCAGAGTGCAGAATGTTTCACAAACTGATGTGAAGAGTTTAATGAACAGTTTGAGTTCTTCAGTGTCAGTAATGATGCTGGTCTTTTAATAACTTCACATAAATATGATTATCTGTGGATTTTTTTATACTTTTTCCTCCCAGTTAACAAGCAGGACCAGATACAGAATGAAACAGAAAGATCACTGGACAGTTTGAAGTCGTCTATACAGACTGATCAACAAAACAAACAACATAACTTCGGTAAAAACATTTAAACAGCTATTGAAATATAGAAGCATGAATACACAAGTGTGCACAGAATAATGGGTTTTCATATAATTGTTTTATGCAAATAAAAATCACTGTAATCTCCTATGTGCCCAGTAATCTTGCTGATACTTTATTCATGGCTTGTGTCTCATGTTAAAGAGTCTCTGTCGAGCTCACTGAGGGACCTGAAGAGTTCAGTTTCAGATCTTACTTCACCTGTCGCATCTCTTTCTTCTCAACTATCAGTCACCAGTGAGTAGACCTGACATGATATGTGCAATACAGCACTTGGTTCAAAAACAGTTTAGTCAGGGTGTGAATTAAGAGTGAGGTGGTTTGAACCCCTCCATCAAAACAAAACTTGAACTAAGTCAATGTATTTCAAAATTGGTTTAATTAGTTCTGTTTGAATGAAACAAGCTTTGAAGGAATAGTTACCCTACAAATGCAACTGAAAATTTACTCACCAAGATGTAGAGGAGTTTCTTTCTTCATCAGATTTGGAGAAATTAAGCATTACATCACTTGCTCAGCAATGGATGCTCTGCAGTGAATGGGTGCCATCAGAATGAGTCCAAACAGCTGATAAAAACATAACAGTAATCCACACCACTCCAGTCCATCAGTTAACATCTTATGAAGCCAAAAGCTGTGTCTTAGTAAGAAACAAATCCATTATTATGACATTTTTTTATTCAAACCATCACTTCTGGCCATAATCCAATTATATTGAATTCTCCAGAGAAAAAGTAATCTCCTCTCATCAGGATCAGGAGAGAAATCACAGATCAAGCATCATTTAAAAGCATAAACAGTCTAAAGGCCGATAAAGATATAGTTCTAAAAATCGTTCTCAATATTAAAGAATAGCAGAGTCCACACCACAACTATAACAATAAAGGCACAGAGAAAAGATATCGTTGGAATCACTTTCAGAACTTTTTTTCCAGCTGATGAATGATACAAACAGAATCCATCCTGCTACAAGGAGCTCAAGAATTTAACGCGGCAGACGCGCGTGCGCTTAGAGTAAACAGACGATATCATTCACTGGTGTGGGCGCTAATATCATTATCTTCATAGTAATGATCCTCCTTGGTGTGAACGGGCCTTAAAGGGATAGTTCGCCCAAAAATGACAATTCTGTCATCATTTATTCACCCTCAAGTATTTCCAAACCAGTATGAATGTCTTTGTTCTGCTGAACACAAAGGAAGATATTCTGAAGAATGTGAGAAACAGAGCAGTTATGGGGCACCATTGACTTCCATAGTATTTTTTTTCCTTCTATGGAAGTCAACGGTGCCCCAAAATAGCCTGGTTACAAGCTTTCTTCAAAATATCTTCTTTTGTGTTCAGCAGAACAAAGACGTTCATTCAGGTTTGGAACTACTTGAGGGTGAATAAATGATGACAGAATTGTCATTTTTGGGTGAACTATCCCTTTAAGAGAATAGGGACAACCCTTTTAGGTCATTTTTCCTGTCTTAAACTAGCGAGTGTTTTCGGACATGCCCTGAGTGCACCCTGCACCATGCGCTTTAGACTATGCGCTTAGATCGTTAAAATAGGGCCCTAAAACTGTTACAAAAATATGTGGGTGGATTTTGATGTGAGAGACAAACAGGGAATGGACTTTTTATCTGGATGAAGCCTTATTAATGGACTCGTATTTTATGCAGAAGCAACAGTTGGAAGTTAAGAACATGTTAAAGGTGGATTTGTTTCTTACAAATATGCAGCTTTTTAATTTTACAAGACATTAATTGATGAACAGTGTTGTGGATGACTTGTGGATTATTGTGAGGTTTTTATCAGCTCATTCTGATGGCACCCATTCACTGCAGAGGATCCATTGCTGAGCAAGTGATGTAAGGCAAGAAACAAACTCATCTACATTTTAGATGACTTGATGGTGAGTACATTTTCTGCAAATTGGTAATAATTTAGGCAAAATATTCCTTTAAAATGAGTCATGGTAACAGCATTAAATGACCTGCTTTATTAACATCTGCGGGACACACTTCTTTCCCCCAGTGCGACAGCAGGATGTGAAAAGCTTGATGAACGGTTTGAATTTTACAGTATCGGCACTGGCATCTACACTAAAGGATGCAGGTGTGGAAATATTTTCACCTTATTCATATTATCTGTATATTGAAGGACACAACTTGTACAACAGCATCCTTTTCTCCCAGTTAAAAAGCAGGAGCAGAAACAGGTGGAAACGGACAGATCACTGGACAGTTTGAAGTCGTTTGTACAGTCTGATCAACAAAACCAACAACGTGACTTGGGTGAGACACAAACATAAAATCACACCGCAAAAGGTTTACAGTAAGCGCCTATTAATGTTAGTTAATGTATTGGTCATTACATTTGTTACAGTATTTATTAATCTTTGTTATCATTAGTTAATAAAATATATATGTTAGCTTTGGTTCCTTAAATAATATTAAAAGAGACAACTTTTGATATTAATAATAATGCATTAGTAAGAGTTGACATTAAGTTTATCAAATGCTTTAGATGTATTTTAATGGTTAGTAGCACATGCAAAAGTATGTATTTAATTAATATTAGCAAATAACCCCTATTGGAAAATGTTACCTATAACTCAAGCCGGTCTCATAAATCATACAGCTTTTGTCTCATGTTAAAGAGTCTCTGAAGAGCTCAATGAGTGACCTGAAGAGTTCAGTGTCCGATCTCACTTCATCTGTCGCATCTCTTTCCTCAAAACAACAAACCTCTGGTGAGTTCTACATTCACTATACAGTAGAGTGCTCAATACTGCAATTATTGCAACGGTATTGCAAAAAATATCGCAATGTTGTACTTAATATTACAATATTCCCATCATATATTGCAACTCAATCTATTGAACTTATGTCTTTGAAAGTCCTTCTTAGTTGAATATAAAGACATGATTTCAGGAATATAATCCTTGTCAGAGTATAGGGATATTAGAGTTGAAATTATTTTGAATATACTGAATTGGATTGAAATTAAAATCTGTTTAAAAAGGCCTGCTGTGTTTCCGTTTTGTGTTCGATCAGAGGAAAGAGTCATGAACGCTCTGAAGGAGCTGATAACTAATATGAGCGCCAAAACAGCAGGTATTTAGCACTCATTTCTGTGATTAAATGTGCTTCCCCTTACTTTACCTTGTGCATATTAAGTATAACCAAAATAGCCATAAGCATATGCTGCCATGACTTCTCAATCATTTTTTACAGTGTATATTCTCTCCTCTCTTATATTTGTCATCTTCTCTCTCTCTGACACAGACGTATCCGTGGTCAACTGTAAATCTGGCTGGATCTTGTACAAAAGCAGCTGTTTCTTGTTCTCTAGTAATAAATTAAAATGGTCTGAGGCACGAAATTACTGCAAAGCGCAGGGTGCCTTACTCCTGAAAATACAAGAGGATGACAAGGAGTGGGTGTGTAATAATCATACACATAATATAATAAGAATTTTCCATATTTTTCTTCTTTCTCATGTCCTGTTTCCCCCCCCAGGCCTTTCTGAACAATAATACCATGCCCACATCCTACTGGGTGGGTCTAACGGATCAGACCACAGGCCAGTGGAGATGGGCGGATGATACTCCTTACCTCATGAACAAAGAGTGAGCTGATTTATTATTTATTATAACAATCTTACTCTTTCTTACCAAATAAAGCAAGCGTGATTTACAACATCTCACATTTCGGAGCAAGCATGCACTATAATCATTTATCTTTGAAAAGTCTCTCATGTTCACAGAGGCAGCATTTATTCAATCGAAAATACAGTAAAAACATTAATATTGTAACATATTGTAAGATGTAATTTATTTCTGTGATCAAAGCTGTATTTTCAGCATCATTACTCCAGTCTTCAGTGTCACATGACCTTCAGAAATCATAATAATATGCTGATTTGCTGCTCAAGATACATTTCTGATTATTATCAATGTTGAATGCAGTTGTGCTGCTTCGTGTTATTGTGGAAACCATTACCTCAAAATGTTGGGGTAGCTTAAAAACAGTTATACTCTGATTTAGCAAGGATGCATTAAATGATCAAAACTGACGTTATATAAATGCTATGTTTTTAACATTTTATTAATCAAAGAACCATGAAAAAAATCAGTATATTAGAATGATTTCTGAAGATCATGTGACATTGAAGACTGGAGTAATGGTGCTGAAAATTCAGCTTTGATCACAGAAATAAATTATGCTTTACAAATTATTCAGCCAGAAAACAGTTATTTGAAATAATATTTCACAATGTTGCTCTTTTTTACTGTATTTTTGATAGTGAGCAGAAGAGACTTCTTCTAGAAACAAAAATCTCAATACTTGCAAACAGTTGACCACCAGTGTATTTATTATTATACATCATTTATTCATCACACATACTTTACTTCATTTCAAATTTGCACATACCAGCCCTGTACACACATCATTTTCTGTATTGTATATTGTGTTTTTGTACAAACCCGATTCCAAAAAAGTTGGGACACTGTAAAAATTGTGAATAAAAAAGGAATGCAATAATTTACAAATCTCATAAACTTATATTTTATTCACAATAGAATATAGATAACATATGAAATGTTGAAAGTGAGACATTTTGAAATGTCATGCCAAATATTGGCTCATTTTGGATTTCATGAGAGCTACACATTCCAAAAAAGTTGGGACATGTAGCAATAAGAGGCCGGGAAAGTTAAATGTACATATAAGGAACAGCTGGAAGACCAATTTGCAACTTATTAGGTCAATTGGCAACATGATTGGGTATAAAAAGAGCCTCTCAGAGTGGCAGTGTCTCTCAGAAGTAAAGATGGGAAGAGGATCACCAATTCCCCTAATACTGCTGCGAAAAATAGTGGAGCAATATCAGAAAGGAGTTTCTCAGAGAAAAATTGCAAAGAGTTTGAAGTTATCATCATCTACAGTGCATAATATCATCCAAAGATTCAGAGAATCTGGAACAACCTCTGTGCGTAGGGGTCAAGGACGGAAAACCATACTGGATGCCCGTGATCTTCGGGCCCTTAGAAGGCACTGCATCACATACAGGAATGCTACTGTAATGGAAATCACAACATGGGCTCAGGAATACTTCCAGAAAACATTGTCAGTGAACACAATCCACCGTGCCATTCGCCGTTGCCGGCTAAAACTCTATAGGTCAAAAAAGAAGCCATATCTAAACATGATCCAGAAGCGCAGACGTTTTCTCCGGGCCAAGGCTCATTTAAAATGGACTGTGGCAAAGTGGAAAACTGTTCTGTGGTCAGACGAATCAAAATTTGAAGTTCTTTTTGGAAAACTGGGATGCCATATCATCCGTACTAAAGAGGACAAGGACAACCCAAGTTGTTATCAGCGCTCAGTTCAGAAGCCTGCATCTCTGATGGTATGGGGTTGCATGAGTGCGTGTGGCATGGGCAGTTTACACATCTGGAAAGGTACCATCAATGCTGAAAGGTATATCCAAGTTCTAGAACAACATATGCTCCCATCCAGACGTCGTCTCTTTCAGGGAAGACCTTGCATTTTCCAACATGACAATGCCAGACCATATACTGCATCAATTACAACATCATGGCTGCATAGAAGGATCCGGGTACTGAAATGGCCAGCCTGCAGTCCAGATCTTTCACCCATAGAAAACATTTGGCGCATCATAAAGAGGAAGATGCGACAAAGAAGACCTAAGACAGTTGAGCAACTAGAAGCCTGTATTAGACAAGAATGGGACAACATTCCTATTCCTAAACTTGAGCAACTTGTCTCCTCAGTCCCCAGACGTTTGCAGACTGTTATAAAAAGAAGAGGGGATGCCACACAGTGGTAAACATGGCCTTGCTCCAACTTTTTTGAGATGTGTTGATGCCATGAAATTTAAAATCAACTTATTTTTCCCTTAAAATGATACATTTTCTCAGTTTAAACGTATGATATGTCATCTATGTTGTATTCTGAATAAAATATTGAAATTTGAAACTTCCACATCATTGCGTTCTGTTTTTATTCACAATTTGTACAGTGTCCCAACTTTTTTGGAATCGGGTTTGTACATTGCCTATTTGTATGTTGTTATTTTGTTGTCTGTGTCCTGTCGTGTTGTTGTCATTCTGTTGCATTGTGGAGCTTCTATCTCTATAACAAATTCCTCGCATGTGTAAACATACCTGGCCAATAAAGCTCATTCTCATTCTCGTTCTCATTTACAGTATTCCTCTGTGAGGTCATGTATAAATTTTGGCCTTAAGATGGCGCTAAAATGTTATGTTTATATCCATAAGTATTCCCTAATATAATGGTCGCATATTTTTCCATTTCACAGGAAATGTGTTCTTTAATATTTGGCATCTATGGTTGTATTTGTTTTCTTGTTTTTGCATCTTGCATGAAATATTTCAGGTGTTTAAATATTTGTTGGTGGTGATGCTGTTGGAATTTAATGCATAACATCAAACAAACTTTAGGCCAGAAAGGTTCTCTGTATGCACGCAGATGTAAGAGTGTAATATTTGCTGGCGTTGTTTCAGACGCTGGAATCCTGATCAGCCGGATGACTGGAGAGAACACGGTCTGGGAGAGGAAGGAGAGGACTGTGCACAGATAACCTATACTGGGAAACTGAATGACAACCACTGCTCTGTCAAAATGAGATTTATTTGCAGAGTGTAGTTCTGAAACTCAAA
This sequence comes from Gymnocypris eckloni scoliostomus, assembly GCA_027564155.1. Classification (NCBI taxonomy): domain Eukaryota; kingdom Metazoa; phylum Chordata; class Actinopteri; order Cypriniformes; family Cyprinidae; genus Gymnocypris; species Gymnocypris eckloni. Next base: position 37,623,070 of record CM050414.1, on the reverse strand, counting down.
ATGTCTGTGATGAAGTGTGACAAGGAAGATTAAATATCTTTTAGTTCAGTACTTTGTATCTCACTGTGTAAGACCCTTTCTTGTGATTATTTGACCTTTTTAATAGAAATACAAATATTTCACAAGTATGCTTGAATGTTTTTATGATTATTTTCCTTTTATGTAAAGCACTTTGAATTCCCATTGTGTATGAAATGTGCTATATAAATAATCTTACCTTGCCTTGCATGTCTGTTCATAGAGGGCCCAATCTCAGGAAACCTTTTGTCCGTTGGAGAGATACTATCTGTCACGGTATGGAGTGGAATAAGTGCACGAAGAAAATGAAGGAAAAAAGCATTTTAATAAATTCACACACAAAGCCACAGAAGGCAGGCACACACATAATCCAGAATAGACATCTACAAAACCAGACAAGGGAACACAGGACAGACTAGAACTTAAATAGGGAGGCAAATGAGGATAATTAGTGAGACACAGTCAAGTCAACTTTATTTATATAGTGCTTTTAACAATACAGATTGTGTCAGAGCAGCTTTACAGTATCACATAGAAAAATATTGTGTCAGTAATGCAAAAGGACAATAGTAACCACTCGATTTTAAGTTAAGGCATTTGATTATTGAATTCAGTGATGTCATCATCCAGCTCAGTTCAGTTTAAATAGTATCTGTGCAATGAAGTCGGTGATATCGTTAGAAATGAAGTGTCCCCAACTAAGCAAGCCAGAGGCGACAGCGGCAAGGAACCAAAACTCCATCGGTGACAGAGAAAAAACCTTGGGAGAAACCAGGCTCAGTCACAGGTGAATCCAATGATGAAATCAAAGGAGAGACAGAAGCTCACACTGAACACATGAGGGATAAAAACACCACAAACCAGTCCAATGGTGTGACACTATGATGGCTCCCATGCATTTATATTAGAGGTTATGAAATTGGGTTTTTACCACCAAAAACCTAAATATACATTCATGTAGCAGAAACTATTCTTACTATTGTCACCAGTTCCTGATAAACTCCTTGTGGGAAAACAAAAAAAAATATATATATATTAGCATAATTTATATAGTAATATATGTGCATTTGGTTTAATTTTTTGTCAGCTTTATTGTTTTTTTAAATACACAATCCAAACAAAAAACAATATATATATATTTTATTTTTGTTTTATTCCTTTTAGTACTTTTTTTGAGAAATGTTTACAGTTAACGTTTACTTTATTTCAGTTAATGTAATAGTTTTAGTTGGCGCCATGGCGGAGCAGGGAGCTTGGGCGGCCATGGCGGATCGGGGAGCTCGGGCGGCCTCCATGGCGGGTAGTCCCCCCCCAAAATTTTCTTGGGGAAACTCTTCATCTCTGGGGGGCGCTCAGAAGGCGCGGACGTTAGGGGCTCTGGGGAGCTGGACGGAACCGGCAGGGGCTCTGGGGAGCCGGACGGAACCGGCACTGGAGGACACTCTGGCAGCGCAGCGTCTCGGGGGCGCTCTGGCAGCGCAGCGTCTCGGGGGCGCTCGGGTGAGCTGGACGGAACCAGCAGGGGCTCTGGAGAGCTGGACGGAACCAGCAGGGGCTCTGGAGAGCTGGACAGAACCAGCAGGGGCTCTGGAGAGCTGGACGGAACCAGCAGGGGCACTGGAGGACGCTGGCGAGGAGCAGGCACCGGAGGGCGCTGGCGAGGAGCAGGCACTGGAGGGCGTTGGCGAGGAGCAGGCACAGGAGAGTCTGAAGCCACCTCAGGGCTGGACGGGACCAGCGGGGACACAGACTTCGCCACGGACGGCAGGCTGGTTCCGACTCGGGCCCGGACACTTCCCAGACACCGGTAGATCCCTTCTCTCCAACACAATCCTGTGGTGTCTGGGAGATCCATGGGGTGGTGGTAACAGGCCCCGAGCCGGAAGAGGTGGAGGATGGCTGCGTCGTGCAGCTCCGTCACCGCAGCGAGCCCGCAGAATTCCCCGGCGTACTCCACGAAGGAGAGATCGCGCCGGCTAAGGGCAAGGACGTCGGCGGCAAACTCCATTTTGTTTTGGTTCAGTCTTCTGTCACGGTGCTGCACGGGGGAGCCAGGAACGAGGAGGCGAGGAAGTTCTCTTCAACACTTTATTGAACACAGAGATCGCTGGAGACATGCACACACCCGTAATGACGTTTAGACTGAACACAGAGGCAGGGAAACACAGGGCTCTTAAAGGGGAGACTAAACTAGATAATTAATAATACAGGGCTGGGGACTAATTAACCAAAGACACAGGGCTGGGAACTGATAATACAAATGAGGACAGGAACAGGAACTAACCAAATATGGGCACGAGAGGAGGGGAAACACAAGACACAGAGAACACAGGTCTGACACCGTGATGGTCCGAGGCCAATGGGAGAATTTGGCCAGGACACCGGGGTTACACACCTACTCTTTTTCAAAGGACATCATGGGATTTTTAAGGACCACAGAGAGTCTTGCTTATAGTTTGGTTTATAGTTAGACATTATTTAGTGAATTATTTTTTATTTAAAACATTTTCATTATAATAATAATAATAATAATAATTTGTTACATTTATATAGCGCTTTTCTAGACACTCAAAGCGCTTTACATAGTAAGGGGGCTATCTCCTCATCCACCACCAATGTGCAGCATCCACCTGGATGATGCGACGGCAGCCATAGTGCGCCAGAACGCCCACCACACACCAGCTTATTGGTGGAGAGGAGACAGAGTAATGAAGCCAATCAGATTATGGGGATAATTAGGAGGCCATGATGGTCAGAGGCCAGTGGGCTAGTTTGGCCAGGATGCCGGGGTAACACCCCTACTCTTTTTCGAAGGACATCCTGGGATTTTTAATGACCACAGAGAGTCAGGACCTCGGTTTAACGTCTCATCCGAAGGACGGTGCTTTTTCCAGTATAGTGTCCCCTTCACTATACTGGGGCATTAGGACCCACACAGACCACAGGGTGAGCACCCCCTGCTGATCTCACTAACACCTCTTCCAGCAGCAACCTAGTTTTTCCCAGGAGGTCTCCCATCCAGGTACTGACCAGCTCAACCCTGCTTAGCTTCAGTGGGCAACCGGTCTTGGGCTGCAGGGTGATATGGCTGCCATTATATAGTGAATTTGTTCTTATTTTCATTTTAGTTTTATTCATTTTGTTTCGTTTTTTTTAATCTTTTTTTAATAATTTTTATGTAAATTTAGATTTCTATTATTTTTAGTTTATTTTCAATTTTATTTTCAGTTTAACCATAACTCTGCTGTTGCCCTCAAAAAAGCAGTAAACAGCAACAACATAAGCTTGTCTGTTGTGCACATTCACGTCCCACGCCTCCCAGCTAATCATTACAGCACCTGAACAATCATTACACCACCAACAACACTTACTCTGGTAATCTCAGTTTGCTTTCACGCCAATGAATCTCTCTGAAGAAGCATGGCGGTGGAAGAGGAGGCCGGCAGACCCACATGGAACAGGCAGATTGAGTTCACTCTGGCTGGGATCGGCTGCGCTGTGGGCCTGGGGAACATCTGGAGGTTCCCGTACCTGTGGTACAGGAGCGGTGGAGGTAAGACACAGACCTTTTAACTATGTTCCTCATCACTTACAGAAAGTTTTTTCTTAAACTAGTTTGCTGGTTTTGGTCAGTGACCACTGACCAGCCAATCAGTGCCCAAAACCGCACTAAGACCAGCACAACTGGCAGTACAACCAGCTTTGTGTCTGGTTCGAAGATGTTTCTTCTCCTATGATTAACTTACCAGGTTATGACTACTTTTATTGGAACTTTAGTGTGAAAACTGGCATTATGAAGCCATGCATTTGAAAGTCCTCACAATGACAGAGTTTGTTATCTTCTGTTGTTATTTAACAATTTCAGCTTTATCTTTCAGACTGTAAAAGCTAGAAAGATCATATGTTCACACATGGAAAGGGGAGAGTGCCAGTAAATGAATGAGTTTATCTGTAACTGTAACGGTGTGTAAGATCAACCATGACTCTGCAATCCATCACAGATCACATATTGTATACATGTAACTAATGAGTTATTCAAATCAAACAAGGGAGAGTAGATCAAGAGATTGTTACTGATTCAGATTTAAGATATATGTTTTCACATTTACATTTTTATATTCACAGTAAATAAATATTAATATATTTATACTTATAATGTAACTATATATTCAGATTTGCATCTAGATATTGAGATTTATGCTTGTTTTTAAGATTTACATTTATATATTCAGATTCACTTTTAAATATTGACAATTTACATTTACATATTTAGAATTATAATTATATAATTAGGTTTACATTTCTATATTCTGAATAACTGTATATTGTGATTTTTATATTTATGCATTCTGATTTGCATCAGCATCTGCATTTGAAGAGTTATAACTATATACTTGCATTACATTTATATATCCAGAGTTATAATTACATATTTGGATTTACATTTATATATTTGCAATTAACGTATATACAGTGGGGCAAAAAAGTATTTAATCAGCCACCAATTGTGCAAGTTCTCCCACTTAAAATGATGAGAGAGGCCTGTAATTTTCCTCATAGGTTTACCTCAACTATGAGAGACAAAATAAGAAAAAAAATCCAGAAAATCACATTGTAGGATTTTTAAAGAATTTATTTGCAAATTATGGTGGAAAATAAGTATTTGGTCACCTACAAACAAGCAAGATTGCTGGCTCTCACAGACCTGTAACTTCTTCTTTAAGAGGCTCCTCTGTCCTCCACTCGTTACCTGTATTAATGGCATCTGTTTGAACTCGTTATCAGTATAAAAGACACCTGTCCACAACCTCAAACAGTCACACTCTAAACTCCACTATGGCCAAGACCAAAGAGCTGTCAAAGGACACCAGAAACAAAATTGTAGACCTGCACCAGGCTGGGAAGACTGAATCTGCAATAGGTAAGCAGCTTGGTGTGAAGAAATCAACTGTGGGAGCAATTATTAGAAAATGGAAGACATACAAGACCACTGATAATCTCCCTCGATCTGGGGCTCCACGCATGATCTCACCCCGTGGGGTCAAAATGATCACAAGAACTGTGAGCAAAAATCCCAGAACCACACGGGGGGACCTAGTGAATGACCTGCAGAGAGCAGGGACCAAAGTAACAAAGGCTACCATCAGTAACACACTGCGCCAGGGACTCAAATCCTGCAGTGCCAGACGTTTCTGCTTAAGCCAGTACATGTCCAGGCCCGTCTGAAGTTTGCTAGAGAGCATTTGGATGATCCAGAAGAGGATTGGGAGAATGTCATGAAACCAAAATATAACTTTTTGGTAAAAACTCAACTTGTCGTGTTTGGAGGAGAAAGAATGCTGAGTTGCATCCAAAGAACGCCATACCTACTGTGAAGCATGGGGGTGGAAACATCATGCTTTGGGGCTATTTTTCAGCAAAGGGACCAGGACGACTGATCTGTGTAAAGGAAAGAATGAATGGGGCCATGTATCGTGAGATTTTGAGTGAAAACCTCCTAACATCAGCAAGGGCATTGAAGATGAAACTTGGCTGGGTCTTTCAGCATGACAATGATCCCAAACACACCGCCCGGTCAACGAAGAAGTGGCTTCGTTAGAAGCATTTCAAGGTCCTGGAGTGGCCTAGCCAGTCTCCAGATCTCAACCCCATAGAAAACCTTTGGAGGGAGTTGAAAGTCCGTGTTGCCCAGCGACAGCCCCAAAACATCACTGCTCTAGAGGAGATCTGCATGGAGGAATGGGCCAAAATACCAGCAACAGTGTGAGAAAACCTTGTGAAGACTTACAGAAAACGTTTGACCTCTGTCATTGCCAACAAAGGGTATATAACAAAGTATTGAGATTAAATTTTGTTATTGACCAAATACTTATTTTCCACCATAATTTGCAAATAAATTCTTTAAAAATCCTACAATGTGATTTTTCTGGATTTTGTTTTCTTATTTTGTCTCTCATAGTTGAGGTATACCTATGATGAAAATCACAGGCCTCTCTCATCTTCTTAAGTGGGAGAACTTGCACAATTGGTGGCTGACTAAATACTTTTTTGCCCCACTGTATTCAGTTATACCTATACATTTGACTCTACATTTATATATTTACAATTTATATGTATATATTCACAACTATAACTATACATTTCGAATAATGCTTATATTCAGAGTTATAACTTGTATTCACAATTTACATTTATATATTCAGAGTGATAACTATGTATTCTGTTTTACCTACACACACACACACACACACAGAGAGAGGCTTCATGTCCATCCAAAGTGAGGGCACGTGCCCCCTCAGATTTTTGAGCCAAGTGGATTTTGAATGTAGCTTCCAAGACAAAAAATAGCAGAATAATATTTTCTATATTTAATACAATCACACACACGTGATTAGAACTTTCAGTGCGTCATATCATCACCTGCTAAATTCAAATCTGCGGTCGCTGGCTGGCGCTGAGCCAGAGACAGACATGTTTGTACAGCACTGCGCATTATAACCAATCACAACAGTCACAACAGTGATCCAGTATGTCTCTAGCAGGCACCCAACTTCTCTCCTCCGGACCGTAACCCTCCCGGTCCACCAAGTACTGAAATCCTCGTCCCCTCCGCCTCGAATCAAGAATACGTTTTTCTGAATAAGCTAGTTCCCCATCTATGAGACGCGGCGGGGGTTGGGGACCGGGACAGGCAGATTAATGATAGAATGAAAAACTGGCTTTAATTTGGATACATGAAACACCAGATGTATTCTTCTGTATGCTGAAGGAAGTTTGAGGCAGACTGCCACCGGACTAATAATCTTAGTGACAGTAATTGGCCCAATACATTTTGGCGCAAGCTTATTAAGTCAAGTCAAGTCACCTTTATTTATATAGCGCTTTTAACAATACAAATTGTAACAAAGCACTGCACAATATCAAATAGGAAAATTGTGTCAATAATGTAAAATGACAGGATTTAACACTCAATTTTCAGACGAATGCATTTCATTATTGAATTTAGTAGTGGCATTGTCCAGCTCAGTTCAGTTTAAATAAAATCTGTGCAATCAAGAATGGAGAAAAAACCTTGGGAGAAACCAGGCTCAGTCGGGGGCCAGTTCCCCTCCGGCCAGACGAACCAGTAGTTTGTTCCAACTGCTTCAAAGTCATAGTGTAAGTGGTCCACTGGTTCCAGTGGTCTTTGCCCGATGGATGTCTAGGTGACGAGTTCCTCACTGGAGATCTGTCTCTGGGGCTCATCTGTGTCCTAGACTCCGCTGACGTTCACGGCTGTAGAGGTTGTCTCTAGGTGCTGATCCACCATTTATGGCAAAATTTGGTTAAGTCAGTATAATCGCTGATGGTTGGCTTCCTCTGAGGTCCTCCGAGGGGTTATCATCGTCTCTTCTCAGGTGTTCCGTTATCTCAGATCGTTTAAGGGTTGGATCCAGACTGAAGCTTGTGTAATTCCTAGCTACCACGGGATGTTAATGTCAGAAACATAGAAACAATAAAGACAATTAGCATAGCAGTTGTTCCATCCAGGAATAACCCTGGATGAAATTATCAGTATAACCCAAGCTAAAGCATAATAATGTGCATTTGTTCAGATAGACTGGCAGTACAAGATTGTGAGATGCATTATATGAATGCTTGGCTAAAGAGATGTGATTTAATCTAGATTTAAACAGAGAGAGTGTGTCTGAACCCCGAACGTTATCAGGAAGGCTATTCCAGAGTTTAGGAGCCAGATATGAAAAAGTTCTACCTCCTTTAGTGGACTTTGCTATCCTAGGTACTACCAAGAGTCCAGAGTTTTGCGACTTAAGGGAGCGGGTTGGATTGTAGCGTGATAGAAGATTAGTTAGGTACGCAGGAGCTAAATCATTTAGGGTCTTATAGGCAAGTAATAATATTTTGTAACTGATACGAAACTTAATAGGTAGCCAGTGCAGAGACTGTAAAATTGGAGTAATATGATCATATTTTCTTGACCTGGTAAGGACTCTTGCCGCAGCATTTTGTACTATCTGTAGCTTGTTTATTGAAGATGCAGGACAACCACCTAGCAGTGCATTACAATAATCCAGTCTAGAGGTCATGAATGCATGAACTAACTTATCTGCATCAGAAACACTTAACATGTTCCGTAGCTTGGCAATGTTTCTAAGTTGAAAAAATCCTGTTTTTGTAACATTGGAAATATGATTTTCAAAAGATAGGTTGCTGTCTAATATAACACCCAGATTTTTAACTGTAGAGGAAGTAACAGTACATCCGTTTAGTTGCAAATTGTGATCCAAGATATTCTGTGTACTGTTTTTAGGTCCAATAAGTAATATCTCTGTCTTATCTGAATTTAATAGGAGAAAATGATTGGTCATCCAATCTGTTATATTTTTAACACACTCCGTTAGCTTAGATAGTTTAGAAGTTTCATCTGGTCTTGTTGAGATATATAGTTGAGTGTCATCAGCATAACAATGGAAACTAATCCCGTATTTTCTAATAATATTACCAAGGGGCAACATCTATAATGAAAATAGCAGAGGACCTAGGACAGATCCTTGTGGTACTCCATACTTTACTGGTGATAATTGAGATGCCTCCCCATTTAAATAAACAAAGTGATATTATTACTGACGGATCAGAGAGGAATATTCTTAGATGAAAGCCACACTTTTTGAACCACGACGTAGATGGGAGGCTTCGACCGGTGGCAATTGGCCTGAACCTTGGTGCACGCCCCCACCTGGAGGAGGGTCTGTCTGGCTGATTGATTGAATTTATGCAATGATAAACAATCAAATCATTGTGGTGCTTTGGTGAAACATATTTTTGAGGTATATTGAGGTGTTTCTTTGACGCTTTAACAGGTGGTCCTCCCTACTCACCCAACCAGTATGGTGGAGGCGGCAGGGGCAACTACGACAACTTCCGTGTGCAAGGCGGTTACCCTGGAAAACCTAGAAACAACCGGTGAGTCTGGCGTATTTCAGTTCTGTTTTCAAATGCCCCTATTATGGGTTTTGAGAGGTTCATATTTTGGGAGACCCTAACAACAGGCTGACATACAGGCAAGGTCAAAAAACATTAATTTTATTATAATATGCATTTATTTTTACCTCATTTTCTCAATGACTCAAACGATTTGTTCAACGATTAATTTTTCCAAACCCCTCCTTTGCATGATGTTAATCTGCGGTGATTGGTCGATTTCATTTAAAGCAGTGTTTTTTTAGCTTTTAACGCTCAAAGCATGAATTTTAATTCAGACCAATGAGGAAATCCAAGTTTTCCCAGATCTGCGCACAGTGGGCGGGCAATATGCTAATGTTTCAATTTGACATCAACGGCTTGGGATTGGTTTTAAAAATGACTCGTTCTTTTTTACCGTTGTCTCAGCATTTTCTTTTTTGCATTCATTCCAGAAGCTGTCTTCTCCTGTTTGCTCATATGTATTACAGTAGTGCTCCACCTGAAGTGAACACATGTCCTTTATGTTGAACAACAATGCATACTCAGTGTTATAGATATTGAGCTTGTGGCCTTTTTTCTTCCAATAAAACTTTGATTTGGATCCTTTTTTGTGTGCTGTATTGTTTTTTAAATATAATTACATTTGATTTAAATTCTTAATTCAGTTATAAATTAGTGATTTAGATCTCATTTTTTAAAACTATAATGTTTCCAGTAAAGCACTTGCAATAGAAGTAAACTGTTAGCAATGCACAGGGGCTAAAAAAACAATGGGTAACTTGTATTTTTGCTCTTGGATGAATTTAAAAAGCCAGTTTATTGGATCCATATCTTTAAGGTAAATTGTCCTTCACTGGGTGGATGAATTCCAGCGAATTCTGTGTAAATGGTTTCTTTCTGGTACACACATTAGTTTTGTGCATTATGAAAGTTTCTCCAGTGTGTTATGGTTGAGACAAAGTTGAAGGACTGGATATAAGTGGACAGTAAATAAATTAAACTAGTCTTGTGTTTTGAGTGTTTATTGAATTGACCGGTGTTGTACTTGACCTTTCCTTGGGGACTTTTTTTGTATAAAAATTTTGTTTGATAATTCTTTGAGTTAATGAAAACGGCATATATTTAACCTTTTTCATATTTCACCTGTATTTACTTTCATCTATTTTACATTAGGTGCAAAGAATATTGATACTAAATGTCTGCATTGAAACCCAGTATTTAGTCCCAGGGCCATTTTAACATTCATTCATTCTTTGTTAATAGGCTTTCATTTTGTTTGCAAAGTTTATTTTTGTTCATTACCTCAGTGATACTTGGGGAGATGCAGAACAAGATTCTGATTTTGCAGAAAATTATATGATTTATTCTTTTTATGAATTTTTTTAAATGTCTATATAGCGACTCAAACTGCATTTGGTATGTAATTATTAAAATATGATACAGTAAAACATGAAAATCACCTCAATGGTACTTGGGAAGATGCAGAACAAGAATCTGGACGAGTTTGCTGAAAACTAATTGATGTTATATTTTTATGAATTATTTTTTTAATGTCTGTATAAAGACTATAAAACGAAGTGCCTATAAAGTGTTTTTTAATCAGCCTTTTATTAAATATTAACTGACTGTGGTTTCAGTTTGATAAGCTATCCGACTCACTCTTTAATAAAAAAATAAATACATTTGCAAAGGTTTCGAAGCTTCATTCATGGCTATCACTACCACGCATCGCCATGTAGACGCGCCACAAAAGTTTGCAGTTTCACACCAGCGTTAACTCAGCGATAGAGTTAACTTACTCTCGCGGGACACTGCACTTATTCACAATCACAACAGTACATTATCTGCTTTAAAACCTTACTGGTTAAACGTTTCATTCGTGTTGCTGTTCTGACAAGCACCTTTTCTGAGCACATAACACCCAGCGCGATAAATAAAAAGCCCGTCAAACAGCGCCTGATTACTGAACTAAGTTGTTTTGTGCTAATACTGTCAAAACACACAAGGTTTATGTATAGACTCCGTTGTTTATGTCTAAAATGAAAGTAAATGGACAAGACAAACGAATGCACGTCTGTATATTAAATGCGTGTAGTTCTTAAAGGGACAGTACTAAACATGCTGCCGACTGTCATTAAAGGGATCGTTGACCCAAACATTTAATTTCTGTCGTTGTTTATTCACTCACGTTGTCCCAAACCTGTGTTAAAGGCAGGGTATGGAATTTTTTAAAAACTTTATAAAACTGAGTCAGCCCAGTATCAAAACAAGCTCGTTAGCCAATCAGCAGTAAGGGCCGTGTCTAATCATGATGTGGAGGAGAGACTTTTTTTTCAGAGAGAACCGAGAGAGCATTTAGTGAACAGCCGAGCCGAGTGACAGAAGGACACTTTAGCTGTTTAGTGAACAGCTAAAGCCTGCCTTCACTGGACAAGCGTGTATTTCAGGCGAGAATGTAGTTGTTTAAAACTCAAATCTGCGATTTATTTATAAAAACAGCGCCCATTTGAAAATGTTCTTCGCCGATTTTGGAGACGTGAGCTCCATGCGATCACCGGGTGCTCAGTGCTCATGTATTCCGAAGAGAGGAGCATAACCTCACCTAGTCCTTCTGACATTTGCCACGTTCCCTGATCTACATTTCTGCAGCTATTAATGTTTAAATGAAAACGAAAAGAGGCAGTGGTGTTTGATATATTTCGTCTGTTAATACAGTGAGGAAGATTGCAGTAGTCGAGGTGAACTGACTGATGTTATCAAGTACGCAGCTGTTTGCAGAATTACCGGACTAGCGTCGTTCTGTCCGCGGGAGACTACACTCCCGAGTCTAACTCGTGAAGTCTGAACTACAGAGGATGCAAGTCCGAAATTTGCGTACTTGGTGTTGAGAAACACGCGCAGACCTAACGTTAAGTCATCAGACTATTTGCCGTACTTAGACCGCGATGGAAACGCAGACAGCAACAGGTCTGGGGGGAAAAGTTCATGGGACATATTTTTCCTGGTAATTTCGGTGGAAAACCTCCTTTTGTTTCACAAAACTAATCATTGCCTGGGTTGCGTAGGCTACGTATGTGTGGGACGGATCTATCAAAATAGGGGCGAGACCCTTTTGGAGTAGGGGCGTGATTGTTTTGGTGATTTCAAATATCAACATTGCTTACCCTGCCTTTAATTTCTTTCTTGTGCTGAACACAAAAGAAGTGTCTCCTTTTTTGAAGAATCTGGGTAACCAAACAGTTGCTGGTCCACATTGACGTTAACAGTAGGATAAAAAAATGTAAGTCCCTGTTGACTGGCAACTGTTTGGTTTTCCGCCTTCGTCAAAATAGCGTTTATGAAACTCATTCAGGTTTAAAACAACTCTTGAGTAAGTAAATGATGGTATAAAAATAAAACACTATTTACATTTTTGGGTGAATTATTCCTTTAATGTTAATAAAACACCAAACACAAAGAGAAAAATCACTCACTACACTTGACTGAAAAACTTTTAAACAGTTGTTGTAATAGGAATCAATCTATATAGTGTTTTATTTTAATATTTGTTCATTCAATTTCTTGAATTCTCCTGCGAAATACACCTATAGCCTATCTGGAAATAAAACACTGGTTATGTTATTTGTATATTATGTGTATTTGTAATGTGTATCTTTGTTCTCATTTTTTAATAACAAAGATAAAATAATGACAGATTTTTATCTTCACCCTCTTTGGCCTAAATATCTGCCATACTTTTTTTTTTATATTTTGTTACCTTTGTAAGGCTTTATCTTTATAATAGGGAAATTAGTTTGGCTGTAATGCTCAAACAGCTTGCAAAATAGACAAAGAATCGTGATAGAATCGTGATATAAAAAAAACAAAAACAGTTTTGATATTTTTGCCATCCCTAGCCGAGGGTCCAAAACTCATACACCCCCTCCCGGGTCCACGATTGGGCCTTCGTAACACAATTTCGCCCCTGCCCCTCCAGAGGCCTGTGCACGCCACTGCCTGTGTTCACCAAACCCATCTTGAGTGTTTGCTGCTAAAAGCTCATTTTTTTGTTTCATCTGACCATAGAAGCCAGTCCCATTTGAAGTTCCACTCATGTCTGATAACTGAATATGCTGGAGTTTGTTTTTGGATGAGAGCATTTTCTGTTCCTGATTTTTCTTTTCTTGAAAGCCTCGCAAACAACATGTGGTGATGTAGGTGCTGTTTTATTTTATTTTATAAGGTTTTCTGACCCCGAATCTCAACTATTTTCTGCAATTCTCCAGCTGTGGTCCTTGAAGAGTCTAGCCACTCAAACTCTCCTTCTCACCGTGCATTAGGACGATATAGACACACTTCCTCCTCCAGGCAGATTCGTAACATTTTATGTTGATTGGAAATTCTTAATTATCGCCCTGATGGTGAAAATGTGAATTTTCACTACTTTAGCTCTTTTCTTAAAGCCACATGTAATTGATCAGATTAGCCTCATTTAAACCATCTCTACACCACTGACCTACAGTCCTGTGAAACTTCTCTTTGGCGGATTTGTGCCCACGAAAAAATGATCAGAATGAGTGAGAGGGACGCACACTTTCCTTCAAATCTGCATACAGGACTTATACTGTCAAGGTGGCCTGGGGAGGGGAGGTATCCAAAGCACATCAATTGGTCACTGGGGTTCCCCAGGGCTCGGTTCTTGGACACCTCCTCTTCTCCACATACACCACATCACTGGGTCCCATCATACAGGCACATGGCTTCTCCTACCATTTCTACGCTGATGACACACAGCTCTATCTCTCATTTCGACCAGGCGATCCAACGGTAGCTGCAAGGATCTCAGGCTGCCTGGCAGACATCTCGGCATGGATGAAAGAACATCACCTACAGCTCAACCTGGCAAAGACTGAGCTTCTTGTCTTCCCTGCCACTCCAACTCTACAGCATGACTTCACGATTCAGTTGGGTTCATCAACAATTACCCCATCAACTTCGGCCAGAAATCTTGGTGTAATCTTTGATGATCAGCTGACCTTCAAAGAGCACATTGCAAAGACTGCTTGATCTTGCAGGTTTGCACTACACAACATCAGAAAGATCAGGCCCTTTCTGACAGAGCACGCTGCACAACTTCTTGTCCAGGCCCTTGTCATTTCCAGGCTGGACTACTGCAATGCTCTTCTGGCTGGACTTCCATCAAACACAATCAAACCTCTACAAATGATTCAGAATGCAGCGGCACGACTGGTCTTCAACGAGCCCAAAAGAGCCCATGTTACACCTCTCTTTGTCTCCTTGCACTGGCTACCAGTTGCAGCTCGCATCCAGTTCAAGACACTGATGCTTGCATATAAAACAACCACAGGGTCAGCACCCACCTACTTCCACTCACTATTATGAATATACATCCCCTCCAGAAGTCTGAGATCTGCTAGTGAGTGTGGTACCATCACAGAGAGACTCAAAATCACTCTCCAGAACATTCTCTTTCACCATTCCTGGCTGCTGGAATGGATCCCCCCATCCATCCTGAATGCTGGGTCCCTGTCAATCTTCAAGCAACAACTGAAAACTCATCTCTTTGGACACTACTTCACTTCATCCTAAAATTAAAAAAAAAATTCTTGCACTTTTTCAAAATCTTCATCTTTCTCTACTTCCCTTGCTAGCTTCCACTTATTTGAACAATGCCTGAGACTTGGTGTTACGAGCACTTCCTCTGTCTGTTTGCCTCTTCAAGATTAATCGCTTTATGTATTCTCCATTTGTAAGTTGCTTTGGATAAAAGCGTCTCCAAAATGACTAAATGTAAATGTGAATAATACATGAATTATAAATGAACAGTGTAACAGATTTTTTAATTTAAATTTTGACAGACAATGGATTCCTGGGCAGCTGGATGACTGGACCAAACATGGTCTGGGAGAGGAAGGAGAGGACTTTGGGCACATTACACTATGTGGGCTGCTAAATGATGCCCACTGCTCTTCCAAAATGAAGTATATATGTGAAATGAAAAAAATTGGACTAAAAAAATATGTGCCTTCAAGTGTGGTCAAAACTGAATGAATGAAATTCTAAAATCACAGCCCACAAACGAGTCTAAATAATTTTTTGGAATAGGAGTTTATTACATTTTTTTGTGTGTGGTGGGGGAGAATTATGTTGAAATCTTTGGGTGTATATTACACATCAAATTAATGTGCTTGGTGTAGTTAAGACTAATAAAGGGTTTCTCCACAGTTTTTAAAATGAAGACTTTTTTTAAAAAATCAGACTTTTTAAGAAATGAATACAGTATGCCGTTACAGAACAAACCCATACAATCACAAAATAAATCAGGAATCTTTAATTCTTTTACTTTCAGACTAATTAATAAGACTGTGGCTCATTCTACTGCAAAACAGGAGAACTTCACGCTGACATACTCAAGACTGTTTTGTTTTAATATTTACATATAATTAGAATTGGTTTATGCACTCATATATTAATACACACAAAGCAGAGGTCTGTTGATATTTAATTTAGCTGATACAATAATGTGTTTTTAAAGAAAAGCAATAAAAAATAATTGTGCCGATTCTAATAAAACCTATATATTGAATGTTAAATAATGTTCTTAGTCTTTCTTTCCAGTGACCCAGAGAAGTCACCTGAGTTTATGCTGATTTAAATGCCAGAGACTGGCATATGTCCAGAGACTATGTAACCCAAATACCAATAATGGCCAGGGGAAGAAAGCATTGTATGCACTCTTTCATCAAAAACAAGCCTGAAATACACTGGGACTCTTATTTTGAAATTCCTATGCTTTACTATTTCCAGCTGCTCTTTCAGAAATGTGAGACATAAAATATGCCCTCTTAGAACCATTTACAACATATTACATTCATTTAAATTAGACATTTGAAGTTTCATAGTCACATTTCTGTATCGCAACGACTGTTTTCTGTCTCATAATTTAAGATTTTCTGGTGTAGGCAGCTACTATTTAAGATATTTTATGGCCTTTAATTTGACAAACCAAATGTAAGACTTTTTAAGGACCCACAGAAATCCTGTAATATGACAATTCATATCTCACACTACCAAATTAACCCTTCTCGATTAAAAATCCAACACTCAACAAATCAACTAGAATAAACTAATAAGATAGCATACTGTCTTCCTATGAATATTTTAATCATGTGAAAACATATAGGTTAGTCTTTTGGCCAAAGTGTGTATTTGAATGTTTACTGCATGTCTCTTTCATTTTAAGTAAATTAGTAACTCTAAGGATGAAGTAAATTACTTTTGATGTAATTGCCATCATTCCAAAAATAGAGTCAATAGAGCTCTACTTATATTTACCTTGCAACATTCTTATACTGCAAATATTAGATGCATTTGGTTGACGTCTGCTTATTAGCATGTTTAAGCTATAAAAGAGGTCTGGCCACTGGTATTTTCATGCCGAAGTACTAAAAGAAAGATACAGGATTTTTCAGGGCAGACTTCCTATTTAAATATAGCCAAAAAGTTAGATCATAAGATCAAAACTTCATATGAATTTCATACGAATTACTCTCACTTCCTTTGTTCAATATATTTTGGCATGTTTAAAAGTCCAAGATCAGCACAACTGAAGTATTTTGTTAATTCAGCAATTATTAGTCTTTCAATAGCAGTGATATTTTAAATGGTCAACACATAGGACATGAAAAAAATCTAAATGACAAACTAGATCTAAGGAATGGAGCAGATTTTGCGGAGGTGAAATGTTTTTATTTTTTTAAGTAAGGGATAAAGAACATCAAGTCGTATTCTTGATCAGCCTGTCAGAGTTTACTCTACGCTGATTCTACGCTTAGCCTATTGCAAGGCTACTTGCCACATTAGTAAATAATTAGATGTGAAATATTTATTTGCATTGAAATATTTTATTAGCTCTTTAAACAGCTTCCGCGTTTGTCTAGCTTTCTGCCTAGACAAAATTCTGTATCACTAATATCACTAGTATCACTAATTACAGTTTTTCACCATATAAATGAAGACAATGAAATAAAATGTTATTTTAGAATAAAGAATTTCTAAATCTTAAGTCACCTTTATTTATATAGCACATTATACAATACAAATTGTGTCAAAGCAGCTTTACAGTGTTAAACAGGAAAATGGTATGTGGATAATGCAAGAGGATGATAATAACCTGACTGAATGGTGTCAGGAGAACCACCTCTCTCTCAACATCGACAAGACCAAGGAGCTGGTGGTGGATTACAGGAGACAGAGCAGAGAACACACACCCATCACCATCGACAAGACACCTGTGGAGCGGGTGAGCAGCTTTAAGTTCCTCGGCGTTCACATCACCGTGGATCTCACATGGTCTGCTCACACAGATGCAGTGCTGAAGAAGGCACATCAGCGTCTCTTCTTCCTGAGACGGCTGAGGAAGTTTGGAACGAGCCCCAGAATCCTCAGGTCCTTCTACACCTGCACTGTGGAGAGCATCCTGACCGGCTGTATCACCGCCTGGTTCGGAAACAGCACCGCTGGCAACCGCAGGGCTCTGCAAAGGGTCGTGTGAACTGCCCGCCACATTGTTGGAGGTGAGCTTCCCTCCCTCCAGGATATCTACACCAGGCGGTGTACAAGGAAAGCCCGGAGGATTATCAAAGACTCCAGCCACCCGTCCCACAGACTGCTCTCTCTGTTGCCCTCAGGGCGACGTTTCCGCAGCATCCGATCCCGCACTAGCCGACTGAGGGACAGCTTTTTCCCTCAGGCTATCAGGCTAATGAACAGTCACAAATAACTCACCTACATCACACTCCCACTCACACAACATGCCATGCACTGCACTTTAACACCGTTCTACCGGACTACACGCACACACTGCACTAACACATCAACCTATCTGCTACCACTGGATACCATGCAACGCACATCCATGACATTGCATATCCGGCCTATGTAAAATCTGCTGTACATTTGCATATTGTGTGTATATATGTGTACATAATACATTATGTGTACATACTGTGTATAATGTGTATTGATAACTGTAAGTATGTCTTCAATAGTACACTGTGTGTACTGAGTATATGTATGTGTATTCTGCACATTGTCATCTGTATGAGTCTGTAAGTATGTATTGTCTATATGTAAATTGTTTCTGCACTGTCTGGAGCACGCTCTCAAGAATTTCACTTGTGAAATAATTTCACTTATGTGACAATAAAAGTGATTTGATTTGATTTAAACAGTCAATATTTCAGTTAAAATCAGTTCATCATTGATTCAGTGATGCGATCGTCCAGCTCAGTTCAGTTCTTATCCAACAGTGTCTGTGGAATCACGCCGATAATATTGCTAGAAACTAAGTGCCCCCAACTAAGCAAGCCAAAGGTGACAGTAACAATCCATGAGAGTGTACAACAATCAGTCTGGCAACAAGATGAACATCTCAATAATATTACCGCTGGCTTACTATTAATTCTGATGTCCTCCAGTTTCATTTTACAGTAAATACAGTTTATAACTAAGATGCAAGATTATAGTTGCGTTGAACGAGAATAGGGAGAGTGTGGTAGTGAGATATGAGAGACTTTAAAGTGCTGGTTTTAAATGCCCGTATGAGCGCTGTGTTTTTCTGCGTTGCTAATCAGAATCAAGAATTCCATGTGATAACTTAGGGATAATCTTTAGCTAATACATGATGTAAAGTCGACATCACACAACCATCATGATACCTCTCAAGAAAAAAATGTACATTAGACATATTTGTTTTGGGACATTTTCCTATCAGTATCTCAGTAAGAGAATACCTAGAATCCTCCCATTCCCTAAATATCAGTTCTTCAGAATGTGGAAGTGAATGTGCCTTTTTTATTTGACTTTTATTTAAGGAACATGATTGGATAAAGGATTATAATATAAGGGAGGTGTTGTTTTGAGTTTTCATTGTGAGAATCAAGTTATTATTCAAGCTATTCATCAAGCTGATTTTACTACCATTTTATGGTCTCCTAGGAATGGATTGCTCAGAAGAATACATTAGAATGGAGATGGAATGTGAACCAAAGGAATCATTTTGGAGAGGTTTGAAAGATTTATAAAATTACATTCTATTTAATATAAAAATAAACTTTGAGAAATAAAGAAACTAAGTAAAGTCCTAAAGCATTAAACTAATTTGACTTTTACAGTTCAGGCGAAATAGAAAATGTTTCATTAAGTTCTGCGATAGCATTTATTTAAATGTCTTAAATTATCACTACAAAATCATCTTTTATATTTGGAATGTAATTGGAATCGAGAATGCCATTTAGCAAAATCCTTCTTTCTCAGCTTCAGTTATTGATCACATTCATGTGCTATGTTTTAGAACATGTATCATTAGTACTATTGCTTGTGCTTGTAATATTGCTGTAAACTCTATTAAAGTATACACGTCTCAAGTATTAAACTTGGGTGGGAAAGTAATAAACAATATAAATTAATCAAGTGTATGTTTTTTTTGTTTTTATCTGCAGGTCGTCCATGTACCAGACAAACTGGGAAACTTGTGTATCTAGAAACAGTCTGCATGATTATTTTCATGGTCATGACTTTTGTCATCTGTGAGTGAATTAAACACCACAATCTTTAGTGTACTGCAGCTAGACTTCTTTAATTTAGCTGTGGTACGGACTAGTGCAGCAACAAAATATATATTAATATTTGATTAATCTAAAGATTATTAAAGCGATCCTTCAACTAATCGATTATTATTTCAAAGATTAATCATTAGGCTTTGACTGATTATTCAGCTTTTCATATTCTAACAAATAAATAAAAAGGTAATCACATATTTATATTACGTAATTACAATTTTTATACAATTATTTTTTACAATACAAATAATTATTTTTGACACACAAAAGGTGATGACAGACAAGAGATATAATCTCATTCACTATTTAATTAACTGTATGAAAAAGTACTGGAATGATATCATTCTGCCTAACATCTCCTTATTTAAGTCATATGGATATGCAATAAAATATTTTTGGATAAACAATTTTATTTACAACATAATCTCTCTTAAAATACCTTATAGCACCAAAACAGTTCTGAGCCATTTCAAGCTTTAATCTCTGCAAACGAAATAATCACTTTAATTATTATATATATTTTTTTGCATTCACTAATACAAATATTTGTATCATTACACTGTAAACAATTTGAAGCAGTTTCAACTAATTATTATTTAGTAACTATTTCCACAGAAATTTTACGTTCAGTCAATTTCTGACGTCAAAGTGTTGCCTGAATTGTTATTTTTTAGTTGGCCAAACCTTTACTGAAGTTTTATAGAGCACGTGCACGTGCTTTTATTAGTTTAGTCAACATTAGCATATTGTTGACTGGATTTGAAAATAACCATTCATTCAATGTTTTTCAAATATATTTGTGTCGACTTAATATAAGAAGTCCTCTCAACTAAGGCCAAGCAATAAAATTAGCTCAACTTAAATATTTTTGCCCTTCCAACATTTTGTTAATTATATTTTTTACAGTGTAGCTTCACACTGGACAGATGTTTTATAACATAATTGTTTTTATTTAAGGCAATCTATTCATAAAGTGCTATATAAATACATGTAATTTGACTGATCTTTACTGGAGTACTGAGCTGCAGAGCTCGTGCAAACATCCACATTGCTATAATCAGATGCTTTCTGAACTGCTGCTTTCTCAATGCTGTCATTTTTGTTGTGTTAATTTTGCTATTGAGAGGAAAGCGTGCAGCATATACAGTATTGACATTCATCTAAACGCTGCTCTCCACAGCATCTGGTTTGGCTGTGCTGAAGATTTAGATTATAATGTATGAAGTGTATAAAATAAACTTTAATATTTATATTTGGTGCTAGTTTTTTCCCACCGTTTTTCATAGTAGTCCTCTAGTGTGACCAATTAATTTGTTAATTTCTCGCTGACAAGATATTTCTGGATCTCCAGGCTGGGCGACCCCCAACATGTTCACTAGGTTCTATACTAGCCTTCGTGTTGAGCCAGTATCCTCCTGTGTTCTCACCTCAAACAGGGAAAGACAACGAGAGGCCCTGGTCTAGTGTTGACTTGCTATGTCACAATTTGTCAAAATGTCTGCAACCATTTTTCTCTGAACCAAGGGATAGCAGCCATACCAGCCACATTCCTGTTGTTTTTCAAGCACTCCCTCTACCTCAAGTTTGGTTGGGGGAGAAATAATTTGTGTGTAAAATTGCACTTATAAAATTGTAAAACTGCATAACTGTGTTATGTGCACTCTGCTCAGGCAACTCTGAAATCACGACTCGAAAGAGAACAAATAGTTTTGTTTTAAAATAGTTTTAGACTAAGTATAGAATGTCACAAACTACTCAACTAACCAGTAATTGTGAAATTAATCTTGTTATTTTCTATGAACCAAGTTTACATAATCTATAATGAAAATCATACATTTGCATTACAACATGGAGTGAAGCTGGAACATGTGAAAGTTTGTTTGCTTGTCTATCTGTTTATTTTGTTCAAAGTTTCACATCAAGTAAGAAAGTTCTCTATGCTGGAAAGCTGGATGAACAGCCATACTTCTGATCTAACCTCAGTCAACTCTGATTTTCATATCACAGGTGAGAACTTCATCACCATCATCCTCATCACAGATCAGGTTTGGTAATGGACTTCTAATTAACCGTCTACTGTTTTTGTTAGGTGGTGATCTAGAAAAGAAGGTTGCAGAGCTGCAGACCTTAGTGTTCAGCCTAAGTTCATATTTGAACACATCTGGAGCAAATTACCCACTGACTAAGGGTTAGTGTCTTGTCTTGTTTTATTTTGTGACAGGTCACAAGATAATTTAATTAAACGAAAAAATAATTTGTACTTTTACAATCTTTTGATCATAAATTCTTCTTAAAGTTTCAACATAACACTCTTCAGATGTCCTCCAAGAAAAAAATTATCTCATTAGAACATAATGGTTAACTTTTCCTTTCCTCTTTGACTTTTAACACTGAAAATAGTCTAAGACATGATATGTGCATAAAAAGCACAGATCATTTAATAATTTGTCCCTCTCACGCTATATGCATAAGAACTGCAAGAAAATAAGTTGTCTAATTTTGAGACTTTGATAACTGATCTTGGCTCATCACTGAGTTCACTTGCATCCAAACAAGAAGAAAACCTACAAAAGCTGGCTTAGTGCTGGACGTACTTATCAATTTTAATCCTCAACCTTAAATGAAACAAATTAAGGGTTTGAAGCTGTTTCATGGCTCAGATTATGAAACCTTCTCTCTTTTTTTATCCTACAGAGCACCAGCAGAATGTGTCACACACTGAAGTCAAGAGTTTGATGGACAGTTTGAGTTTTGCAGTATCGGCTCTTAGGGATGAACTGACAGAGGACAGTTCAAGGTCATCTGGTTTTCAGTCTTTTCAACACACACAACATATTTTGAGTAAGACCAAAATTATATTAATTAATATAAACAGAATCATTACCTAAAATATAAATGTTAAGAAATATAATACTTTACTATTCTGTTCTATAGAATAAGCTTATCCTTTTATTAGGGTAATTGTGTTGATATACTGTATTTTTTTTACTTGTCTTCAACTAAAGTGGACATTTCAAGATCACTGGTGGACCTGATTCATTTCATGGGGGAAACGAGATCATCTGTTCAATTACTTTCTTATAAACTATCATTTACCAGTGAGTAAACTCTAAATTCAAAGTGTAATATTGTGCTCAAATATAATGCAGCTTCTGTTTCAATGCTGTTATGCAGCAGAATAGCAACTGTTGTTTTAACAAGAAAGTTAATAATGAAGGTGAACCAGGTACAACAGGAATTACAGCTTTAGTCACAGTATATGAAGGTGGTCAAAGTAAATCAGAGAAGCACTGTGGGTTAACAATATCTGGGTAGGATTACATTAATTTAATCTGCATTAGACATAAAGTTGGTTCTGTGATTTTTCTGTAAGGGTGTATAGAATAATTTTTTTTACTGAAAAACTTATTAAATCATACAACATCAGTACAGTGAAATACGAATTTACGAAACCACCTCAGATAAAAGGGGAGGTTTACCAAAATGAAAATTCTGTTGATTTAAATTAATTGTTTAATTAGTTATGTCTCTTTTAATTTTACTGTGACGATTTGATTACATGTGTTGCACGACTGAGTAAAAAATAATGCACGTTTATGCACTCTCTTTTTTTCTCTTACTTACATAGACTTGCTTACATCAGGCTGTACTGAACCTGAGTGGATCCCATTCCGAAACAGCTGTTACCTGTTCTCTCATGATGCAATGAATTGGACCAAATCAAAAGATTACTGTGAAGAGCAGGGTGCGTTACTCTTAAAAATAGAAGATGCCTCTGAGAAGGAGTGGGTACGTGGGTACACAAACACAGACTCTCTCTCTCTCTCTCTCTCTCTCTCTCTCACACACACACACACACACACCAATCCAATCTGTCTTTCAGTTATTATATTTTATCTCTCTTTCTAGCAATTTATCATCAGTATGACTAAACTACAAGATTACTGGATTGGTCTTACGGACCAGAACACAGGGCAGTGGAGATGGACAGATGACACTCCTTACACCATGAATAAAGCGTGAGTTGAATATATAGAGAACTAGATATTTTGTTCCAGAGGTACAGGGTTTCCAGAGGTCCTTAATAAGTCTTATATTTAGTTGTATACATTTTAAGGCCCTAACATTTTTTAAATACCTTAAATGGTATAAGAAAGTCTTAATTATAAGTCTATTTTTACTATAATTACTATAGATTTTTTGTTTAGATATTTATATTTTGCGGGAGTCCTGCAAATCAATTTATTCTCCCGCATCCCACACACACACAAGTGTCTACCCGCCCGTGCCCACACTCGCCTGTCAAGTCTTGCCCCACACCGCACTCTGTTGTAGTCCCGCAGGTCTTTAGTGTAGAGCAGTTATTGTGGAAAATGCAATTTGTCTGCCGCACCAAAAGTTGCAGAGACTGCATTTGCATTTTCAATAAACTCGTCTGCTGTTTTTGTTCAGACTAATGCGAAATCAACCCATGTTTTACACAGCAAACACACAGAGTTGTAATTATGAACCAGTGGATCGACAAGAAGCTAACGTCTATCTATATCTTAAAATTAAAGGGGTGATTTATTGGGATTTCACTTTTTTAACTTTAGTAAGTGTGTAAAGTTGCTGTTTGAGCATAAACAATATCTGCAAAGTTACAACGCTGAAAGTTCAATGCAAATGGAGATAGATAGTTTAAAATTATGGCAGTTTAATGCCTACAGTTATGGCTGGTAAGGACTACAATGAGCTACTTCCTGGGTTGGTGACATCACAAACCCTGAAATTTACATAAACCCCACCCCCGGGAAAACACAACAAAGGGGGCGAGGTCATGCTGCGCTGCTTTAGAGAAGAGAAAGAGTTGTTGTCATGCCGTCAAAACTAGGGGTGCATGGGAAAATCTATTCATACATGAATATCTGCATCTCTCTCTCTCTCTCTCCTTCATTCAAATCATCAGCTCGTCAGGTCCATCAAAGAACTCTGTTCCAATTATACACTTTATGTGTATAGACAGATATTTTTCACTCAACTACGAAAAGCGTTAAACATGGGCACGTACGCGGTTGCCAGTACTTGATGGCAAACACTTTGTACTGTCACAAATTATACAATTACTTTACAAAAATGCCACAACGCAATCATGTATTCTGCTGTATAACAGCTTTAATCAGGATAAAACTGTATATTAAAAGCTAACATAAGCAGTAGCATTTACAAATAACAGCGTATCTAAAAGTATGAGAAAACAACAAACAAACAAAAAACATACCATTACGAGCCGTGCTTGCACAAGTTCTGCACAATCCTCTTCACTAATATGCTCTGGGTCTCAATCGGCTCAAATTGATAAGCAATATTGATGACGCCATTGTTTACAATTACCATTGCCCATTTGGAGGTGAGGGGAGTGACGTTTCTGAACTGCAATAGGAGGTTTAGCCAATCACGACACACTGGGCCAGCTAACCAAGGGAGGGGCTTCATAAAACCATGAAATCATCAGAACGTTCATCGGAGAAGGGACAGAGAGGTGTAGAATAAAGGTAAATTATGTGGAAAATAATGATTTTTTTAATGAAGCATTAACAGATGTTAGACTACACCCCATAAAAACAATCAAGCCTAGAAAAAAAAAAAGTCAACCACTACTTTAATAATTCACTCGTTCAAGTCATCCCTTTTCTTGGAGGCTGAAATGTTGATGTTTATCATTTTATAATCATTTTTGTTTTTGTAAAAACTTGTATCTGAACTATAAACCGTGTTATTTTACAGTTCAGTGGGTTTCATTGCTCAGAGGACACAAACATATGTGCAAAAAGGTGCAAAATGCAATAAATGAAAGCCTCTTTGGCTCAATCTGAACAGTGCAGATCTCTTTCATCTTTGTATTATTGTATTTTATTATTTATTATTATTGTATTTTATTGTATTTTGGATCAACGCACCTTATGTCATTTGCCTACTGGATGTTTGGTGTTTGGCGCTACGACCTTTTATATCTGTGGATAGTTTAGTGTGTTACCACAGACATTGACCTATACCCCACCTCATGCAGTAGTAGCCAAAAGCGATGTCCATCATAGGAAAATTTCACTTTATTTAAACTTTAAAAAAAAAATACATTTATTGAATATTTTGTATGCATGATGTGAAGTAGGGCCTGGAGTGTAAAACTTGTGTACTAGTTCTATGTTTGAATTGTTTTAGTTGTCATGACGCAATGAAACATACAAAATTGTGCAGACATCATTTTTTATAATTTATTGGTTTCATACAAGCTTGGACTCTTTATTGCCAGCCTATAATTCAATAAATTACTGAGTACTAGGTATTAGCTATGTTACATGTTATTTTGTAGATTTTTATGAAAATGGCCAGATGGAAGGAGCTTTCCTCTGCAAACGATGAGGATATTTGTCAAAATGGTTCATTCTGGTCAATCAGTTTAGGATATTGCTCATGTTCAACTATAAATTAACAGTTTAACTAATTTTGAATTTCAATTTAACAGACAATGGATTCCTGGTCAGCCAGATGACTGGACCAAACATGGTCTGGGAGAGGAAGGAGAGGACTGTGGGCACATGACAGAATATGGGCTGCTAAATGATGCCCACTGCTCTTACAAATTGAAGTATATATGTGAAATGAAAAAATAGGACTGAAAATATGTGTCGTCAAGTGTGGTTAAAACTGAATGAATAAAAGCACTGTCCACAAACAAGTCTAAATGTTTCATTTTGAGTTTATTCAATTTTTTTGTGTGTGGTTGCGGGCGAGTATTTTGCTGAAATTGTGTTAACTTTGGGTATAAATTAACACAAATAATGTGTTTGGTGTAGTTATGACTAATACAGGGAGTCTTTAAAATCAAATTGAAGACTTTTTAAGTCTTGACAAATTAATTCTTACCACCATTTACAACATATTTTTATATAAATCACATGCACTCCACATTTATTTAAATCAGCCTTTTGAAGTTTAATATCACATCACATTTCTGTTTTCTGTCCCCAAATTTAAGACCTCTTAAAATAATTAAAACTTTTGGTGTACTATTTAAGATAATTTATGGCCTTAAATTTTATCAAACCAAATGTTATACTTTTTAAGGACCCACAGAGATACTGTATGACTACATTTAGGTCTCATCCTACCAAATTAACCCTTCTTGCTCTGTCTTAAAATTTCAACAGTCAACAAATCAACAAGAATCACACTGATAAACTAATAAAATAACATACTTGTGAACAATTTAATCATGTGAAAACTTAACAGTTAGTCTTTAGGCTAAACTGTGTACTAGAATGTTTATTGCATGACTCTGTGTACTTTCATTTTAAGTAAATTGGTTTTGTTTTAACTCTGAGGATGTGATAATTTACTTTTGTGTCAATAGAGCACTCATTTTATTTACCTTGCAACATTCTTATTTATGAAATAAACACATATGGAGCCACAAACATTAGATGAATTTGGTTGAAGGTGATTTATCAGCATGTTTAAGCTATAAAAGAGGTCTGGCCACTGGTATTTTCATGCAGATTGTACTAAAATAAATATACAGGATTTTTTTCACGGCAGACTTCATGCTTCATTTTCACAGTGACTCCATATTTAATTATAGCCAAAATGGTTAGAGGTCAAAATGTCATACAAAATATTTTCACTTCCCTAGTTCAGTTTTTATTTTTGCAAGTAAAAGTCCAAGATCAGCACAATTGCAGTATTTTGTTAATTCAGCTGAATTATTTTAGTCTTTCACTAGCAATGAATCTTCAAATGGTAAAAATTTAAATTCCCTACAGCCGTCACAAGCATAAAAAATCTAAGCATTATATACTGTATATATATATATATATATATATATATATACACACATACATACACGCCACATACATAAATCAAAATGACAAACCATGGACACATTTTAGGAGGAATTAACAGATCATCTTTAGCTAATGCATGATGTAAAGTAGACCTAACCAACATTATACCTCTCAGTAAGAAAACTTATTTGTAAATAAAAAATTTGCATCACAATTTTATTAAACATTTTCCTATTAGTGTCTTGTAACAGACCTAGAAACCTCCCATTCCCTAAATATCAGAATGTGGAACATGATTGTACAATGGATTATAATGTAAGGGAGGTATTCTTTTGATTTTTCTTTATGAGAATCAAGTAATTTTTCCTACATTAAAATGGAGATGGAATGTGAACCAAATAAATCATTTCGGAGAGGTTTGAAATATTTACAAAATTTAAATAATTTGACTTTTATGGTTCAGGTGAAATGGAAAATGTTTCATTTAGTCATGCAATTACATTTATTTAAATGTATTGAAATCTTTTATTTGATTTTATTTTTAATTATCACTAAAAAATCATCTTTTATATTTGGAATGTAATTGGAATCGAGAATGCCATTTAACAAAATCCTTCTTTCTCAGCTTCAATTATTGATCACATGCATGTGCTAAGTATAGTTACTTACTTTTGTTTTGTGCTGATACATGTATCAATAATACTTTTGCTTATACACAGTG
The DNA here is from genome assembly GCA_027564155.1 of Gymnocypris eckloni scoliostomus. Classification (NCBI taxonomy): domain Eukaryota; kingdom Metazoa; phylum Chordata; class Actinopteri; order Cypriniformes; family Cyprinidae; genus Gymnocypris; species Gymnocypris eckloni. The sequence goes on along the minus strand of CM050414.1, from coordinate 37,594,922 downwards.
TTTGTAATATTACTCTAAACTCTTTTAAAGTATATAAGTCTAAAGGAGGAGAAGAAATTAGCAACATAAACGAATCAAGCATATGTTTTTTTCCTGCAGGTCATCCATGTACCAGACAAACTGGGAAACTTGTGTATCTAGAAACAGTCTGCATGATTATTTTCATGGCCATGACTTCTGTCATCTGTGAGTGAATTAAACACCACAGTTATTATAATATTATCATTATAATATTATAAGAAACTTTTATATTTTGTGCAAGATTTTTCACCAGTTTTCTGTCCTGTAGTGTCATCAATTCATTTTTAAAATGTAAAAATATTACATGTATTATCTCTATTAATATGAAATTATAAAGCTTTTAATTATACCACAAAACAAACAAATAAAAAAACAGATAGTCTTGTTTTAAAATAGTGTTCTAAAAACTGCTCAACTAACCAGTAATTGTGATATGAATCTTGTTCTTATCTGTGAACCAAGTTTACATAATCTATAATGAAAATCATACATTTGCATTACAACATGGAGTGAAGCTGGAACATGTGAAAGTTTGTTTGCTTGTCTATCTGTTTATTTTGTTCAAAGTTTCACATCAAGTAAGAAAGTTCTCTATGCTGGAAAGCTGGATGAACAGCCATACTTCTGATCTAACCTCAGTCAACTCTGATTTTCATATCACAGGTGAGAACTTCATCACCATCATCCTCATCACAGATCAGTTTTGGTAATGGACTTCTAATTAACCGTCTACTGTTTTTGTTAGGTGGTGATCTAGAAAAGAAGGTTGCAGAGCTGCAGACCTTAGTGTTCAGCCTAAGTTCATATTTGAACACATCTGGAGCAAATTACCCACTGACTAAGGGTTAGTGTCTTGTCTTGTTTTATTTTGTGACAGGTCACAAGAAAATTGTATTAAATAATTATTTGCATGTAAGTATTGTATGATAATTCATGATTTTTAAAATATATTTTGATCATAAACTCATAAATTAACATAACGCTTTTTAAAGTTGTCACATTACTAACGTTTGTGGGGAAATTAATGCACTGCATTTTTGCATGATTCAAGTTTCTGACTTCAATCAAAGTCATTCTCAACAGAACACGATGCCAACGATCCTTTTCCTCTTTGACATTTGACGCTGCAAATAGTCTAAGGCATGATATGTGTATAAAAAGCATTGATTATTTATTTATTTATTATTTTTCTCTCTGACTCTATGATAATCATAATCTAATCTGTTCCACCACAGTTTCATAATGAACCAAAAAAAAATCGAAAACTTATCATAACATAAAAGTTGTTGTCAGAAGATGAAAGCAGTATTTTTGTCATAGCACTCTTTCAGCCACCTATTGGTGCAACAATGAAATGGGTGCAAGCCGGTCTCATAAAAATACGTGCCTCTGTGCACTTTCTGTGCGACACTGTTTTACCTATCTTACTGCACGTTTCACCACAGTTTCAAAGATAATGTCCACTGAGTGACACTAAAACACAGGTTAAATACGTGAACCCTGGCACGTTTTTATTACGTAGATATAGGTACATATTGCTGTGTTTTTATTATGTTGCTACAGGTAGGTATTGCTGCGGTTCAGAATTCAAATATCCGGGGTCTGTCCCTAAAGTTAATGTTCTATTGTGTTGGAAATATGCCCTACACCAAAACAAACCCTAAACCTACCCGATAGTGTTAACAAATGCAAAACTGATATAAAATGTATTTGTTGATGCAACTGTGCCATTTCAACTTCCTTACATGCAGACTTGAACTGCTTTGTCCTCTAAACCCTGATCAAACTCATACCTGTGATTTTCTAATGATCCTGAAGACATTGATTAGCATGCTCATGTGTGTCTGATTAGGGTTAGAGCTAAACTCTGCTGGAAAGTAGATCTCGCGACTCGCGAGCCAGATTTGAGTATCCCTGCTGTAGAGCATGATGATGATAGCTGTGGTTGCCATTGAAGGATTCAAGTGTAAAAACTTCAGGGCAGATATTTAACCACTACAACCACACTTCCACCCCTGATCCCTGTTTTCAACATCTCCCAGTATTAGACACACACACACACACACATATATCAAACACATGGTGATAAAACATAACGGAGTCTTTTATCTGCAGGCATCTTACGAAACATGTAATAAATTAAACAAGAAGACGGTTTAAATAATATCTTACAGGCTGGGTGAGGCTGCTTTGTAGACTGTGTTGACCTGTTAGCCTCAGGCCCTGTGTACACCTGGTATTAACATCCGTCCTGGGTGATCCGATGGTCAGAGAAGACAGATCGCCGTTTACACCAATGCTGACTAAATATCTGACAGATGTGGTATTTAAAAACACCAAAAAAGTCAATTGAACATGAATTCGATCAAATTGATCATCGATCAAAGGAAAAGCGATCTCTGGCATTCATTTATTTACAGTTTCTCTGTCAATAACTAATAAACGAATTAAATAATAAATTCCACTACCCCATGGTGTCACTCAGGCCGTTTCCAGACGATCTGATGTTGAATTAGATAATAAAAGCTCTCCAAAACTCACATTATACCTGATCTGTCTTTGGTTTTGAATGGCTCTAAAAATAAAACTCCCTGCTTCCACAGAACAATTTCAATTCAGATTGACAGTCCACTACCCCAAGATGCCACTCAAGCAGTTTCAAGACAATCTGATGTAGAATGACATAATAAAAGCTCTCCAAATCTCACATTCTACCCGACCTGCCTTTGATTTTGAATGGCTCTAAAAATAAAAGTCCCTGCTTCCACAGAACAATTTCAATTCAGATTGACAGTCCACTACCCCAGGATGCCACTCAAGCAGTTTCAAGACAATCTGATGTAGAATTACATAATAAAAGCTCTCCAAATCTCACATTCTACCTGACCTGCCTGTGATTTTTGATAGCTCTAAAAAGGAAACTCCCTGTTTCCACAGAACAATTTTAATTCAGATTGACAGCCCACTACCCCAGGGTGTTACTCAAGCAGTTTCAAGACGATCTGATGTAGAATTACATAATAAAAGCGCTCCAAATCTCACATTCTACCTGACCTGCCTTTGATTTTGGATAGCTTTAAAAGGAAACTTCCTATTTCCACAGAAAAAATGTAATTCAGATTGACAGCCCACTACCCCAGGTAGTCACTCAATAAGTTTCCAGATGATCTGATGTTGCATTATAAAATAAAAGCCCTCCAAATCTCATATTCTACCTCTTCTGTCTGTGATTTTGGATAGCTTTAAAAGTTTCCACAGAACTATTTTAATTCAGATTGACAGTCCACTATCCCAGGGTGTCACTCAAGCAGTTTCAACACGATCTGATGTTGCATAAAAAAATAAAATCCCTCCAAATCTCATATTCTACCTCTTCTGTCTGTAATTTTGAATAGATCTAAATAGCAAACTCCCTGTTTCCACAGAACAATTAAAAAAATTATAATGTTTCACATCTGTTAATAGTGAGAATTGTTTAACAAACTTAAATAATGTGACTGAAATAACTTACTGATACAACTTACTGATAAAGTAATAATTAGAGACAGAAATAGAGAGAGTGAACAGAGTGATATCTCATTGAAGAAGGGGATGCTTGTGGACTGATTGAAGCATTATAAGTGTTACCCATATTGTACCACATGCATTGGGTATTAAGGTCTAATTTGAATGCTGCATTTAGTCACTACTTAAATATATTGATGTTTGTTGTTAATAGTTTATTATAAAAAAATGTAATTAAAAACTAATCAATGTAATTTTGGCACTATTCTGTAATTGTCAGCTTGTTAATTGAAAGCCGAAGTGGGAGTTTACCCAACATTGCATTTCACTATATACAGCCTTTTTTGGTGTTATTTATTTATTGATATGTATGCTTATATTTTAGTGTTCAATGTAGCCAATAACTGTGCCATGTGCTTCATGGCAAAGCCAATTGGACCTGGGCCTCCTCTGACAAATTGGGTAACTTACTTTACTTTGTAACATCAGTAGTAGTGTTGAAAGCTGATTTGAAGCTCAAAGCCATAAGTAACTAATAAACTGTGATGCTTATTTTTTATCACCTCCTCATTTTCCAGATCCAGTGTGAAAGCTGTGATATGTGGTTCCACGAAGAGTGCCTAGACATGCCTGAAGAAGACCTGAAACACGCCAGGACAGCCGAATGGAACTGCAGCTTGTGCTGTTAAATGCCCTTTCGAAGAAAAGTTTATAACAATAATGTGCCTTTGATATTTTTATTTATTTCTTTATTTAACATATAATCTGTAAATAGTATTTAAATAATAATTTCATTAAAAAAAAAATCAATGTAAAAAAAGCAAACTCTCCTGAAATTGTGTATATTAAAATCAGTGGCAATGTACTGTCAATCTTAAGTGACACTGGCCTGTGGAAACAGTTTCCTTTTAGAGCTATCTAAATCTGTAAGATAACAGGTAATATTTGACTTTTGTATTTTGTAATTCAACATCAGATTGTCCTGATTGTCCTGAATTGATAGTCAGAACATTTTTATTAGTTTTTATTTTGTAATTTTGTATCAAACAGTCCTGCCATTGTGTGCGTGGCACTGAGATCACATACATGTACTATCAATATGAAGTAAAATGGGTCACTGTAAACTTCTAAGCCAATTTGAAAAGATGGCTAAAGCTGCATATATGTGAGTTTCTATATGGATGTTGAAATTATACAATAGACAGCCCTGACATTGTGGGAGTGACACTCGGATGAGGTAGGCTGTCAATCTAAAGTGAAAGTGGTCTGTCTAAACTAGGCATGTGACTTTAAAAAAATTTAATATTGCGATAATTTCTAAAGCTTTTACCACATAATAGGGTATTATCACAATAGTTATATGTTGTTGCAAAAACGTGTTAAATAATTATTTTCTTAAAACAAAAAGAACTGAACATTTAAATACAATAAATCAATACACAAATGTATAAATTTAAAAAAAATTACGTGCAAAGGAATTATAAAGAACAATAGGTAACACTTTACAATATGGTCTTATTAGTTAACTTGAGTTATTGCATTAATATTAACAAAGAGCAACAGCTAGATTTGTTACAGAAATTATTATTCTTTGTTTACGTTCAGAACATTTCATAGTACTGAGTCAGCTTTATTAAAAGTATTAAATGATGTCTGTATGTTAACTGACCAGGGTGATAACTGACTAGTATTGTGTTAGTGCTTTTATTTCTTACTGCTGCATTTGATATGATCGATCTTAATATTGTCATTGCCTGACTCAAGTCCTATGTTGGCTTGACAGGAACTGTTTTAGGTTGTTTTAGATCCTATTTAAAGGACCGGAGGATCTCAGTTTGACTATGCACCCACTTTTCATCAGCTGCTAAGCTCCCTTGGGGGGTCCCACAGGGATCAATACATGCTCTAACACTTTTCTCTCTGTATATGCTCCCTTTGGGCTCCATCTTTAGGAAGCACTGTGTCTCATTTCACTGTTACACTGAAGCTACCCAGAGTTATTTGCCACTTAAACGCTCTGATTACAACAACTTTGATACTTTGTTGGCTTGTATGAAGGATATCAAAATCTGAATGTCATCAAATTTTCTCTACATTAATGAAAAGATAACTGAAATGATCCTTTTGTGGTCTCCCTAGTGGCATTCCATTAAAATGTCTCAGTAATCATTATGTTTCATCCAAAAGCCAAAACCCTTATTCAAAAATTTGTTTGGTGTTTTCCTTAACAGTAAGCAAAAATTTGATGTTGTGGTTAAATCCTGTTTCTTTCATCTCCACGATCTCTCAAATATCAAGCCTTTCTTCTCTTTTCAAGACTTTGAGGATTCAAGGATTTATTCATCACATACTCAATTCTACAGAATATAATCAGCAGTGAAATGCAAGTCAGGTCCACTCAATGGACAGTGCAATTATATGTAACACAACACAAGAAAATATACATAAAAATATATATAAAATAAACAAAATTAAGAAAAAATTTAAAATAATAAAATGTGCAGTAAAATTAAATGTGCAGGACAGTAGGGATGAGCGAGTACAGCATGTACAGTATCTGTATCTGTATCTGTATCTGTTAACCATATGAATTATCTGTATCTGTATCTGTACTCGAACTGGGCATGGCCTAACCCGGAAGTGGGCGGGATTTAACCTGGAAGTGGGTCGGGTTGTCTTGAAATGGGCGGGGCTTTAACCGGTATGTTATTTTAAGCATGCAATTGATATGGGTTGATCAGAAATTGTTATATTTATTGCTGATTAGAAAACTATTTACATGACAGCATCAGCATTGAGCTTCAGATCAATGGTTTTGATCACGATAACAAACGAACTATATACAGAACAAGTTTTGCAACAATGAATACAACACATGCGGTTGCAATTATGAAGTAAAATGTAATGAACAAGAGTTTTCATCTCAACATAACTTTCTTTTTTTAACTTTTAATTTTTTTATGATCAGTGATATTTTTTTATTTCCACACCAGGTATGTGTGTGTGTGTGTAGCTAATTAATTTGTAATATAGTTTTATACCACTACTTCCTTTTTTTTAATGAAATACAGCAAGAAAGTGTCAGACACTCAGTGCGTGAAGTAAAAAAAAACTGGTTAGAGCCAGCTGACGGTTTAAAAAATAAAAAATAAAATCTCCGACAGGCAGAGACGCGAGTCGCATTCTACCAAGCACCAAGTCTGAACAAACCCCACGTTTACCAAAACTCTACTGGTTAATAAGTAAGTACTACAAACCAAAGTAAAAAGCAAACCTGAAGCTGAAGAAACCCTAAACGTTAACGGAAAAAACCCGCGAACCTGAGTGACTGAGGGAGAGACAGAGAGAGCGCGCGCTGTTCTCTTCTCTTCTCAGTGTTCTGTGTGTGAGTGAGCAGAGCGGGACACAGCAACACAATAAGGGGCCGCTCACATATCGCGTCTTTGCGCTCAAGTTCGTTATTTCAAATGTAGACGCCGGTATGCGTGCTCATAATGGAAGCGACGCGGTGCGGTGCACGGTTTCCAGGCGGCGTCGCCGCATCGATAAGAACATCTCAACTTTTCAGAATGCCGCGCGCACCACGGGTCATGTGACGAAATTTCCTTCTTGTAACGGAGAGCGCGGCTGATGGTTGCTTAGCACGACAAATGCCTCCGGAGCGCAACCGCCCGAACGCTTTGGAAAAAGGAGAAAGCAGTGCGCCTGGCGTTTTCCACGCGTTTAGGCGCGATATGTGAACGGGCCCTAAATCTGTATGTGTGTAGGGGAGGGGCGCTGTGACTAGCCTATCACAGAACGCAGACACAGTCAGCTACCCAATGAGAATGTTTATTCAATCCGAGCACAGATATTGACTCGTATTATACTAGTACTTGGCAAAAGTGCTTTATCTGTACCGGATACTCGTTTCAGCCGAGTATCCGGCTCAACTCTACAGGACAGTATACTGTAGACTTAACACAGTAATACAGTTGGCTTACAGTGACGCCTCGTGGTACCATCACAGAGAGGCTCAAAATCCCTCTCCAGAACATTCTCGTTCACCGATCCTGGCTGGTGGAATGATCTTCCCACCCTCATCCGGAATGCTGGATCCCTGTCAACCTTCAAGCAACAACTGAAAACTCATCTCTTTCAACACTACTTGACTTCATCATAAACAAAAAATACTTTCCCTTTTTCTATATCTTCATCTTTCTCTTTACCTTTCTCTCCTTCCCTTGCTAGCTTGTATTTATTTTAACAATGCCTGAGACTTGGTGTTGGGGGCACTTCCTCTGTCTGTTTGCCTCTTCAAGATTAATCGCTTTATGTATTCCCCAATTGTAAGTCGCTTTGGATAAAAGCGTCTGCAAAATGCCTAAATTTAAATGTAAATGTAATAAATAATAATAATAATAATAATATAAGCAGGGATGTGCAAGAAGAATGCTAACGGGTTGTACAGTGTATAAATATATAAACATAGCAGCAATACGGATGATGGAGAATAGTGAATATCATACAGTTTATTAAATTGAGTCATGTTGATATTATGATACTGAGTTTGTTTTAAGGAGCCTGATGGCCTGGGGGAAGAAGCTCCTCCTAAGTCTCTCATTTTTTGCCATCATGCTTCGGAATGGCTTGCCAAATGGCAGCAAAATGAAGAACAGTTTACCAGTGTGATTTGAGTATTTGATGATTTTAACAGTTCTGCTTTTGCAGCGTTTGAGGTAGATGTCCTGCTGAGAGGGGAGAGCAGACCCTGAGATGCGCTCAGCTAAGAGCACAACTCTTTGCAAGGCTTTGCAGTCCTGTTTAGAGCCGTTTCCATACCACACCGAGATGCACTTTCTATGGCCATTTAATAGAAAGTTTTCAGGATAGCTGTTGAGACTCTGAATTTGCTCAGCTGTGGCAGATAGTACAGTCTTTGCCTGGCTTTCTTAACCTGTGTTTGAATGTGTGCAGTCCAAATCAGGTCCTCGAAGATGTTTACAAAAAGGTACTTGAAGCTGCTTACCCTCTCCACAGGGGTCCCACTAATCATAAGAGGAATAGGGCCGCTGTTGTCTCTTCCTGAAGTTCACAATCAGCTCTTTAGTTTTGCTCACATTCAGAGAAAGACAGTTGCCCTGGCACCATGATGTAAGTCTCTCTACCTCATCCAAGTCTCATCATTCTTGGAAATGAGGCCCAGAACCACAGTATCATCAGCAAATTTGACAATAGAAGTGGAGCTGTGAGAGGACACACAGTCATGTGTGTAGAGAGAGTAGAGCAGGGGATTCAGAAAGCAACCCTGTGGGGCTCCTGCATTCAGGGTGATGGAGTTGGAGGTGAACTGACCAATTTTCACCACTTAAGGTCTGCCGGTGAGGAATTCTTGAATCCAGTTTCCGAGTGAAGAGTTTAGGCCGAGATCTGTGAGTTTTAAAGCTAGCTTGATGGGGACTATTGCATTGAAAGCTGAGCTATAGTCAATGAATAGCAGCTTTACATAGTTCCCATTTTTCTGTCAATGTGTGTGAGGGAGGAGTGCAGGACATGAGAGATGGCATCGTCAGTGGTTCCCCAGTGGGGTAGTCGCTAACTCGTGTAAAACACCAACTGTTGTCCAGAATACATCAAAGCATGGTCCCTGTCTGTGACATTACCCCCTACGGCCAGAAAGCCTGAGCTGCACACCCTAAGATCCTTACCTGCTGGGTGCCGGAACTACCGGACCCAGGGTAGAGCTCAAAGGTCTGGAATCATAAAGATTCCTTTAAGGGGATATGGCCAAGCACCTAGTGGTAGTAACTAGGTCCCGGCCGGTCACTCAGAAGCTACCGCTTGCTCTGCACAAGCTTGCTGAGGGAACTGTCTCAACAGACCCTTTGGTAGCGACACCCTTGTTTTTTTGTTTTTTTTTGGACCAAAAATATATGGGACAAAGAGAGCAGGGCCCAAGGCACAAGCCGGGGCTTTGACCAACTCAAAAAAGGCCACGAAGCTGTGCGCGTAACCCTACCGTACAGGATTTTTTAGAAAGAACGCAGAACCTTGATGTGCGAACTTACCACTTGAGTGGATTTTAAAAAAGTGCCCAAAGACTAGCGTGCACACTTACCATAATATGGATTTTTAGAAAAGAACGCAGAACACTTGATGTGCGAACTTACCACTAAGTGGATTTTAAAAAAGTGCCCAAAGATCTTAGCGTGTGCACTTATCTAGATGGGTAACGTTCTATGGCTCCGGGGCGGAGAACTATTCACTCTTCAGAGTGAGAGGAGACTCAGACGCTCAGAAGGGAGCAGCATGCTCATAAATGACCCTCTATGATGAGGGGAGCAATGCTAGCTCGACCAACAAAGAGAGAGACCTATCACAGAGCTCTGGGGAGCGGAGAAACTCAATCTACAGAATGAGAGAGGACTCAGACGCTCAGAAGGGAGGCGGCATGCTCATAAGACCCTCTAGGTGAGGGGAGCAATGCTAGCTTACCGACAGCGAGCTCTGGAGGCGGAGAAATCAACCCTCAGAATGAGAGGGAACTCAGGCGCTCAGAAGGGAGCGGCATGCTCATGGGTGACCCTGTTGGTGAGGGAGCAGTGCTAGCCAAGAGGAGTTCTGAAGAGCGGAGAACTCATCCCTCAGAGTGAGGAGACTCAGGCCCAGAAGGGAGCGGTATGCTCATCGGTGACCCTCTGTGGTGAGGGAGCAGTGCTAGCTCGACCAACAACACGGAGGCGACCTATCACAGAGCTCTGGAGGCGGAGAACTCATTTGTCAGAATGAGAGGAAACTCAGGGCTCAGAAGCGGCAATCTCGTAGGTGACCCTCTAAGTGAGGGGAGCAATGCTGGAGAACTCATTCCTCAGGAGGAAACTCAGGCACTCAGGCTCATAGATGACCCTCTGGAGGACTCATTCCCAGAATGCATGCTCATAAATGACCCTCTACCTATCACAGAGCTCTAGGGAAGACACTCAGAATGAGAGAGGACTCAGACGCTCAGAAGGGAGCGGCATGCTCAAAAATGACCCTCTTGGTGAGGGGAGCAACGCTAGCTCTTACCGACAGCGAGCTCTGTAGAGCGGAGGAATCCTTCCTCAGATGAGAGGAAATTTAGACGCTCAGAAAGGAGCGGCATGCTCATAGGTGACCCTCTATAGTGAGGGGAGTAGGGCTGTAGTCAAGTCCACCTTTGTCGAGTCCAAGACAAGTCCAAGTCCAAAGAGGTTCGAGTCCGAGTCAAGTCCAAGTCCAAAGAGGTTCGAGTCAAGTCCGAGTCCAAAGAGGTTCGAGTCCAAGTCCAAGTCCAAATGAGACAGTCAAAACAGAGAAAGAAAAAAATCTTCTTCAAAACCACATAATTATTGATAATTTATTGATTATTGATAATGTGATACGAGAGACGGCATATCTTCTATTCTAATATAATCATTTTGCATTATTGTTTGTAATGATCTAAAAGCATGTGCAGCAACACTGTAGGATCAAATTAGGCTATTTTATTTCTCCTCCTGAGACCCAGCTGTGGAGTTTTGTCTCTGTAGTGGACATTCTATTTTAGTGTTTCTCTGAGACCTCACATGTCACAGTTATAAGCCTGGATGTCCTGTACAGAGCACATTCAGGGCTTATAGAGATACTAAAGGTTTTTAAACCCTCTCACGTCTTTAAAGATGGCTATATTTAATTTAGTGAAAAACTGTACATCCTTATGGAAATATGATTATATTCTGTAATGTCTTTTACATCTGAATCATTTTCAGATTGTTTGTCATAAAGCAACATCTCAGGAAAATGTTATGGGTTTTAAAATTCAAATATGACTTCCTGTTATGAAACAGGACATCATTTCATACATGTTCAATGTAGAGGACACCAGGACTAAAAGCATGTTTATTATGCATTTTGGGAGACAACAATTGAATAGGGAAATAAATTATATATCAGTTTGCTTATGAAATATCATATATTATTATGAAAATCTGGCCATGTATTACTCCCATTATGATTTATTTTTTCAACATTCTGTCCCAACAGCAACACATTAATAAGCAAATTAGATATAGTGTATAGGTACACTGTGTTTAATGGGAAACCAGTTTATGGAATTTTTTACACACATATTGCATAAAACAAAATGGTATATCAAATCATTTTGTTATACATTTTAAAACATAGTTGAGAATCATCCTTAAACAAAGTTTAGTATAAAAAAATCCTGAAACCTAAAAATGTATTTGGTGATTTAAAAAAACTCCCATTGATTTTGCCGTTTTCTATTCATGCCATTTAATTTTAGTCCTTGTGTCCTCTACAGAGGACATATAATCAAATATGAATAAAAAACATTTTTCTTATGGTCTAAACAATGTAATGACATGTAAACTTTTTTTTTAGGGGGGCATCTCAGGAGGATATTTTTAGGTTGCAATTTCACTTATATTTGACCAATTCTCGATTTTGTAAGATTTTATCTAGTCAACTTGAAAATGTAACTACAACATGATTCAAGAAACTTTCTCTTTATTAACCCTCTAGTTAAAGAAAAGTATATTCTAAGTGCACCACACATGACGTTGTCTTCATGATGTAAATGTTAAACAAATCACTAAATATCTTTGCAGAAAAGATGAACTACAACTACATCTTGTACAAACTTATATTATGCATATTAGGCTATATGTTCTGAAATAATACAAGACAAATGCTAAAAAAACTCAAGTAATTCAAAATGACTGAAGGTATAACACCTAGAGTGCTATTATTAACTATAAAGGCTCTGTAAAACAATGAACAGCAGTTTTCAGCCTGTCACCGGATGCAAACCTGAAATATCAGATATAAAGTAGTAGTTCTTCACAGGTTTTGTATTTGATTACGCTGTTCCATTGTTTTTCTATGTAAACATGGACGTTTGACTGTTGCGCTGCTCTCTTGCAGCCGCCTCGGCATGAAACGGCTTTCTAAAAACGCGGCACTCTAGTTATTAAAAGATGTTTAACTCACATCTTGTATTTTTCCTATTCCACTGCCCGTCAACACAAAAACACACTCTGTGTGAATGGCACCCAGAGAGCATCACATGTGAGCGGTTAATCATGTGCATGACATGCGGTTGGATTGTTCTTTTCTCTTTACTGTTATTATCAGTGTCTAATTCTAGCGTTTGGTAATATTTCTATTCAAAATCACGATTCCTCGATTTATAAAAATCTAATTGTGGCAAAACATTAAATTCAATTAATCGATAAAATCTGATAAATCGCCCAGCCACAGTGTTTGCTTATTTTTACTTTATTTACGTTTTGTGTAATTTATTTTATTTTACATCCAGTTGTATTCCGTGCCTCCAGGCTTTATTCGCTTTTGCTCTTATTCTTTCTTTTTCTTATTCATTTGGTGCCACGGCGTTTGATGATTGTCAGTTTTTTTTTTTACATTTAAACATTTTGCAAGTTTGTAATTTTATATTAGGCTTATAGCATGGTAATGGTGTATTTTTATTCGTTTTGTTAATTAAAGTCCCATGTTTATTGCAGAAAATGTGTCGTTGTAAGTTATAGATAAGCAAATTGACCTGAAATGAAAGTGAAAGCAAAATGTGCACGGGCATTAATAAGGTATTTAAAAGCGAAGGAAAATGAGAGGGAAAACTCCAACGAACTTTGTACAACCAAACTGTATTATGCAACTTGTGTCTGTGGCCAAAATAAAGATTATTTATGCCTCACGCAGCGCCAAGCACACTCAGAGCCAGCTGTGCATTTAACAGGCGACCAATGACAATGCCTGTCTAGATGGACCAATGACAATGCCCGCTCTAGATGGAGTTAAACCAATGGCAATTACATTACCCATTTGCGGAACAAGCGAGCCAGATTAATGGTTTTGTTTTGAAAGAGAAAAAAGCATATATTGCTGGACTCGGTCGAGACCAACTTGAACATTTGGCGAGTCCGATGACCAAGTCCGAGATAATAGAAAACGTCTCGAGATCGGACTCGAGTACTACAGCCCTAGAGGGGAGCAAGGCTAGCTCGACCAATCAGAGAGAGCAATCTATCACAGAGCTCTGGGGAGCCCTGACCGTTATCCAGGTCTTTCAGCAGGTCCGCCTGGTATGCCTGGAGCACCGCCATGGTGTGCAGCGAGGCGACCGCTTGACCTGCTGCTGCGTACGCCCTGCCATTTAAGCGTGGTGTATCCTGAAGGGGCTTAAACGGCAAGGAGGGAACCTTCAGAGAGGCTGTATCCCCCATAGAGAGATAGCTAGCTAGCGTCTCTTCTACAGGTGACATCCTCTCATAGCCGCTTTCACGCATCCTAGCAATGTTAGCATAATTATTATGCTGAAACCTGTGGATGCGAGAGGAAAACGGCTTTTTCCATTCCCTCTCAACCTCCGTATGGAGATCAGGAAGGAATGGAAGGCTCACCTGAGCTGGGGGTTTATGGCCAGAGAGGTATCGCTCATCGAGGCGTCCCGGCGGCGCCGCCATCTTGGTTCGCTCCCACGGCAAGTGAAGTCTCGCCGTGGCGCGTTCCATAACCTCCAACAGCTCTTCGTACGCAGGGCAGGAGGTTTGAGAGAGTTCAGTCTCAGCTTCCTCACCCTCAGACATCTCCTGCTCTTTCTGGGCATAACCCAGCAGAGCACTAGCCGCTGGATCAGATGATGTCAGAGAGATTGCATCGTCATAATCCAGCGGCTCGCCCTCGTTCCCGGCTGACTCGTGCGAGAGGGAAGCTCCCTCTCTAACTCATCAGCCAGATCCACCTGCGAGCCCCACGATTTAATTCTCCTCCGTGCCTCAGCCACGGTGGGTCCCGAATCGCGGGAAGCAGACAGCTGACCCTCTTTCCTCAAAAAGAGGGACAAACGAGAGCGGAGCTTTTTCATAGAGAAACGCTCACAATGCACGCAGATTGCCCCCTCAAGGACATCGCGTACATGCTCCTCGCCCAATAAAAAGAGGCAACAATCGTGTGTGTCATCGGGTGTCAAATAACGAGGACACGGATCCACACACTTCTTGAACGCCTTGCTAGTGCTCGCCATTTGATAATAAAGGAAAACTGTATTCCTACCAGAATGCACGCTTCAAACAGACCAGTCAGTGAAGACGAAGAAGAGGATGATGTATTCTCCCGGCGGCTCTTTTATTATGGTCGCGCCGGTAGTGACGTCATGGGCTGTCGCCGGCCAACAGTTGGTGTTTTTACATATGTATCTTCAGACACGAGTCACGCTGACGGCGTTCCCCATAGCGACCCCTAGGGGACGCAGTTCGAAGTTCCCATGAAGGGGAACTATTTGGCCGATAGGCAAACTGAAGAGGGTCAAAAGTAACAGGGATGGAGCAGCAAATGTGGTTCTTTACAAGTCTCTCAAAAATATTCATGAATATTGATGTGAGGGCAACTGGACGATATTCATTCAGGCAAGAGGGATTCTTTTTCTTAGACACAGGGATGATGATAGATTTTTTAAAGTAGGTGGGAACCACAGAGGTAGCAAGGGACTCATTAAAGATGGACTTAAAGTAGCTAGCTGACCAGCGCGGGACCTCAGAACACGGCCAGAGAGAGTAATTCACGATTTTATATCATCATGTTTAGATTAATGTAATTCACTGTATTGTGTAATTGAGTCTCCAGTTAGTCCAAAATACTTTAGCAAGACTCTTAATAGGCCTACGTAAATTCACCTATATCACTCCTGTCCTAGCTTAGAACTGCTCCTACTATGCAGATTTTTAAATCTCTACTCAAAACGCATTACTTCAGCATTGCTTTCAATGTCCCTTTATGTTTCATGTCCATTTTCGACTTTTTGGCAATTATAGACTCTATTTATTATATTTTGTAATATTTATACAGATGCTGCTGTTGTAAATGGTGCAATATAAATATATTAAACTTGAAAATAAAAAATATACAACTGTTAGTTCATGTTAGCTCAGTTTCATTAAATAATACATTTAAACTTTAGCTTTTAATGTGTTAAATGTTGAAAATAATAAAAAATAATGAATGCTTAGAATACATTTTCATTGGCAGTTTATGCTAATTAATAAATTAAATAAGGTTATATAATGTTAATTAATGTAAAATACAGATTAAAATATAAAAAATAAATAAATAAATAGACTATTAGGTCTAAGTATTTTGGTGCTGTGCTGAACACCATTGCCAATATAAAATCTGAACGGCTGTTTGAAACATTTAACCCTATGGTGTGCTTTGGTAAACAAAAAGTTTAAATAAAATATTAAAATTACTACTTCATCAGAAAGGTACGAAACTAGGACTTTAATGGGAGTTGCTATGTGCTATGGTAAAAACTCACCGAAGTCTATAAGCATGTTACAATTATTAATATTTTTTAAGGTAAATTGCTTTATATATATATTATATAAACATTTATTAACAAATTTCAAAAAGCATATTTTTTTAATTGTGCATTACAATTTATCTAAAAAAAACTACAGTTGGGTTATTTTGATTAGGAGAAAAAAATCTAACTAAAAAATACTGCTAATTACCACAAGAAAACATGATAATATAACAAAAAAGTTACAAATTAATTCCAACAATATTAATTATTTGTAATAAATAATTTTCACAGTATTTTTAAGTGCCCATGATAACAATATTGCGAACATTCATTCTCGTTCATATCTCTGAATACTGACAGATGTTGAGTGGAAACAGGGAGTTTAATTCTTAATCTGAATTGTCAGACAAAAATTTATTTTTGGTCTGTGGAAACGAGCGTCTTTTTAGAGCTATCCGAAATCAATGACTAAATTGGTCATATATGAGTTTTGGAGGGCTTTTATTTTGTAATGCAACATTAGATTGTCTTGAAACTGGTTGATTGACATCCTGGGGTAGAGTACTGTCAATCTGTTTTGAAATTGTTCTGTGTAAAAAGAGAGTTTCCTTTTAAAATGTATCCAAAATCAAAGACAAAACTGATCATATATGAGTTTTGGAGGGCTTTTATTTTGTAATTAAACATCAGATTGTCTTGAAACTGCTTGAGTGACACCCTGAGGTTGTGGACCGTCAATATGAATTGAAACTGGTCTGTGGAAACAGGGAGTTTCCTTTTTAGAGCTATCAAAAATCACAGACAGAAGAGGTAGAATAAGAGATTTGGAGGGCTTCTATTATGTAATTCTACATCAGATTGTCTTGAAAATGCTTGAGTGGCATCTTGGGGTAGTGGACTGTCAATCTGAATTGAAATTGTTCTGTGGAAGCAGGGACTTTTATTTTTAGAGCCATTCAAAATCAAAGGCAGGTCAGGTAGAATGTGAGATTTGGAGAGCTTTTATTGTGTAATTCTACATCAGATTGTCTTGAAACTGCTTGAGTGGCATCTTGGGGTAGTGGACTGTCAATCTGAATTGAAATTGTTCTGTGGAAGCAGGGAGTTTCCTTTTTAAAGCTATCCAAAAGAGACAGAAGAGATGGAATATGAGATTTTTAGTGCTTCTATTATGTAATTCTACATCAGATTGTCTTGAAACTGCTTGAGTGTCATCTTGGGGTGGTGGACTGTCAATCTGAATTGAAATTGTTCTGTGGAAGCAGGGACTTTTATTTTTAGAGCCATTCAAAATCAAAGACAGATCAGGTATAATGTGAGTTTTGGAGAGCTTTTATTTATTTATTTATTGCCAAACACCTTAGTTGTTTGGAATTTGCTTTGGTGAGCTCATCAACAATAATAACAAACATTAAAATACAAACATTAAAATACATTTTATTATCTAATTCAACTTTAGATCGTCTGGAAACGGCTTGAGTGACACCATGGGGTAGTGGAATTTATTAGTTAATTTGTTTATTAGTTATTGACAGAGAAACTGTAAATAAATGAATGCCAGAGATCGCTTTTCCTTTGATCTGAGTTTTTACACGCTATTACCGCAACGCATAGTATACGCGCGCACCAGAAAATAACGTGGCGGCTAGAATGACTGTGTTTTTCAAAGTGGAGGCTGGCCTGACCACAGTGAAATAACTGTGTTGATAATACAAGAGGACAATATTAAACAGTCTTGCAAACAAGTTACCACCTATTATTGACCCCTTTTATTCAAAACAGGATTGACATCAGAGCCTGGCATGGGCAGGGGTGGGCTAAGCCCACCCAATCAAAATTAGACAAAGATTGCGTAATTTTTTTTTATGCAGTGATTAAAACCAATCTGAAGTGAACTGTATTTTGAGAAGTTTAAAATATAGCTGGAGACTGCCCCAACAATAATAAAATAACACCAGAAAATTGCAGCATTTTCTTTTATTGGCTGAAATCAAGGCGCGCTGAATTCACGCGGAGCTTCAGTCTGTCGCAGAAAAGCCGAGGCTGACAACAAGCGAAAACGGGCAGAAATATTTTTGCGCTATCACGGGAAGTTTGTGAGTTACAGGGATTTTTATAGGCTACATGAATATGTATCATAGCCTACCACTGAAATGACCTGGGCTGCGTTTCCCAAAACTATCGTAAGCTTAAGTACGTGTTGCCAGTTAACAAAATAAATCAATTGACACAGAATCAGGTTTTAGATTTTCTGATTTATTCTGGTATTTTAACTCAATATGTTGTTTAGATTTTCTTGGTTATGATCTTAGGCGATTTTTAATCAATGGTCCAACAAATAACAGGTGATAATTAAATATCACTCAACTTACATCAAAAATAATACTCAGATTCACCACACGGGGTCACTATAACTGTGCTCAAACTCCAAAAGGAGGTTTCACAAGAATAATCAAAAGCCAAAACAGAAAACTCAAAGTGTCAATTCTTCCGAATGTACAATTATTTATAATGTTAGAGCACACTTTTAGGGTGAAACAATACCCTTTAGGATCACACAAACACGGCAGTGGCACCCTACACATAAACACAGAACGACTGTAAGCATTTTCATTATACGAATTAAACAATGCTACATGGAAATCAAATATAATGTAAAAATGCACGCCATCGTTATGCACTTAGACATGACATTTAACACTTACCGAATTCTGTTTTACTGAGAATCCGTATCACTTGTCACGAGCAATGTCACACAATCTCCGTTCATCCAAATCCCTAACCACAAAATACACATTGTACATATACGGGATGAAACAAACCCATCGTATCACAGCAGATTAAATGAATATCATCATATGTACTCACATAAATAACGGATTTAACCTAGAATGATACACTAGTGTCTTCGTCTCTCATGCACTGCTTAAACGGTCTATCTCTGTATCGCACTCTTAGCGCGTCATCATTAGCAGCCGCTCTCTTAAAGGGGAAGTACACTCTTTTCGTGGCCAACACTCTAAAGGCCCGTACACACCGGGACGAATATCGGCGCACGTTATTCGCCAGCGTTTTTCAACGCGTTTGTTGTGTTCACACCCAAGCGATTTTCGCTGACGATGAGCCGAGTGAACATGCAAATTCATTCCCTGACATTAGATGGCGCTTAATGTAAAACAGAAATACCCCGGTACACAAGGTGGCGCTGCGCAACTTTACGCTTCTGACACTCGCTTGTCACTCAGAAGAAGAGCAAGTATTTACGCGCTTGTCAAAATCATACAAATTTGTCATAAAGTTATTTGTGTTCAGACACCAAGGAGACCAGCAGCTCTACATTCATCTTGCCTTGCATCTTCTTTGTCTTCTTATTTCTTCCCGGCAGTGTAGATCTCACCGTCGTTTAGATTTTTTTTATAGTAATACAAATAATTTAGTTCAGTTAGAGGACACTGCTGCTCAAAGCAGTGCACCGAACGAACGAGCTCACAGTATTAATTTTACCTGTATTTTAAATCAAACATTGTGTTTGGGGTTATAATTGATAACCAGATTTCGCCGCGGGATTAATTTCCTGAATATAACGCGGTAACGGTCGGTAACTCTGGTGCAATTTAAACGGGAGCGGGCGGTCTAACAATATCCCGTTCCCATACGTCCTTTCTGAACAGCATATCTGTGCTTTATTCTTATCGAGCTCCGGTACAGCCTGCACTCGGACCGTTATGCGCGCGCTGCAGCACGAACCAGTGCTTCGTTTTATTTGCGGGGTCTGAGCAAAGCATGTGCAAAGATGCAGATATAATATACAGCTCTCAAACAAAACTGGCAGGTTGTGATGAGTGACAGATCAGAATAAAGATGGAGTGTGAATGCGATGTCATTGAAGGACGTTCAACTATCTTTCCTTTTTTTGTATTATGCTTATTCTATCATTTTAAATGACAGACTGTCAAATTTATTTATTTTTCTCTGCTGCACTTTTCACTGCGTTAACAGCAAGATGTTAAATTAATTCGTATTTTGACAGGACTTGTATACTATATAAAATATATATTAGGCTAAACCTACATTTTTTCCTATTGTGTTGTAGGCTGAATGTTAGCATAAACGAATTTTATCCTGACAAAACGAATAAAAATAAGGATTACAATTTTATATAACTTTTCTCTCTGTGACACTTTATTTCGTGTTGGCAGCAAAATGTTATTTACATTTTTCTGTCAATAAATACAAGACGAATAAAATAAATAAAATTTTATGCAGAATATGTAGAGAGGTGGTACTGTTATTTATTTATAGGCTATATATTTTTTTACATGACTTAACATGCGAGTCATAATATTAGTGAATATATTGTATTGTAGTTTTATCTCTCGCCCCTTGGTTGAGAAACACTGACCTAAAGCGTGATCTTCCAGCATTGTCTTCGTGATCGATCTATTAGGCATCCCTGCTCTAAGTGATGTTTAAAAACATTCGTTTCTCATTTATTTGAGAATTTATTTGCTGATTTTATTTTATTCAAACAGTCCTTGGCAGAATTGCTGCTGATATTAAAGTCAAAGTAAAACACATGCAGCGCTTACAGGCTATTGTAATGAGAATTTATTTGCTGATTTTATTTTATTCAAACAGTCCTTGACGCAGAATTGCTGCTGATATTAAAGTCAAAGTAAAACACGCGCTTACAGGCTATTGTAATGAGAATTTATTTGCTGATTTTTATTTTATTCAAACACAGTCCTTGACGCAGAATTGCCGCTGATATTAAAGTCAAAGTAAAACATGCACGGCGCTTACAGGGTATTGTAATGTAACTCCCCATCGTGTGTAATAATGGGAACATTTCCTCACCGTCACAACCCTAGTGCTCAGCAAGACTTTTGTTTTTGAGCGCCCCCAGGTTGTGTTTTACTGTAACTTCAGCAGCTCCAGACACGTGAGCAAAAGCGCCAATCTCATTGGTCGGATAGTTTTTGACGCAGCGCGTCAAACCAAAAAAACGAACCCGAGGCGTTTAAAAAAAAATGACGGTTTTACGCGTGGCGTTTTTCGTGTCGGTGTGCACACTCACATTGGCGCCCTTTGTTTAGTCATGAGGCGTTAAACATCGGCGAATAACGCGCGCGAAATTCGTCCCGGTGTGTACGGGCCTTAATACCACCTGGTTACATACGTTACATAGTAGATCCATTGAAACCAATGGAGCTACGATCAATTTAGGCTTTCGATACTTTTGGGAAACGCAGCCCTGGTCAGTTTTAATGTTCTAAAAACCCCACTCATAACGTGCATTCATTCATTGCATGGATGGCTGGGGCAAGAACATAATATAAGCATCTAAAATGCATGTAGGCTATACAGTTCAGTTGAAAGCTTACCACGTTTGGCTTGCTGTTTGTGCTGAATGTAAGAATGAAAATTTAATGTAAAGAGCCTGTGCGATTAAAATGCATTCGTTACTATAGAAACAAGTCTGCTCGACGTAGCGTTCCCCTTATATGACATAAACCAGTGGTTCTCAAAGTGTGGTATGACTAGCACTATAGTGGTACGCGGAGGAATCACACATTTATTTAATAAACAATACATTTTAATTGAATCTTTATTTGAGTAAACGTTTTTTTTTTTTTTTTTTTAAAGGGAGCAAATGAGGAGGGTAACGAGGGAAGACAGGTGGGGCAAACTAACCAATAAACAGGTAACAAGATGGGTGGGGTCAAGACAAATTGACATGAGAGCACATGGCACACAGAAAACTAAGACAAATCATCCAAGTGGATGCTGCACACTGGTGGTGGTTGAGGAATGAATACATCATTCATTCATTCATTCATTCATTCATCCAGAGAAAAATAAATACATTTTGAACATGAAAAATGTACCAAGGTCCGGACTTCGGTGACCTCATAGCTAGCTACTGGCCTGGTTTCACGAATGGTTGCATGAAGTAAAAAAGCACGCTAAACTGATTGGCGTCACTGAACATTCGGTAACCGTCAAATATCAACTCATACAGCATCTACATACACTAACCCAGCATTATTAACCATTTTTCTCGGTAACAATATTTACTCATCTAACGTTAATTAAACACTGTAATGTGCTACAAGAAATACAGACCTGCGCAAGAAGTATACGCATTCAATTAAATTCAATTCAAGATTATTTGTATAGTGATTTTTACGATACAATTGTTGCAAAGCAGCTTTACAGAAAATTAAGTTTCTACAATAGATTTATATATTACAGAAACTTAATATATTTAACTTATGGCAAATTTTGTTTAATTCTGTATACTGTCTGAGGGTTGGCTTCCTCTGAGGGGTTGGCATCATCTCTTCTCAGGTGTTTGGTCATCTCAGATCATTTAAGGATTGATCCAGACTGAAGCTTGTGTAATTCCTGGCTACCACGGGATGTTAATCCAGAAACAGAGAAACAAATAGAGACATAATTAGCGTAGCTGTTGTTCCATCCAAGCAAAAATTATTTGTTCAACCCAAGCTAAAGCAAAATAATGTGCGTTTGATCAGATATAACTGATTATACATATATAACAAGATTATGAGATGCATTATATGAATGCTTGACTTGGCCGGACTATGAGTTGCCATGTTGCCATTGCAATGCTTGGCCGGATATTATCAGGAAGGCTATTCCAGAGTTTGGGAGCCAAATATGAAAAAGCTCTACCTCCTTTAGTGGACTTTGCTATTCTAGGTACTACCAAGAGTCCAGAGTTTTGCGAAATGGTAATATTTCAGATTCCTGTCACACTTCTAAAAAACGATTAAACTGATGTTACAGATGTTATTGCTAGGATAAAGAGAACCTTATATAGAAAAAATACTGTATTTTTTTACCAGCATATTTATTGCTTGGCTTTTTATATATATATATATAAAAATGTATATGTTGTCCTGTTGCCCTGTGAAGGTTGAACTTCAAAAATACATTTCATTAAGCATTACTTTGCTTACAATATATATTTAAAATATATTTGTCCAGAAAAAATATGTTTTGGCTGTATGGGAAAACCATGTTAAATGTTAAAAAGGTTAGTTGTGTGTTAGCTATTATAAAGTTGTATCACTCAACCAAATAAATTACAACTGAGGTAACTGGTAGGGTGAAGATTCAAACAAGAGGCAAACCAACCATAGTGCCTTTGATAAAAAATGCAACTGAAAACACAGAGCAAGCAGTTATTTAGCCAATGCGTTTATCCAAAATGACTAACAGTACACTCATTCCAGGTCCCCCATCTGAGGTCAAGTGCCTTGTATGAGGTTTCTGTACATATTCCCTGTAATGAGGAATGGAAAGTGCTATTACACAAAATACCCTGTCATGTGGTTATTCAAGCGTTGTTTTGAAAGCGACTATAATAAGAGGGGTATTTTGGATCCTCGCTAGGAGTAAGTTGCTTTACCACACCAACAGATATTCTTTCTTGTTTTAAGCATAAACTCTTTTTCCACCATGTCCTTGTGTCATTTTGCTTCATGTTTAGATATTTGCTCTGGAAATCAAGAATTATTTTTTTTTGTCTTTCTTAAGATAGAATCAAGCAAGCAAATATTTAATTACATTTAATTATGTTAAACATTATACATTTGCTATAATAATCATGTTAATAAATTGCTGATTTAATGTGTTATTTGTTAAGGTAATGCCTTGTAGTTAAGGTACTAATTACATTCTAAGCCTTGTTCACCTTGCAAGAATAGAACAGATGTAGCTATGAAGTGTTTCTTAAAACATTATATTGCATATGAGTATATTACTTTGGGTGATGAAAATGATGCATATTTGTCACACAAATTTGTCACAAATGTCAAATTTTCTAGTGAAAGAATCGTTGGTTATGTATGTAACTGTGGTTCTATGACTGGTGGAAGACCGCCAGAGGCGTAACAAAGAGGAATCTTCCTGTCCTTCCCTTTGTCGAGAACCTAATATAAAAGCTGTCACCTCATGACCTTAATGACGTGTCTGTCTATAAATATCTGTTTACTCGTCATCACTTCCTCAGAATCTTCTCGTTGACCCGAGTGACCAAAGGCTCTGGCGGTCTTCCGCTAGTCATAGAACCACGGTTACACATGTAACCATCGTTCTATTTCCTTGGCTGCAGACTGCCAGAGGTGCAACAAAGTGGAATATAAAATATGTCATGAGGATCTTGGCAGCATTGACATAACTCCATAGTCACCAATAAGAAAATATGACTCTGTGCAGAAGTGAAACCACTATAACTCAAGGTTTGCCAAAGAACAACATAGAAAACATCTGAGATGTTAAATTTATTTTATTCCAATTCTCAATTTCATTTAAATCAATGACGTTCTTTCATATGCGTGCTCCTTCACCCAGTACTGCTGTTGAGCAGCTGTTTGGGGCAGAAACAACATTAAGTCTATAGAAACATGATAACGTGGAAGGTGAGTTCCAAGTTGCCGCGGCGCAAAAGCTGAACTCCCCGTAAAGACGCCCATGATGTTGCCACTAAACGTGTGGAGTGACTTTTCACTGGATTGAGGAGGACATTATGGGCAGAGGCATAAGAGCTTGTGATGACCTCGGTTATCCAATGAGCAAGTCTACTCTTAGATACAGGAGAACCCTTATCACGATCTGAAAAACAAACTAATATCTGATCAGTAGTCCTCCAGGGAGCTGTCCTGTCCACATAAGCACGCAGGGATCTCACAGGATAAAGTTCATGACGCATCTGGAGGTCTCCTGAGTGAAGCGCTGGCAATATCACTGGTGTGTTAATATTAGTGGTGGGCCGTTATCGGCGTTAACGTGCTGCGTTAACGTGAGACTCTTATCGGCGATAAAAAAAAAATATCGCCGTTAATCTATTCTCAAAGTTGGGTTGGGAGCTGGGTCTATACTACGCAAGCTATGATGACTTTCACCCTGATATTTTAGCGCGGATGTATACCTAGCCGAATTGCACTGTAGGGGGCGAGAAGCAGAGTCTTGAACTAGAGGCTCGCAGTCCATGATGGACAGATTGTTAACGGCTGGTCTGTGTGGTAATACAATCGGGCAGGACATCCAAACGCTCACCTATCATTCATCAACCTCAAATATGGCTTTTCATCTGAAAGATGTATGTAGTAGCAACTTTACATGGCCGCTCCATATGATGTTAACCTAGAGAAATGTGCGCTATTGAAGTGTTTGTGTGGAAGCGCGTTTGCTGCAGGACAGGCTCCGGTGCGCTCACTTGCTCTTAAAATCTCCGTCATTTTGGTCATACAGATAAAGTAGCCTAATACATCTTTCGAATCTGTAAAGACTCTACGTTTATTTGTGTGCACTCAGAATAACAACGAAACGTTGCGCTTTTAAGCAAACAGGATGCGCTTTAGGTCTCGTGAACTTGAGCGAGAAACTTTGAAACTCGAATATATCTAAAAATACAGTACATAGAAAATATATCTATAGAGAGTGAAATGTCTAAAAAAAAATTAGAAGACGTGTGTGTTAGCATGGATGATTTACATGAAATTTAATCTGTGCAACACTGTGCATAATAAGATGGCTTTCAGTTCAATATAATAACAAAACGACATTTTGGGTTTTCATTCAACTAATAAGGTGGGCACGCTGTGATCTCTACTATATTTTACTGTAATTGACAGTTATCGGCAAAAAAAAAAAACAACAACACGGGAGTGGGAGGGAATGGGAGTCATTCTTCCGGGAGTGGAGCAGGATTTTCCTCCAGTTTTTTGGGATTGGGACGGGAAGAGATTAAAGTTTGTGATGCATTTTGGAAACAGGAGATGAGCCCTGGTCTAATGCGCCACCTGGCTTGAGAAACCCGTTCTCAAAGACTTACTTTTAGTCATTATTTGGGTAGCACACATATTCTGAATGCCTTGACAGAATTCAAATGAGCCATTTAATCTAGATTAATCTAGATTAATTCCAAAATTAATCTAGATTAAAAAAATAATCTATGCCCTCCTCTAGTTAATATAGTTACTGGACAAAACCTTTGGTAAAAAATCCGGGTTTGGCCACAGCATCACTGTAGAGTCTTCTGGACACCACTGCAAACATTGCGGGGCCACAGAGAGCACATTTAATTCACTGACACGTTTTGCTGAAGAAATGGCCAACAAAAAGGCGGGTTTTGGAAGAAAGCCATTTAATATCCGCTAATGACAGTGGTTCAAACGGATGTATGCAAAGGTTATCAAGAACAACATTAAGATCCAATTGTGGAATCATGACTCTACAGGGAGGGTTGAATCGGTTACCACCTTTTAAAAATGCAACCACCAATTTATGCTTCCTCTTATTGTAAAGTATGACCGGCCCATCATCAGTAAACTTTGCAAAAATTCCAGAATATCAGAAATGGAACACATTTGGTGATTCAACTGATGATCGTCACACCATCGTAAAAACAGTTTCCACCTATTCTGATACAGTGCCCTAGTCGACGGAGCGCAACCATTTAGAACAGTGTTCCGGACCCCCTGCGAACAGACCAAAAGGCTGGTGTCGCCCCCAATGGCCAGACGCATCATTTCAGAGTCTGAAGTTGATCGTGCTGTAACCTGCCGTTCAAATGTGTCAGGAGATCTGGTCTGATCGGCAACTGGGCTGGCGGACCCGTTAAAAGATGGTGAAGGAGCCGAAACCACGGTCTGTTCAGCCAGCAAGGGGCTATTAATAACAACGGATGACTCGTTACTCGAATGCGACTGAGAACTAACCAAATCATCGGGAATGAAGGGAACGGGTAAAGGAGACCACTCGGCCAACTGTGGGCCATCGATTCCAGCCCTAGCGATCCCATGTCCTTGCACAGCGAAAAACATCTCGGACATTGTGTTGACTGAATCCTCGCGAACAGATCCACGTCTGCTGCCCCGTACGTGTTCCAGATTAATTGCACTATTTCTGGATGGAGTTGCCACTCCCCTGCCCGAGGCGCACTTCGTGACAACGCATCTGCTAACTTGTTCAGGTGCCCTGGTATGTGTATTGCTCTCAGAGAAGACAGATGGGTGTCTGCCCAAACCCAAAGTTCATGCGCAGCCTGAAGGAGTTTAATGACCTCGTACCACCCTGATGATTTATGTTTAATACAACTGACACGTTGTCTGATCGTATCAGCACATGCTTGTGACTCAATTGGTTCGAGAGATGTGTTAGGAACACTGCTCTCAGTTCTAGGTAATTGATGTGTTGGAACTGGATAGTTTTTTTCCAAGTTCCCCTCACACCCATTTGTTGCCAGACACCTCCCCAGCCTTGCAAACTGGCATCTGTAGTAATGATTTCCCTTCTCGCAGGCGGTGGACCCATAGTGACCTCCTGCATGAGAAACTCCCTGCTGCGCCAAGGTTTTAGCAACTGCCACGCTGGATATGTTACCTTCACTAAGGTGTACTTCTGAGTTTTGGCTGACAGACATCTCCCAATCAGCCAGCGTTGGAAGGGTCTTAGGTTCAGCATGCCTAATCTGACCACGGGCGCCACCGCGGTCAGCATACCCGCAAGCTTTAACAACGTGAGGTACCTGACCGATCTGCCTGTTTTTATCTTGGTTAACATGGTCAAAATCTTTTGGGCCCTGATTTTTGTGAGAGAAGCTGTCATATTTCGGGAGTTTAGTTGAACTCTGAGAAACTGAATGCACTGCCCTGAAATAAGTTGACATTTGGTCTGATTGATTGAAAACCCCAGTTTTGCAATATGGGCCATAAGATGTCGCAAATTGTCTTTTACTTTTGTCGGGTTCTCCATGTACAAAAGGCAATCGTCTAGTTATGGGAGTACACACATGCCTTTTTGTTGTAAGGGAGCAAGAGCTGCCTGAACAAGCTTCGTAAAAACCACTGGAGCTAAAGACAGACCAAATGGAAGGACGTTGAATTGAAATGTTGAAATGAAATTGAAATGGCGACGAAATTGTAGACTGTAACCTTGCGAAAATGTATTTAAAATCCAATGATTTGCCATTACTGAATGCCAATAATGAATTTGAGATGCTGAAAACCTGTTCGTCACCAACTTTAGCAAGTTACCGCTGTCTGCGAGCGGATTTGTTGTCCTTTGGGGGGGACGATTATCAGAGGCTGCCGTCGCGTGTCTCGAACAATGATATGGTCTCAGTGGAGACCCATATGGCTGGGATTGCTGAACCCTATATGATCTATTTGGCGGCAGGCCTCGCCCTGAAATTTGGCGGCGCGAGGGAAAAGTAGCTCTGTGGAACGAATAGGGTGAATAACCGGGCACTTTAAATGAAGCTCGCTGCTCCCGTAACTGACACCGTGCTTCTGAAGCCACAAGCCTTCGGTCTAACGCCTCCTGAACTGCTGGACCAAATATCTGACTAGGAACCAAAGGAAGCTGAAGCAGAGCGGCTCTGCAGGATTCAGATAGAGGCGACTGCTCTATCCAAACTTGACAGCGACTGACCTGGTCCAACGACCCTATAAC
This sequence comes from Gymnocypris eckloni scoliostomus, assembly GCA_027564155.1. Taxonomy (NCBI): domain Eukaryota; kingdom Metazoa; phylum Chordata; class Actinopteri; order Cypriniformes; family Cyprinidae; genus Gymnocypris; species Gymnocypris eckloni. The sequence continues at coordinate 37,566,589 of CM050414.1, read as the reverse complement.
CTTACCACAGTGGCCCGCTATTGAACCCACTGATCGCAGAGCTACATTAACCAATTCGGTGTCTGTAGTGTCTGGTGAGCTGAGCGAGGCATTGATCGCCAGTAACAAATGGGCAAGCGTATTAACAGTTCTACCTAAACAGGCCGTTGAATTGTATATCTTGCCAATTGAGTTGTCCATCCGTCTACATTCCATATTTGGACATCTTGGATCCTGTCTCAATGCTTCGTCAGGTGGCAAGATTAAAGAAGCCACAGCGGGTTCTGTTGGAGCCATCGGACCCAAACCTATTGTCCCCGGATCCTCCATTGCTGCTAACAGACGCGAAACCCGATCCAGTCTGGTTGAGTGGGCGGATTTAAATGCTTGCGAGAATACCTCCGTAAAATATGGAGATTGTGGAATAGTAAATACATTAGTGCGTGGCAGGGAATGGCAAAGGCGATTTGTATGCGTATGTCCCGTCGCTGATTTGGAATCGATTCCTAATTTTGTTTAAAATTAGTTTTTTTATTGTGTTTACTAGATTATCAGACAAAAGCGATCCTTCACTCTGACCATCCGCCATATAATCACTGGCAATCACCCCTGGTTCCTTATCTGAAATGGATTGTTCTTCCGAGAACAGCGAGTCTGTGGCTGCCACGAAAACACAATAAATGTCGTCTGGAAATGCATGATCAGGCTACGAGAAGGCTGGAATGCCGGTCTCCTCACTGCCTGACTCCACAACCTCAGGAATTGGCTGGGGTTGCAGTTTGGATAGAAACTCCTGAATCTTTCCTTTCCATCAGCCAATCCGTCAACTCTACAAGCAAGTTCTTTTTTACCTTTCTTTTGTTTCGGGAGAGGAACCGAGGCCGAAGCCTTTCTTTTCCTCACTCCCGTATTACTGCTTGACCCTGCGAGGCGAGCACGTCGCACTGCTAGGGGTATCATGTTGCAATGGATGCATGGATCTTCCAGAGCTTCCCTAAGATGCTCGACGCCTAGGCAGCCCGGACGCTGGTCATGTCCATCATCAAGTCCCATCTACTCCTGGCAAGACGAACACTGTGCGGACATATTTTTAGACTACAGAATCAGGAAGGTAAATGGAAACACCAGTACTCTCACAATGTGTTATATATATATATACTGTATATATGTATATTATTATTATTATTTTTTAAATACTTTCACATTTCACACTTTCACAATACCGTACTCACCTGATAAACAATGTGTTACTAGGTATTGCAGGGATACAGCTGTCAGAACTTGGTCCTAATTAGCTGCACTTCACTCCCCTGCAGGTTTTCCGACGAGAAGATGAAAGACGAAATGACGACTTGTAAGCAGGTATTTATAGACAGACACGTCATTAAGGTCACGAGGTGACAGCTTTTATATTAGGTTCTCGACAAAGGGAAGGACAGGAAGATTCCTCTTTGTTACGCCTCTGGCGGTCTGCAGCCAAGGAAATAGAATGTACATTTCTTGTGGTGTGTTGTTTTTTTGCAGATCGTTGCAGCAGACAAACTGGCATCCTTGTGATTCTGGGAGTCTGCATGATTGTTATCATGACGATTACTTTTTTAATCTGTGAGTTTATTAAACAACATACAATCTTTATGTGTTATGCTATAAAAGCATTTTAGAAAGTGAGCTGTAATGCAAAAAGAAAAAAGAAAGAAAAAGAAACTGGATACTGTTATGAGTATTTATACACAATGGTAATGGTATACATACTGCCTTGAAGTTATGCTGATTAGAAAGTAAAAATTTGCTTTTGGTCATAGTTTTGCATCAACAAAGAAAGTTCTCGATGCTGGAGATTTGGATGAACAGTCACAGTTCCAATCTAACTTCAGTCAAACCTGATTTTCAGAATGCAGGTGAGAACTTAAAGCAAAAGTTCACGCAAAAATGAAAATGTGCTGAATTTACTCATCCTCAGGCCATCCAAGATGTAGATTAGTTCGTTTTTTCATCAAAACAGATTTAGAGAAATCAGTTGCTCACCAATGGATCCTCTGCAGTGAATGGGGGCCGTCAGAATGAGAGTCCAAACAGCTGATAAAAACATCACAATAATCCACAAGTAATGCACACCACTACAGTCCATAAGTTAACATCTGGAGAAGCCAAAACTGCAAACCGTTGCTTCCAACTAAAATGCAGAGGTGGAAAGTTCAGGTTCAGAAAGTAATAGTCCTCCTCAGTATTTTATTCCAATCACTTAGATTTGCTAATTAACACAGTTTGTCAGCCAGGAGGTAAAACTAATTAGTGAAATCAGCTGGCTGAGTTCATGAGTGGAATAAACATAATCGGAAGACTTTTACTTTCTGGCCCCTGGACTTTCCACCTCTGCTAAAATGCAAGACTTTTATTCAAAATAATGGATGATGATGAGATGTTTTTATCAGCTGTTTGGACTCTCACTCAGAATATGAGTTGTTTAAATAAATCAAACCTTTCATCTCAACAGAGCGTCAGGATGCGTCACAGACTGAAGTAAAGAATATGATGGTCGGTTTGAGTTCTGCAGTATCAGCGCTGACATCCAAACTGAATGAAGCAGGTCTGCAAATCTTTTCATTTAAATCTTTTCAAAGATCTTCATTGTTTAACAATCGAATATCATTTTTTCCCTTCACAGTTGGCAACCTGGACCAGAAACAGACTGAAGCAAATAAATTACTAGACAGTTTGAGCTCATCTGTTACTTCTCTACAGTCTGATCAACAAAACAAGCAACACGACTTTGGTAAGAGAGAAACGTGAAAAATGAATGTGTACTTAAATATGTTTTTGTATTGAATATGTTTTAAAAATGATTATTTCTGCACTCAGGAAACTCAAGGAAAGTAATAGGTCATACATATATCTAGTGAACATGATTCATCTGGATGCATGTGAGCTCAGAAAGCTAAATCCTAAATTGAGCCACTTTCAAATCTCAGCATTGTTTTCTGACTGATTAGAAACATGTTTGAATATAATTCCAAGGAATTTCATTTGCAAGGAATAAAAAAGTACAACATATTAAACATAAAAAATTCAGTGAATTAAGTGGATATAGTAAAAAGGGGATTATTTAACATTATACAATAAGATTTAAATGTTTACATTAGCTACATGAACTAATAATGAACAATACTTCTACAGCATTTATTAATATAAGATAATGTAAATCTCATCATTTACTAATACATTTTTAAGATCAAAAGTTGCATCTGTTAATATTAGTGCATGCGCTGTGAACTAACAATAACATGAACAGCTTAATAAATGCTGTAAATATATATTTATTATTTACTCATTAATAGTTCATGTTGGTTAATACAATAACTAATGTGAAAAAATAAGAGCTCACAGTAAAGTTTAAAGAACACAGTATGCCAAAATTGCTATGTGGATGTTAATATAATACAACTGATTATGTTTTAATGTTATGTTTTTTATATATTTTCTCATTTATCAAGTCTTTATTGCACTGCACACAGTGATTTTATTAATACTCCGTATTTGTGGCTTGTGTCTCATGTTAAAGAGTCTCTGTCGAGCTCGTTGAGGGACCTGAAGAGTTCAGTTTCAGATCTTACTTCATCTGTCGTATCTCTTTCTTCTCATCTATCAGTCACCAGTGAGTAGACCTTACATTATATGTGAAATACAGCCCTCGGTTCAATAACAGTCCAGTAAACATGCACACTTCTTGTTCAGAGTGCAGAATGTTTCACAAACTGATGTGAAGAGTTTAATGAACAGTTTGAGTTCTTCAGTGTCAGTAATGATGCCGGTGTGCAAATCTTTTAATAACTTCACATAAATATGATTATCTGTGGATTTTTTTTACTTTTTCTTCCCAGTTAACAAGCAGGACCAGATACAGAATGAAACAGAAAGATCACTGGACAGTTTGAAGTCGTCAATACAGACTGATCAACAAAACAAACAACATAGCTTCGGTAAAAACATTTAAACAGCTATTGAAATATAGAAGCATGAATACATAAGTGTGCACAGAATAATGGGTTTTCATATAATTGTTTTATGCAAATAAAAATCACTGTAATCTCCTATGTGCACAGTAATCTTGCTGATACTTTATTCATGGCTTGTGTCTCATGTTAAAGAGTCTCTGTCGAGCTCACTGAGGGACCTGAAGAGTTCAGTTTCAGATCTCACCTCTTCTTTCACATCTCTTTCTTCTCAACTATCAGTCACCAGTGAGTAGACCTTACATTATATGTGAAATACAGCCCTCGGTTCAATAACACTATAGTCAGGGTGTGAATTAAGAGTGAGGTGGTTTGAACCCTTCCATCAAAACAAAACTTGAACTAAGTCAATGTATTTCAATCCATGCTCATCAATCCATGCTCATCAATGGATGCTCTGCAGTGAATGGGTGCCGTCAGAATGAGTCCAAACAGCTGACAAAAACATAACAGTAATCCACACCACTCCAGTCCATCAGTTAACATCTTATGAAGCCAAAAGCTGTCTTAGTAAGAAACAAATCCATTATTATGACATTTTTTAATTCAAACCATCACTTTTGACCATAATCCAATTATATTGAATTCTCCAGAGAAAAGGTAATCTCCTCTCATCAGGATCAGGAGAGAAATCACAGATCAAGCACAATTTAAAAGCATAAACAGTCTAAAGGCCGATAAAGATATACTTCTAAAAATCGTTCTCAATATTAAAGAATAGCAGAGTCCACACCACGACTATACCAATAAAGGCACAGAGAAAAGATATCGTTGGAATCACTTTCAGAACTATTTTTTTTCCAGCTGAAGAATGATACAAACAGAATCCATCCTGCTACAAGGAGCTCAAGAATTTAACGCATCAGACGCACGTGCGCTTAGAATAAACAGACGATATCATTCACTGGTGTGGGTGCTAATATCATTATCTTCATAGTAATGATCCTCCTTGGTGTGAACGGGCCTTAAAGGGCTAGTTCACCCAAAAATGACAATTCTGTCATCATTTATTCACCCTCAAGTAGTTCCAAACCTGTGTGAATTTCTTTGTTCTGCTGAACACAAAGGAAGTTATTCTGAAGAATGTGAGAAACAGAGCAGTTATGGGGCACCAATAACTTCTATATTATTGTTTTTTCATTCTATGGAAGTCAATGGTACCCCAAAACAGCCTGGTTATACATTTTCTTCAAAATATCACACAGGTTTGGAACTACTTGAGGGTGAATAAATGATGACAGAATTGTCATTTTTGGGTGAACTATCCCTTTAAGAGAATAGGGACAACCCTTTTAGGTCATTTTTCCTGTCTTAAACTAGCGAGTGTTTTCGGACATGCCCTGAGTGCACCCTGCACCATGCGCTTTAGACTATGCGCTTCGATCGTTAAAATAGGGCCCTAAAACTGTTGCAAAAATATGTGGGTGTATTTTGATGTGAGAGACAACAGGGAATGGACTTTTTATCTGGAGGAAGCATTATTAATGGACTCGTATTTTATGCAGAAGCAACAGTTGGAAGTTAAAAACATGTTAAAGGTGGATTTGTTTCTGACAAATATGCAGCTTTTTTAAATTTTACAAGACATTAATTGATGAACAGTGGTGTGGATGACTTGTGGATTATTGTGATTATTGTTGATCATTCTGACGGCACCCATTCACTGCAGAGGATCCATTGCTGAGCAAGTAATGTAAGGCAAGAAACAAACTCATCTACATTTTAGATGACTTGATGGTGAGTACATTTTCTGCAAATGGTAATAATTTAGGCAAAATATTCCTTTAAAATGAGTCATGGTAACAGCATTAAATGACCTGCTTTATTAACATCTGCGGGACACACTTCTTTCCCCCAGTGCGACAGCAGGATGTGAAAAGCTTGATGAACGGTTTGAATTTTACAGTATCGGCACTGGCATCTACACTAAAGGATGCAGGTGTGGAAATATTTTCACCTTATTCATATTATCTGTATATTGAAGGACACAATTTGTTCAACAGCATCCTTTTCTCCCAGTTAAAAAGCAGGAGCAGAAACAGGTGGAAACGGACCGATCACTGGACAGTTTGAAGTCGTTTGTACAGTCTGATCAACAAAACAAACAACGTGACTTGGGTGAGACACAAACATAAAATCACACCGCTAAAGGTTTACAGTAAGCTCCTATTAATGTTAGTTAATGTATTGGTCATAACATTTGTTACAGTATTTATTCATCTTTGATATCATTAGTTAATACAATATATATGTTTGCTTGTTAGATCTGGTTCCTTAAATAATATTAAAATATACAACATGTGATATTAATAATGCATTAGTAAGAGTTGACATTAAGATGATCAATGCTTTAGATGTATTTTAATGGTTAGTAGCACATGCAAAGGTATGCATTTAATTAATATTAGCAAATAACCCCCTATTGGAAAATGTTACCTATAACTCAAGCCGGTCTCATAAATCATACAGCTTTTGTCTCATGTTAAAGAGTCTCTGAAGAGCTCAATGAGTGACCTGAAGAGTTCAGTGTCCAATCTCACTTCATCTGTCGCATCTCTTTCCTCAAAACAACAAACCTCTGGTGAGTTATACATTCACTATACAGTAGAGTGCTCAATACTGCAATTATTGCAACGGTATTGCAAAAAATATTGCAATGTTGTACTTAATATTGCAATATTCCCATCATATATTGCAACTCAATCTATTGATCTTATGTGTTTGAAATTACTTCTTAGTTGAATATAAAGACATGATTTCAGGAATATAATCCTTGTCAGAGTATAGGGACATTAGAGTTGAAGTTATTTTGAATATACTGAATTGGATTGAAATTAAAATCTGTTTAAAAAGGCCTGCTGTGTTTCCGTTTTGTGTTCGATCAGAGGAAAGAGTCATGAACGCTCTGAAGGAGCTGATAACTAATATGAGCGCCAAAACAGCAGGTATTTAGCACTAATTTCTGTGATTAAATGTGCTTCCCCTTACTTTACCTTGTGCATATTAAGTATAACCAAAATAGCCATAAGCATATGCTGCCATGACTTCTCAATCATTTTTTACAGTGTATATTCTCTCCTCTCTTATATTTGGCATCTTTTCTCTCTCTCTGACACAGACGTCTCCGTGGTCAACTGTAAATCTGGCTGGATCTTGTACAAAAGCAGCTGTTTCTTGTTCTCTAGTAATAAATTAAAATGGTCTGAGGCACGAAATTACTGCAAAGCGCAGGGTGCCATACTCCTGAAAATACAAGAGGATGACAAGGAGTGGGTGTGTAATAATCATACACATAAAATAATATGAATTTTCCATATTTTTCTTCTTTCTCATGTCCTGTTTCCCCCCCAGGCCTTTCTGAACGATCATACCATGCCCACATCCTACTGGGTGGGTCTAACGGATCAGACCACAGGCCAGTGGAGATGGGCGGATGATACTCCTTACCTCATGAACAAAGAGTGAGCTGATTTATTATTTATTATAACAATCAGTGACATTGAAGACTGGAGTAATGATGCTGAAAATACAGCTTTGATCACAGAAATCGATTATGCTTTACAAATTATTCAGCCAGAAAACAGTTATTTGAAATGATATTTCACAATATTGCTCTTTTTTACTGTATTTTTGATAGTGAGCAGAAGAGACTTCTTCTAGAAAGAAAAATCTCAATACTTGCAAACAGTTGAACACCAGTGTATTTATTATTATACATCATTTACTCATCACACATACTTATTTTTTATTTCAAATTTGCACATGTCAGACCTGTACACACATAATTGTCTGTATTGTATATTGTGTTTTTGTACATTGCCTATTTGTATGTTGTTCTTTTGTTGTCTATGTCCTGTTCTGTCACTATAACAAATTCATCGTCTGTGTAAACATACCAGGCAATAAAGCTCATTCTCATTCTCGTTTATTACTCCGTGAGGTCATGCATATATTTTGGCCTTAAGATGGCGCTAAAGTTTTATGTTCATATCCATAAGTTTTCCCTAATATAATGGTCGCATATTTTTCCATTTCACAGGACGTGTTCTTTAATATTTGGCATCTGTGGTTATATTTGTTTTCTTGTTTTTGCATCTTGCATGAAATATTTCAAGTGTTTAAATATTTGGTGGTGGTGGTGCTGTTGGAATTTAATGCATAACATCAAACAAACTTTAGGCCAGAAAGGTACTCTGTATGCACGCAGATGTAAGAGTGTAATATTTGCTGGCGTTGTTTCAGACGCTGGGATCCTAATCAGCCGGATGACTGGAGAGAACACGGTCTGGGAGAGGAAGGAGAGGACTGTGCACAGATAACCTATACTGGGAAACTGAATGACAACCACTGCTCTGTCAAAATGAGATTTATTTGCAGAGTGTAGTTCTGAAACTCAAAATGTCTGTGATGAAGTGTGACAAGGAAAATTAAATATATTTTAGTTCAGTACTTTGTATCTCACTGTGTAAGACCCTTTCTTGTGATTATTTGACCTTTTTAATAGAAATTAAAATATTTCACAAGTATGCTTGAATTTTTTTATGATTATTTTCCTTTTATGTAAAGCACTTTGAATTACCATTGTGTATGAAATGTGCTATATAAATAATCTTGCCTTGCCTTGCATTTCTGTCTGTTCATAGAGGACCCAATCTCAGGAAATCTTTTATCCGTTGGAGAGATACTACATGTGTCTCCGAGGGCCACAGAGCCTTAGCGTGTGCACTTACCATAACATGGATTTTTAGAAAGAATGCAGAACACTTGATGTGCGATCTTACCACTGGGTGGATTTTAGAAAGTGCACAGTGCCTTAGCGTGTGCACTTACCATATTATATGGATTTGGTGACGTTCTATGACAGCCCTGGAGAGCGGAGAACTACTCATTCCTCAGAATGAGAGGGAACTCAGACGCTCAGAAGGGAGCGGCATGCTCATAGGTGACCCTCTATGTGAGGGGAGCAATGCTAGCTCGACCAACGAGGAGAGCGACCTATCACAGAGCTCTGGGGAGCGGAAAACTCATTCCTCAGAATGAGAGGGAACTCAGACGCTCAGAAGGGAGTGGCATGCTCATAGGTGACCCTCTAAGGTGAGGGGAGCAGTGCTAGCTCGACCAGCAAGGAGCTCTGAAGAGCGGAGAACTCATTCCTCAGAATGAGAGGGAACTCAGGCAGCTCAGAAGGGAGCGGCATGCTCATAGGTGGCCCTCTATGGTGAGGGAGCAATGCTAGCTCAACCAACGAGGAGCGACCTATCACAGAGCTCTGGAGCGGAGAACTCATTCCTCAGAATGAGAGGGAACTCAGACGCCCAGAAGGGAGCGGCACGCTCATAGGTGACCCTCTATGGTGAGGGAGCAGTGCTAGCTTGACAATCAATGAGCTCTGGAGAGCGGAGAACTCATTTTTCAGAATGAGAGGAAACTCACACCCTCAGAATGGAGCAGCATGCTCATAAGTGACCCTCTATGGTGAGGGAGCAATGCTAGCTCAACCAACAAGGAGCGCTCCTAGCCTGGATCTAGTATTGACAAGTGAGGTAATCACTGCGATAGCCAATAGCCTTAGGAAATGGATCGTACTCATCCATTGGTTCCTGCGCATGAGATTAGTCCCGGAGCGAAGTTCGAAGAGTCAGGTCCAGACCGTCAGTAAGGTAGTTTCTAGGAAACATAGAACTTAACCTAAAACGTCATAAGTCCAGTACAGAGACTTCAATGTTAAGCGCAGGAAGTTCCTACCTCGGTCAGGTGGAGTTAACGGTGGTTGCAGAGGAATTAGAGAGGCAGATGCCCCCTAAGGGAAAGGAGTAGATGTTCTTACTCTGGTCCGGACGAGAGTGTCGTTTAGGACACTTCGTCTGGAACAACTCCCTCAGGTTTTGCCTCTCTCTAGCCCTACCCGGAGGTGGGGGGGGGCACGAGTCGCAAGACTAGCCTTCTGAGCCCATTTCTGATCCCCAGACCCCTGGTTGTTCGGGCTCAGACCTGGACTTTATAGAAAACCCTTATACAGGTATTTCAGCAGATCAGTCTGGTACGCCTGAAGTACTGCCATAGTGTGCAACGAAGTGACGGTCTGACCTGCTGCTGCATATGCCCTGGCATTTAAGCAAGATTCAGGTGCTTAGATGGCAAGGAGGGAGCCTTGAGAGAGGATGTCTCACCCACAGCGAGATAAGCTGGCTATCATCTCTTGCACAGGGGGCATCCCCTCATAGCCATTTTCACGCATCCCCTCAATGTCAGCATAACTAGTATGCTTAAACCTATGAATACGAGAAAAAATTGCACACATGGAGATTTAGGAAGAAAGGAAGACTCGCTCGAGCTGGGGGTTTATGGCCAGAAAGATTATTTTATGATCCATAACCTCCAATAACTCGTCATATGCAGTGAAGGATAGGATTGAGAGGGTTCAGTCTCAACTTCCTCACCCTCAAACATCCCCTGCTCTGCCTGGGCATAACCCAGCAGAGCACTAGCCGCTAAATCTGATGATGTCAGAAAGATCGCATCATCACAATCCAGTAGCTCACTCTTGTTCTCGGCCGACGCATGCGAAAAGGGGCGGTCCCTCTCTAACTCATCGGCCAGATCCAACTGCGAACCCCACGATTTCATTCCTCGGCAGTGGTGGGTCCCGAATCGCGGGAAGCAGACGGCTGCCCCTCTTTCCTCGAAAAGAGGGACAGACGAGAGCGGAGCTTTTTCATAGAAAAAAGGTTCACAGTACATGCAGATTTTCCCCTCAAGGACATCGCATGCGTGCTCTTTGCCCAAACAAAAGATGCAAAGATTGTGTGTGTCATCGGGTGTCAAATAACGAGGACACGGATCCACACACTTCTTAAACGCCTTGCTAGTGCTCGCCATGATAATAGAGAGAAAACTGTACTCTTACCAGATTGCACGCTTCAAACAAAGCAGTCAGTGAAGACGAAAGAAGTGGATGATGTATTCTCCCAGCGCCCCTTATACTGTGGTCGCGCCGGTAGTGATGTCATAGGCTGTCGCCGGCCAACAGGTGGTGTTTTATATGTGTATGCTTCAGACACAAGTCAACCTGACGGCGTTCCCCATAGCGACCCCTAGGGGATGCAGTTCAAAGTTCCCATGAAGGGGAAACCAAAACTCCATCGGTGACAGAATGGAGAAAAAAACCTTGGGAGAAACCAGGCTCAGTCACAGGTGAATCCAATGATGAAATCAAAGGGGAGACAGAAGCTCACACTGAACACATGAGGAATGAAAACACCACAAAACAGTCCAATGGTGTGACACTATGATGGCTCCCATGCATTTATATTAGTGGTCAAGAAATTGGGTTTTTACCACCAAAAACCTAAATATACATTCAGCAGAAACTATTCTTACTATTTTCACCAGTTCCTGATAAAATCATTGTGGGAAAACAAAAAAATATATATATTAGTATCATTTATATAGTAATATATGTACATTTGTTTTAATTTTTCAGCTTTATTGTTTTTTTTTTACATACACAATACAAACAAAGAACAACATATCTTTTATTTTAGTTTTATTCCTTTTAGTACTTTTTTTGAGAAATTTTGAGAAATGTTTACAGTTAACGTTTACTTTATTTCAGTTAATGTAATAGTTTTAGTTGGGAAAATGCATTATGTAAAACCCCAAAATGCAATAAACAATATCAACGGAAGCATAGTAATTTATTCATTACATTTACATTGCTCTTTTCTGGGCACTCAAAGCGCTTTACATGGAAAAGGAATCTCTTCATCCACCACTAGTGTGCAGCATTCACCTGGATGATGTGATGCAGCCATATTGAGTTAGAACGCCCCCTTTTTTGGTGGAGATGAGATGTGATGAATAAGGGGGATTGTTAGGAGGCCGTGAGGGTCAGAGGCCAATGGGCGAATTTGGCCAGGACACCGGGGTTACACCCCTACTCTTTTAGGGATCATGGGATTTTTAAGGACCACAGAGAATCTAGCTTATAATTTGGTTTATAGTAAGACAGTATTTAGTGAATTATTTTTAATTTAAAAAAAAAAAAATCATTATATAGTGAATTTGTTCTTATTTTGAGATTTTCAAGTTAGTTTTATTCATTTTGTGTTTTTTTGTAAATCATTTTTGTATAATTTTTTGTCAATTTAGATTTGTATTATTTTTAGTTTTTTTTCAATTTTATTTTCAGTTGAACCATAACTCTGCTGTTGTCCTCAATAAAGCAGTAAACAGCAACAACATAAGCTCGTATGTTGCGCACATTCCCGTCCCACGCCTCCCAGCTAATCATTACAGCACCTGAACAATCATTACACCACCAACAACACTTACTCTGGTAATCTCAGTTTGCTTTCACGCCAATGAATCTCTCTGAAGAAGCATGGCGGTGGAAGAGGAAGCCGGCAGACCCACATGGAGCAGGCAGATTGAGTTCACTCTGGCTGGGATCGGCTGCGCTGTGGGCCTGGGGAACATCTGGAGGTTCCCGTACCTGTGCTACAGGAGCGGTGGAGGTAAGACACAGACCTTTTAACTATGTTCCTCATCACGTACAGAAAGTACCATGGTACTACCATGTTTTTTTTCTTCAACTAGTTTGCTGGTTTTGGTCAGTGACCAGCCAACTAGTGCCCAAAACCGCACTAAGACCAGCACAACTGGCAGTACAACCGGCTTTGTGTCTGGTTCGAAGATGTTTCTTCTCCTATGATTAATGTACCAGGTTATGACAACTTTTATTGGAACTTTAGTGTGAAAACAGATGAACACTTGAAAACAGATGAAAACAGAAAACGGCATTATGAAGCCATGCATATTAAAGTCCTCACAATGACAGAGTTTGTTACCTTCTGTTGTTATTTAACAATTTCAGCTTTATCTTTCAGACTGTAAAAGCTAGAAAGATCATATGTTCACACATGGAAATGAGAGAGTGCCAGTAAATGAATGAGTTTATCTGTAACTGTAACGGTGTGTAAGATCAACCATGACTCTGCAATCCATCCCAGATCACATATTGCAATAATGTTAACATGTAACTAATTAGTTGTTCAAATCAAACAAGGGAGAGTAGATCAAGAGATGGTTACTGATTCAGATTTAAAATATATGTTTTCACATTTACATTTTTATATTCACAGTAAATACATATTTATATATTTATACGTATAATGTAACTATATATTCAGATTTGCATCTATATATTGAGATTTATGCTTGTTTTTAAGATTTACATTTATATATTCGGACTTATAACTATATGTACTGATTTACATTCATATATTCAGATTCACTTTTAAATATTGACAATTTACATTTGCATATTTAGAATTATAATTATATAATTAAGTTTACATTTATATATTCTGAATAACTGTATATTATGATTTTATATTTATGCATTCCGATTTGCATCAGCATCTGTATTTGAAGAGTTATAACTATATACTTGCATTACATTTATATATCCAGAGTTATAGTTACAGATTCGGATTTACCTTTTCATATTCCGTTTCAACTAAAAATCTGGATTTACATTTATATATTTGCAATTAACGTATATATTCAGTTATACCTATACATTTGATTTTACATTTATATATTCACAACTATTACTACAGGTGCTGGTCATATAATTAGAATATCATCAAAAGTTTTGGATTTATTTAGATTTATTTTTAAATAGATTTATTTCACTAATTCCGTTCAAAAAGTGAAACTTGTATAATGTATACATTCATTCCACACAGACTGATATATTTCAAGTGTTTTTTATTTTAATTTTGATGATTATAAGTGACAACTAATGAAAACCCCAAATTCAGTATCTCAGAAAATTAGAATATTACTTAAGACCAATACAAAGAAAGGATTTTTAGAAATCTTGGCCAACTGGAAAGTATGAACATGAAAAGTATGAGCATGTACAACACTCAATACTTAGTTGGGGCTCCTTTTGCCTGAATTACTGCAGCAATGCGGCGTGGCATGGAGTCGATCAGTCTGTGGCACTGCTCAGGTGTTATGAGAGCCCAGGTTGCTCTGATAGTGGCCTTCAGCTCTTCTGCATTGTTGGGTCTGGCATATCGCTTCTTCCTTTTCACAATACCCCATAGATTTTTATTGGGGATAAGGTCAGGCGAGTTTGCTGGCCAATTAAGAACAGGGATACCATGGTCCTTAAACCAGGTACTGGTAGCTTTGGCACTGTGTGCAGGTGCCAAGTCCTGTTGGAAAATGAAATCTGCATCTCCATAAAGTTGGTCAGCAGCAGGAAGCATGAAGTGCTCTAAAACTTCCTGGTATACGGCTGTGTTGACCTTGGACCTCAGAAAACACAGTGTACCAACACCAGCAGATGACATGGCACCCCAAACCATCACTGACTGTGGAAACTTTACACTGGACCTCAAGCAACGTGGATTCTGTGCCTCTCCTCTCTTCCTCCAGACTCTGGGACCCTGGTTTCCAAAGGAAATGCAAAATGTACTTTCATCAGAGAACATAACTTTGGACCACTCAGCAGCAGTCCAGTCCTTTTTGTCTTTAGCCCAGGCGAGACGCTTCTGACGCTGTCTGTTGTTCAAGAGTGGCTTGACACAAGGAATGCGACAGCTGAAACCCATGTCTTGCATACATACGTCTGTGCGTAGTGGTTCTTGAAGCACTGACTCCAGCTGCAGTCCACTCTTTGTGAATTTCCCCCACATTTTTGAATGGGTTTTGTTTCACAATCCTCTGTAGTAAAAATACCAGTTTAATATAGAGCTATTGTTTCAGCTCCGGGAATTAGTTATTAAATATTTAATATGGCTTGATTAAAGTCATATTAATATTTAACCTACAGTTTACACCTTATTAAGTGCTTGTCCAGCAATCACTAAAAGGTACATTCTGTTACTCTCAATTACAATCTCGCTTCCATTCCGTGGCCCCGGTAGATAAAGCGAGATTGATAATTTTGTTAAGTTTGAGCTAGGCTGCGTTATCTTTAGGGCAAGTAAGGATAAAAATACTTAAAATCACATTCCAGAGACAATTCTTTATGAAATGAAAACGATTTATTCGTGATATTGCTATTCTAACATAAATGGATTAACTGATAAGACATAGACATACACACACACATAGGCATACGAGAGTTTTGAGGTTAAGGTTTAAAGAATGACATTCTTTACTATTTCATAACTTAACCAGCCAGCCAAAAGATCACGAACGAATACGTATGTTTTGTTACTGCATTCAGATCGAATTTTAACGGTTTAGTCAGAATTAGGAATTCAGTTTGTACTTGCTTGGATGGGTTTAAAGCAGGTTTGGAGTTGTTTCGCTTTTCCGCGTGAGTTCAGTTCTTTGTTTGGGCGTCACGTGTTCAGCTCGGGCTCCTTGATCGTTCGTGTGGAGACTTGAGATGGCTTGCTTCGCTGTCGCGTGGCGTCACCGGAAAGCTCTCCTCACAATCCTTGACTTCGTGGCTCGTTACGGCTTTGGCACAGCCTTAGACCCCCCTCCGATGGTTGGTTTGGTTGTGAGAGTCTAGCGGGCGGCTTCCAGGTCAGCCTTGCGCCGCTTGAGCGCCGAGTTCAGGAGCACCCGAGAGTTGCAAGAGGGAAGAGAAGAGGCGCGCCGCCGCGCGTCATCTTTTCAACTGTCCGGTTTGGGCGCCGCCCACCGGCTGATCGAATCAGACTGTCCGTGTATGGAGCCCACCCATGTCCATGGCTTTCTTGCAAGGCATTTTCATGCGATTGAGAAATAACTTTTACCCATGTATTTAAACTTTTATCAAGTTTACACATTTATACTATCACCACATTCGTTATCGCACTGAAATTTTGCAACCATTCATAAAAGTCTAAACACTGCAGCCTACACATTCCAGGTTAAAGCACGATTAGAAATCAGCCCACGTTTTCCTAAATTAATATTCATATTCCACAAGCATATGAGAGAAAGAGTACACATTAATATCCATATATCTTCTTTGTGGGTGCTTTGCAAGTCATGAAATGAACGAATGTCTTTGAGAAGCGTTCCCGCACATTCCTTTTGTTCCACAACAGGAAGAAAACGCGCGCTTTTGCGCTGAGGCGGAGGAGGGGCTTTTAGAGGGCTGCTGATTCTTTAGCTGCCCCCCTTCTGGTGACTTGTAGAGTTGAATTCCGGCCGCTATATGTTACATATCCCCCTTGGGCTTGGTGATGTTCCCCTGATGGAACATTGTCAGGCCCTGGAACAAGAGGCAGGAAGAACAGGCACATACAAGACACAAACATCATTCCTATCACTGACTAAAACCTGGTGCAGGGTAATTTGGGAAGGAACAGGTTAGAAACTTGAGAAGACATAGGGATGCATTGTTTATCATTATTGACAATTGGGTCATTTTGACTTTTAATTGTCAGGGGCTCGACGAGGCGGTATAGGCATGATCTCAGTCAGGTTGTTCAAATTCTCGGGTTCGGGTCTCGGTCGGGATTACCACGTCGAAAAAGGCGAGGGGCGCCTGGCGTGCATTTGTTGAGAGACTCTTGACGACGTTCACTCGCTTGTAGGAGGAAGGCCAGTGTCAAATTCATAACATATCCTACGATAGTAGAGATACAAAGCGCCGTGTCAGCGGCAGACCAGGACCGAATAATTGGTGCGGCGGGCGGAAGGCGGCGATAGCTTCTAGCGCTGTCAGCCGGTGTCAATTCACTAAGAGATTTCGATTTCAACCTGATATTCATCGTCGGTGAGGTGATACAATGCTAACTCGTCAATATGGAGGATCACGCCCTTCGGGACAGTGATCCATAACATTTGGTTGGGCAAATTAATGCGCGTGGCGTCGTGTTGTCGCATGTGAGGGTGGCTGGTCGTGCTGGGGTACTGACCAGCCAACGGTTTCTGATGATTTCGGCTTGCGTTACCTCAACTTGAGAACGTGGTGTTGTTTCGGCGGGGCAGCTAGTGTCGGGTTTAATGGATTCTAAACCGCAGATGCCCTTGGTATTATCGCGTCGCAGAGTTTACTCGGGTAGGGGAAAGTGAATGTCCTAAGTGAGCGTGCCCATCTTTGAGTTTGGGGCCAGATACAACCGTTCGTCGTTCTCGTAATACGCAGCGACTTTAGGAGTTTGGATTTTTGCATAGGTTTTCCCTTGCCGTAATCCCGCATTCACAACGTCTTTGAGCCGGTAAACATTATTAACGCGTCGATAATGGGCAAACTGAAAAGGCCACTAAATCACCTGTTTCCGGGTTTGCGTATATGGGAATAGCGCTACCGGGAAAGGGGCGAGATGGGTTTGGATGAGACTAGCGGGGCCCGCAGTGGCCGAAGTTACAACGTTTGAACAAGGCTAAGAGGTATCGTGTAGGAATCCTATTCATGGCTACGTTGTCAATCGAGGAACTTACATCGTGTATCATGTCGCTCATGATTTTGGCGGGTGGCCTCGATCGGTCGACAGCGGTTCTCTCTGGAATTACAACGACTTTACTGACGGAGTCGATCTCAATTTCAGGACCTGGATTCAAGGTTTGGTAAAGGGGTTCAAAGTGAAAGAGAGTAAAGGAAACACAAAGTGAGACACGCGATAAAGAACCCAAACGATAAGGTAAATAAAAAAAAATAAAAATAAAAAATAAAAAATAGTTTTAAACTAAAAAAAAAATAAAAAAAAAATTAACAAAAAAAAAAATTTAATAAAAAATTATATAATAATGGGAAAAAAAAAATTGAGAGTAACTCCTCTCTACTAGATTGGTCCTAGCAGTGCTGCGGAGGAGAGAATATGGGTTGTGTCTAAGCATGGTTGCTATATGTTTTCCTAAAATGACAATAATTATGCTTGTGTGGTGCATATGGTTGTCGGTCTGTGTCAGTGGGTCGGATCCTCCCCCTTTTCCTGTCGGTGGTTTGGATTTGCCGGTTGGCACTGGCAACCCATCATGGTGCATCGTGTGCGTGTGTCCGTGTATTCCCCCTCTGGCCGTGAGGAACTACGAGCTGTGGCGCAGTGAGTGGCTCAGGGACATACGTGTGGACACCGTCTTGCAGATGCAGCATGTAGTCGACAGAGTGGAGCTTGCGGAGCTCGGAGGATGTGTTATCATGGTTTTGACATGTGAGCTGTCATGGTTCGTAGTGACGAATCCGCATGTGAGGGTGAGGAGATCGTCAGCAGCGAACTGAGGTGGTATTGAATGCAGGAGGGCAGGGTGTGCTCGCCAGTGGCGTGCTGGCGGCGGGTTACTGCTGCCACTGTAGGGTTGGGTGGGAGGGCCTGAAAGGTCCAGGACTCTTCATGTGATGCACCTGCTATGGTGAGGGCATCGTTTTGGTCATTTGAGGGGCTGGAGTTTGGGAGGAAACGTTTAGGATGTCAGACCTGATCTGGTGTTCTCCGGAGGAATGGCAGGTGACTGAGACAGCACTTTCAGGAACTTGAGTTTCATCAGCAGGTGTTTGTTGGACGCTGCTGTGATTTGGAGTATTGGGTGTTGAGTTAGTGTTTAACTCTGTTGCTGGGTTTTCAGGTGGGGTTTCATGTCCATCTGAAGTTAGGGTGTTTACTGTTCTCTGAGAGCAAGGTGAAGCGGTGCTGTTTTCTGGGGCTGATTTGTTCAGCTTGTCACTGCCGTTCCGTCTGACAGCTAGTCAGGCTGACTCTGGTTCGTCTTCCTTTTCCCACTGATTCTCATGAGACCACTTCTCCCAGTGTCGTCCAGGTGAGCGTTGGACGCCCACGCGCGGTCCATCCCATCGGTCATACCTCTGTTCAGGTCGGGTGTCAGCGTGTGAGTCTCGTTCTCTGTTGGACGGGGTGCATTCCATTCTCTGTGTGGTGGCTTAGCGCTGTCTTGGCGTTGGGTGCCCTCTAGAGCCAGTTCATGGTGTTGCGTGTTGAAATCAAGAACTGCTGGGGTTTTGTGCTCTTTTCTGAGGCCATCTTTTGTTTGTAGTAGGCCTTTTGCACCAAGTCTCGCAACTGCTGAGTGTTCATCGTTCGTGGACATGCGAGAACGCCAAGATGGTGGCTTATGCCAGGATGAAGATTCCTGAGGAAGAGAGTTTTAAAGTTCAGTTCATCTTCCATGTCAGAATCATTGCGAGTTCCAAAATATGCTTGTCTGAGTCGACTATAGTAAGCTTGAGGAGTGTCGTGGCGTCCTTGTCTCGTCTCCAGGGCAGCCACTAAGCCTTGATCGGACTCAGGGTCGGTGAACTCTTTAATAAGGGCTTTTCAGCCGTTGGTAATCAGTCTTTGTGTTAACAGGCTGCCGGTCCAGGAAGCTGCGTACTTCAGGGCTGGATGTCGCTCGAGTAAATAGAGTTTATCTTTGTCCGTAACGTTAGGTCGCATTTCAGATGGAAATCAATATCTTGCAGATACGCTTGGACCGTTTGGCTGTTTGGCACGCTGGGGTTGAATTTGCCAAGCGTTTCGGGCGAGCTTGTCAAGGTCTTTAGGTCCAAGTTGTGCGACGATCTGCTGGCTGCAGCAGATTCTTCTGGTTCTGTCGTGATATAAAGTTCTTCAGGCGGCGCTGGTGACTGTTTTAACATCACCCCTCTGTCTTATGTTCACGTGTCAGTCCAGGCACAGGTGACTTGGTCCTGCTTGGCAGGGGTGCGGTTGGTGCACGTCCTGTCCTTGACGGCTCCTGGCGTGGTTCGTAAGCGTGCTTGAGTTCCTCTTGGAAACTTTCAGACTCCTCTGTGACGTAGTCGAGCTGTTGTGTTAGGCGGCTGATCTCGTTTCTTGATTCAGCCAAATGAGCTTCGAGGGCCTTGATTCTGCTGTTTTGTCCCTGAAGTCAGTCTTTGCCTTCTCTAGTAGCTTCTCTGCATACTGTAGCTTGTCTGCACGATCAGCGAAATCCTCTTTGAGTTGCTGCATTTCGTGTCTGGTAGCTTCTAGAGTTTCTTTTAGCCTGTTGATTTCCTCATCGGCGCTTGCTCCACCTCATCGGTCCCTTCCCGTCGTACCTGAGCTTCACGTTCCAGCTGCTCTGTGCGTCGGTGTGCGCTTGTCAGCTCCTGCTGGCGTTGTCGGCGTGCTTGTCGCTCAGTTTGAGGGTGGCGATGAGTGTGTGACTTAAGCTTGAGGTGATCTTGGCTAATTCTTTGTGATTGTAGTTTTGACTTGGGTCTTGTCTCATGATGCTTGTGATGTTGTCATCTAGTTGGTCCTGTGTCTGATGTTGGAGTGCTTCAGCAGCTTTAGGGAGGATGCTGTTTGTTGTAGCACTTAGCCACATTTCCAGTCCTTCCCAGCGACCGACATGTTCTGGCTGGTGATACATGTTCTGGCGGTGATGGGATCTTGGACCGAACTGACACAGACCTTGGATGGGAAACAAAGCAAAACAAAAACACAAACAAAACAACAGGGGTGTGAATGTGCACAGTGTAGTGTATGCTAGTGTTGAGTGTGATTCTGTTTCTGTGGTCCTCTGTGATGGGGTGCGTGTAATTTGCAGCTTCTGCGTAGAAATTGCGCGTCCACTGTTGGGAAACAGAAAGAAAAGCACACTAACAGAATGAGTACACAGGGACAATAACACTAGACCGATCTCTCTTTTAATAGCAGATTCTCTCTTCGCTTTGTTAAGTCTGATTTAGAAGGACGCTTCTAATCAGAGGATTGTAGGCTAGTTTTCTCTTTTGTAACAAGACTGGTATTGCTATTCCAATTTTCTCCTTGATGGAGGAAAACAACAGCAATGACAGTACTTGTCCCTGAATGGCAGGATTTTACACCGCAACGCTGGTCAGCGTGTGTCACGCGTGTTAAAACTTTTGCCGATGTCTATCTTCTCATTGCGCCTGCTTTAACCTGGGGGAATAGGATTTCACAATAGAGGGTAAATGATAAACAGTTTGAATGTGGTTCTCAAGTTTCATACATATGTTCAATTGTGACATTTCGCTCTATTCGTGATCTTCCCTTGGCTAGCTTTAAACAAACAAGTCAAATTAGAAGTTAGTAACAGGGAGAAAAGAAAGAGAAATTAAGATTTATTCCCAAGATTTAAAACTAATACGTTGGCACAAGGTGGTGCTGTTGAGTCGCTATGCTAAGGTTACGTTTTATGCTCCAGATTGGTGAGAAATGACCTGTATGGTGTCACTGTCACTTCTCTAACACAGCACTAGGGGGAGCACTATCTACTCTCAGGCCTAAGTAAGGAGGACTAATTTTAATTTAATAAAATTATTTTAATAAAATTATTATTAATTTTACTTGAGTTAATCAGATCACCTAAGGAAATGAAGTATGGCCTACAGGCGCCAGACTTGTGGTAAGTCTGAAATTATAATTACAATTAGACTTTGTGGTTTCTAATTAAAATTTACGATGTTATAATTAAAATTAATAGGATTCACTTAGGATTAGAATTTACAAATGCAATCTGCAATTGAGTTGACAAACCAATATTGTTGCAAAATGTAGACAGGAAGTGTAATTAATTATTAAATGTAATTAGAATGTTCGAATTCATAATTAATTATTAAATTAATTTACAGCTTCTAAATCACTAGTTTTGGATTCCCATAATAGTAATTAAAATAATTTCCAAACTTAAGCATTCCTCTCATTGTCCTTAACACCAAAAAAAAAAAATCAATAATAATAATAATTAATCGGTATCCTACTTGTAAATGAAATTAAAAAATTTCTGGCCCTCTAGATAACTTAAGGTTTTATTGTAGTGGTCAAATTATAAGCGCGTTTATGGTTCATAAATGGATGCTGTTGTTGGAAGCAGGAATTGAAAATTTTATTAAATGAAATTAATTCAAAATTAATTTGTAATCAATTGTGACATTCAATTAACAATTAAAAATTCCTAACAATAGCTCATCCATTGATGTGTTATGAAATCATAAAAGCCATTATAATTGAACTAAATCAACCTCACTATGTTATCACATGGTAACCATGTTACCACCACTTATTAAGCTGGTCTCACAAAAGGTAAAAGACTTTAATCAGCTGTTATATTAAACCAACCTGTGAAATTGTTAACACTGATGAACATTAACACAGCCAACTCAAAACATAGTTAGTCTTTTAAATGAGAGAGGGAAGAGAGAGAAGGGAATTAGTGTTAGCTGTGAACCACATTTCCAAACACACTGCATTCAAGCTGTAAATGCTATGTGCTAATCGCTAGCCGTAATGCTACCAGCATGGCTTTTGCTACAATGCTACAGTTTCTTTGTTAGCTTAGCGCTAATGCGTTATTTACACGTGGCTAAGCTCCACGTGGTTAAACTGGTCGGAGGAAAATGTGCTTCACGCTTCAGACTTGAATTTTCTATAGCACATATAACCTCACTCATTTAGGACGAGATACATTTATCTACGGGTTACTTATAACCCAACAAAGCCTCAGCGGGCTATTATGTGAATATTTGTCTGTTTAGACCGCACCTATAACAAAACAAACAATTAAATCGATTTGCAAAATGTCTCCTTTCTCAAAAACGACTGGCCACTCCTTTGAGCCGTGCGTTTGAATTTCACTGTGAAATCAAAATTGGCTGAGAATTACTTAAATAGCTACTTTAATATTCTACAGCGGAGAGTCACGTGGCTGGGTTTGCAGTGGAACACGCACTAACAAAGCATTACCACGAAGGCCTTAAGAGAGAGGGCAACAAGGGACACGCTTGTTGCCTCTCATGCGCTTTAGAGCGACTTTTATTAATTATTTACTGCAGTTTAATTTCTTCTCGAACTCGAGTTAACAGTTACACTCTCTTTCATTCAACCTCACTGTGTTTCGCAAACAAGCATGCAATATCACCAATAACCGTTTGTTTCTCTATATTTACTCAATTCTTTTCCGGATAAAAGTGAGAAATATTTATATTGTCTCTGGTTTGATTCATCAGATCTAAATCTTTAATGCCCGCATCCTCCACCATTATGTAGTAAAAATACCAGTTTAATATAGAGCTATTGTTTCAGCTCCGGGAATTAGTTATTAAATATTTAATATGGCTTGATTAAAGTCATATTAATATTTAACCTACAGTTTACACCTTATTAAGTGCTTGTCCAGCAATCACTAAAAGGTACATTCTGTTACTCTCAATTACAATCTCGCTTCCATTCCGTGGCCCCGGTAGATAAACGAGATTGATAATTTTGTTAAGTTTGAGCTAGGCTGCGTTATCTTTAGGGCAAGTAAGGATAAAAATACTTAAAATCACATTCCAGAGACAATTCTTTATGAAATGAAAACGATTTATTCGTGATATTGCTATTCTAACATAAATGGATTAACTGATAAGACATAGACATACACACACATAGGCACGAGAGTTTTGAGGTTAAGGTTTAAAGAATGACATTCTTTACTATTTCATAACTTAACCAGCCAGCCAAAAGATCACGAACGAATCGTATGTTTCGTTACTGCATTCAGATCGAATTTTAACGGTTTAGTCAGAATTAGGAATTCAGTTTTGTACTTGCTTGGATGGGTTTAAAGCAGGTTTGGAGTTGTTTCGTTTTCCGCGTGAGTTCAGTTCTTTGTTTCGGGCGCCACGTGTTCAGCTCGGGCTCCTTCGGTCGTCTCGTGTGGAGACTTGAGATGGCTTGCCGCTGTCGCGTGGCGTCACCGGGAAAGCTCTCCTCACAATCCTTGACTTCGTGGCTCCGTTACGGCTTTGGCACAGCCTTAGACCCTCCGATGGTTGGTTTGGTTGTGAGAGTCTAGCGGGCCGGCTTCCAGGTCAGCCTTGCGCGCGCTTGAGCGCCCGAGTTCAGGAGCACCCGAGAGTTGCAAGAGGGAAGAGAAGAGAGCGCCGCCGCTGGCCATCTTTTCAACTGTCCGGTTTGGGACGCCGCCCACCGGCGGCTGATCGAATCAGACTGTCCGTGGGGCGGAGCCCCACCCATGTCCATGGCTTTCTTGCAAGGCATTTTTCATGCGATTGAGAAATAACTTTTACCCATGTATTTAAACTTTTATCAAGTTTACACATTTATACTATCACCACATTCGTTATCGCATGCTTTTTGAAATTTTGCAACCATTCATAAAAGTCTAAACACTGCAGCCTACACATTCCAGGTTAAAGCACGATTAGAAATCAGCCCACGTTTTCCTAAATTAATATTCATATTCCACAAGCATATGAGAGAAAGAGTACACATTAATATCCATATATCTTCTTTGTGGGTGCTTTGCAAGTCATGAAATGAACGAATGTCTTTGAGAAGCGTTCCCGCACATTCCTTTTGTTCCACAACAGGAAGAAAACGCGCGCTTTTGCGCTGAGGCGGAGGAGGGGCTTTTAGAGGGCTGCTGATTCTTTAGCTGCCCCCCTTCTGGTGACTTGTAGAGTTGAATTCCGGCCGCTATATGTTACACTCTCCAGGGTGCGGTTATCCCTATTGCTTGTACACTTTTTTCTACCACATCTTTTCCTTCCCTTCGCCTCTCTATTAATGTGCTTGGACACAGAGCTCTGTGAACAGCCAGCCTCTTTTGCAATGACCTTTTGTGTCTTGCCCTCCTTGTGCAAGGTGTCAATGGTCGTCTTTTGGACAACTGTCAAGTCAGCAGTCTTCCCCATGATTGTGTAGCCTACAGAACTAGACTGAGAGACCATTTAAAGGCCTTTGCAGGTGTTTTGAGTTAATTAGCTGATTAGAGTGTGGCACCAGGTGTCTTCAATATTGAACCTTTTCACAATATTCTAATTTTCTGAGATACTGAATTTGGGATTTTCATTAGTTGTCAGTTATAATCATCAAAATTAAAAGAAATAAACACTTGAGATATATCAGTCTGTGTGGAATGAATGTATACATTATACAAGTTTCACTTTTTGAATGGAATTAGTGAAATAAATCAACTTTTTGATGATATTCTAATTATATGACAGCACCTGTATATATATAATATTAATAAAACAGAAATGTAAGTAAGTCGCATTATTAATCTTTTTATTTTTATTAATAATTATATATTATGTATGTACTTATGTGTAACTATAATTTATGTGTTGCCTCTCCTGGGAAAACTAGGTTGCTGCCGGAAGTGGTCTGTGTGGGTCCTAACGCCCCAGTATAGTGAAGGGGACACTATACTGTAAAAAAGCACCGTCTTTCGGATGAGACGCTAAACCAAAGTTCTGACTCTCTGTGGTCATTAAAAAAGTGGGGTGTAACCCCAATGTCCTGGCCAAATTCCCACCACTGGCCCTTGACAATCATGGCCTCCTAATTATCCCCATCCACTCGATTGACTCTAAGACTCTCTCTCCTCTCCACCTGTAGCTGGTGTGTGGTGAGCACACTGGCGCCGTTGTCCTGTGGCAGCCGTCACATCAAGTGGATGCTGCACACTGGTGGTGGTTGAGGAGAGACCCCTACACATGATTGTAAAGCGCTTTGGGTGTACAACAATTCACAATAAAGCGCTATATAAATACATCATTCATTCATTTGTTAATTCATCCAGAGAAAAATAAATACATTTTGAACATGACAAATTTACCAAGGTTCGGACCTCGGTGACCTCATAGCTGGCTACTGGCCTGGTTTCACGAACGTTTGCATGAAGTAAAAAAACATGCTAAACTGATTGGCGTCACTGAACATTAGGTAACCGTCAAATATGAACTCATACAGCATCTACATACATTGACCGAGCATTATTAACCATTTGTCTCGTTAACAATATTTACTCATCTAACGTTAATTAAACACTGTAATATGCGACAAGCAATACAGACCACCAAACGGTAATATTTCAGATTCTTGTCACACTTCTAAAAAACTATTAAACAGATGTTACAGATGTTATTGCTAGAATAAAGAGAACCTTGTATATCTTACTTGGTTTTTTATATATATATAAAATATATGTTGTCCTGTTGCCCTGTGAAGGTTGAAACTAGTGATCGACCGATATTGATTTTTTATAACCGATACCAATTATTTGTACGTTTATGTACCCGATAACCGATATGCAGAACCGATATTTATTTACTGTTATAAAGTACATAAATAACAGAGTGAAGTAAGTCCATTCTTCACTTTGGTTTTTCCTCCTTTCAGTCGTCTTAACAACAACAAACAACTGTTGAAAATTAACATTCTTTCATGTAAAACTTAATCATCAAATTACAACAATAAAAACATTTTATTTATAAAAAGCATCATCAGCAACACTGATATTAACAATAAGCAAAATAATGTCTAATGTTTTCAAACGGAGAAAATAAAGGACATCAACTTAATTTTAAACTACAGTTTTAGGTTTAAACGCTGTTTAATAGACTAAAGAGTGAAGAATAATTCACTGAATAATATTCTCTGGAATATTGAAATAAGCTATAACAAACAAAACATCATATTTTATTGCATTTCTTAACAGTTTTATCAGAATTATTAAAATGTTTTTGTCTAAATTATGAAAACTGCTGACAGCGGTTTATCTATTTACACAGAACTATACTCAAACTGATCGCTTGCGGAGATAATAAATCATTAATTTAGATAGAGATGTATTTATTTAGATGTTTATTGGCGAAATAATGGTTCTATGGTAAATGTTAATATAATTCAGCGTGTTTCAAACGAGTGAATCTTGTATAAAGTTACATGCGGTGGTCGTGCTAGAGCTTCTCCTGCGTGAACAGTGTCCACTGCTCCAAGTGTGTGTGTGTGTGTGTGTGTGTGTGTGTCCACTGCTCCAGGTGTGTGTGAGTGTGTGTCCACTGCTCCAGGTGTGTGTGTGTGTGTGTGTGTGTGTGTGTGTGTGTGTGTGTGTGTGTGTGTGTGTGTGTGTGTGTGTGTGTGTGTGTGTGTCCACTGCTCCAGGTGTGTGTGTGTGTGTGTGTGTGTGTGTGTGTGTGTGTGTCCACTGCTCCAGGTGTGTGTGTGTGTGTGTGTGTGTCCACTGCTCCATGTGTGTGTGTGTGTGTGTGTGTGTGTGTGTGTGTGTGTGTGTGTGTGGTTCAGGTAAACCCTACGTTATGGGGACAAAATGTCCCCACAAGGATGGCAATATCCAAAATCCTTGTCCGTGTGGGGACATTTTTTGGTCCCCATGAGGAAACCAGCTTATAAATCAGACTAAGTGATGTTTTTTGAAAATGTAAAATTGCAGAATGTCTCCTGTGATGGTTAGGTTTAGGGATAGGGGCAGTGTAAGGGGATAGAATATACAGTTTGTACAGTATAAAAACCATTACGTCTATGGAAAGTCCCCATAAAACATGGAAACCCAACATGTGTGTGTGTGTGTGTGTGTGTGTGTGTGTGTGTGTGTGTGCTTGGATGGGTCAAATACAGAGAACACATTTCACTGCTGGTTATACTATGCATAAC
This sequence comes from Gymnocypris eckloni scoliostomus, assembly GCA_027564155.1. Taxonomy (NCBI): domain Eukaryota; kingdom Metazoa; phylum Chordata; class Actinopteri; order Cypriniformes; family Cyprinidae; genus Gymnocypris; species Gymnocypris eckloni. The sequence goes on along the minus strand of CM050414.1, from coordinate 37,539,246 downwards.
TGTGTATGACAAAAAAAAAAAATATATATTGATTATCGTTCTTTTTCAAAACCGATATCCGATTATGGTAAAATGCTTAAATATCGGGAAAAATATCAGTAAACCGATATAGCCTTCGATCTCTAGGTGAAACTAAATAGATTTTCAACTTCAAAAATAAATTTCATTAAGCTTCTTTGCTTACAATATATATGTAAAATATATTTGGCCAGAAACAAATATTTTTGGGATGTATGGGAAAACTATGTTAAATGTTAAAAAGGTTAGTTGTAAGTTAGCTATTATAAAGTGTCACTCAACCAAATAAATTATAACTGAGGTAACTGGCAGGGTGAAGATTCAAACAAGAGGCAAACCAACCATAGTGCCTTTGATAAAAACTGCAACTGAAAATAATGAGCAAGCAGTTATTTAGCTGATGCGTTCATCCAAAATAACTAACAGTACACTCATTCCAGGTCCCCCATCTGAGGTCAAGTGCCTTGTATGAGGTTACTGTACATATTCCCTGTAATGAGGAACTGAAAGTGCTATTACACAAAATACCCTGTCATGTGGTCATTCACGCATTGTTTGAAAGTGATTATAATAAGGGGGGTGTTTTGGATCCTCACTAGGAGTAAGTTGCAGTTAGTAACTGCAAGGGTTGTTCTCATGATGCTATATCAGAAATCTGATAATTCTGAAGAAATCATGAATATGGACATGGAATATGAACAGAGGAAGACATTTCGCAAAGGTTTGCTAGATTTATGATACAAAAGTGTATTTGTTACACAAAACGTGAAACTGTTTTCGTGTTATATATGAGAGAAAGAGAGTTTTAGTTGTACCTTTACATTACAAAAATTTCTTCTTCAGTATTTTTGTCTTGTTTTCCAGTACAAATGTCTACAAATTTTTAGATCAAGTTATTTACTTAGAAGCATAAGAACATAAGAAAACAAGTCTCTGAAAAGTGCATAAAATGAAGTGACTTAAAAATTAATCAAATAAATAAACTTAATTTAAATGGAAAACAAGTTTATTTGATTAATTTTTAAGTCACTTAAATTTTCATTTGCTTCACTTGCGTTAAGCATAGACTCATGTAATTTTCATTATTTTTTTTCCCCATGTCCTTATGTCTTTTTGCTTCATGTGTAGATATTTGTTCTGGAAATCAAGAAATATATATTTTTTGTCTTTCTTAAGATAGAATCAAGCAGGAACATATTTAATTAAATGTCATTATGTGAAAAAGCATTATATATTTGCAATAATAATCATATTAATAAATTGCTATATAATTTAATGTGTTATTTGTTAAGGTAATGATTTGTAGTGAAGGTACTAATTAAATTCTAAGCCCTGTTCACCTTGCAAGAACAGAGCAGATGTAGCCATTAAGTGTTTCTTAAAACATTATATTGCATATGAGTATTTTACTTTGGGTGATGCAAATTATTAAAATTTGTCACAAATGTCAAATTTTCTAGTGAAAGAATTGTTCATTTCTTGTTGTGTGTTGTTTTTTTGCAGATCATTGCAGCAGACAAACTGGCATCCTTGTGATTCTGGGAGTCTGCATGATTCTTTTCATGATGATGACTTTTGTAATCTGTGAGTTGATTAAACAACATACAATCTTTATGTGTTATGCTTTAAAAGCATTTTAGAAACTGAGCTGTAATGCAAAAAGAAAAAAAGAAAGAAAAAGAAACTGGATACTGTAATGAGTATTTATACACAATGGTAATGCTATACATACTACCTTGAAATTATGCTGATTAGAAAATTTGGTTTCGGTCATAGTTTTGCATCAACAAAGAAAGTTCTCGATGCTGGAGAGTTGGATGAACAGTCACAGTTCCAATCTAACTTCAATCAAACCTGATCTTCAGAATTCAGGTGAGAACTTAAAGCAACAGTTCACACAAAAATGAAAATGTGCTGAATTTACTCATCCTCGGGTCATCCAGATTTAGAGAAATCAGTTGTTCACCAATGGATCATCTGCAGTGAATGGGTGCCGTCTGAATGAGAGTCCAAACAAGCTTATAAAAACATCACAATAATCCACAGCACTCCAGTCCATCAGTGAATGTCTTGAGAAGCCAAAACTGTAAGCCATTGCTTCCAACTAAAAGTGGAAAGTCCAGGTTCAGAAAGTAAAAGTCCTCTGTATTTTGTTCTAATCACCTGGATTTGCTATTTAGCACAGTTTTTCAGCCAGGGGCACCAAAATGCCATTCAGCAAAAAGAGCCATTCCAACCAGGTCAATTTTTGCTGATGATATTCTTTTGTTTTATGAGGTAATTTTGAGTGAAACATCACGTCATCATCGTGTATCAAACAGTGCCCCCTCAAGGAATAAATAATCAGATATGTAGGAATATAGCTGCCAGGAAAATATATTTAGACATTAACATACCTCGTGTCTCTAGCACACTTAAAAAATTCATCGTATCAGAAAACAGGAATTATTTTATACATGTATATATTCTTTATATTGGTTATAATGCATATATTGAGGAATAGCCAACTAAGAAAGTTGGTGTCTGACATTTAAAAATGAAGGAGGGAGAAGGTAGTGAATGATCGAGTCCCCCCAGGATTTTGCGATTCTGTGATCGCTGAATTTATGAGAAGGGTCTGGCTGCAGACAGCACTTGCACTCTCAGCACTTGCAGAGTGCCGTCACTTGCATTCGACACGAATCGTGTCAAGACGCTGTGCTGGTTAAACAATTAAAACTAATTTAATATCATAACATACAAGGTCCTGCTGTTCTGTAGCCACAGATTTGCAGGTCTTGTATTTTCCTCCTACAGATGACTTGCAGGACCTTGTATGTTATGATATTAAATTAGTTTTAATTGTTTAACCAGCACAGCGTCTTGACACGATTCGTGTCGAATGCAAGTGACGTCACAGGTAGCAGAAAGTGCAAGCGACATTGTATTTTAGTTTATTTTTTCTTGTCTTTACCACCTGCTACTGTTGTAAAATGTTGAGAGATTCAAACAAAAAATTATCAATAAATAGAACGAAATAAAAAATCAAAAAGACTGCAAGTGACATCACTAGCGGAAGCGGAAGTGTCTGAGCGTGCAAGTGCTGAGAGTGCAAGTGCTGAGAGTGCAAGTGCTGAGAGTGCAAGTGCTGTCTGCAGCCAGACCCTATTGGAATTTATCGCAAAATCAAGCAAACGCCGCAATTTTTGCAAAAGCTCGCAAATTTCCGTAATTGCCGCAAAATTTTCGCAGATTTTGGGCTTAGACGCGTCCCGTGGCGTCATCACAATGCGCATTTAGTCAAAGAAGGGTTGTTTCTCAGTTTGAAAAATGGAATGAACAGCCTGTGTTCTACTTCCTTTCATTCCGGACCACCAGAGCGGTATCCTAAGTTACCTAGTGGAGTCTTTCTCTGGTGCTCGTCTCTTTGCCGAGTATAAATATCAAAGTTGTCACCCCCGTGACCATGACATTCAATTGGAAAGCCTATAAAAGGCACATCATGCAAGTTCTCTTTTCTATTCTCGTCTTGCGGATAAAAATGCTTAAGGTAAAGAAAGAGCTTTCTTTGTAAATAACTTTGTGTGCTCGTTAGCGAGCGCTTCGTTCTTTTTTTTGTTGCTTTACAATACACTGTTAAACGCTGGAGGATAATAGTGTAGCCTTAATTGATCAATCTTGTTTATATTTCAGTTATTATTAGACACGTTGACAAGCAGCGTTGGCGTGGCTGATCATTCATTAAATTTGGTTCAAGAGATAATATTACTGCTGATTAAGTTGTTCAGCTGCTCTAGCTTATAGAATTTAAATTGTATTATTTTTTCCCTGTTCCTGTGCAATGGCGAGCTGCACGCTGTGTGATTATGGAATTAGATGACGGTCATGATCAGTGTGTATATTGTTTGGGACCTGAGCACCTTAAACAGGCCCTTTCAGATCCTTGTCCTAGCTGTAGTTGTTTGCCATTAGCAATTCGTGAAAGCCGCCTTGCACGTTGGAATGCGCAATTAGATTATTCATTACTCCCCATAGACACAACCCTTTCAGAACGTGGCGTTAAGAGGGCAGCAGTGACGGTTGTTCCACCTCCTAAGAAAAAAAAGGTGAAAAACTCCTCTGCGTTGGAGCGCAGGGTGGATCAGCTGACTGAAGGTATGGGCCAGATTCAAGCATTCTTGGCTTCTATGAAAATTTCCATCATTTCTATGAGGAGCAGCGTTTAGCAGAATCTAATACAGTTGATTCTGGTAGGGAGGATTGATTCTCCCCTACCCATGGCCCGCAGCTCCGCCTCACATGGCTAGCCCTCCTCTGACAGCGCAAGCCCCGGCGCCCGCCATTTCCCCCCCTTTTCCCCCTCCTTTCTCCATGCACCAAGCCCGTTCAAGCTCGAACATACCTCAATTAATGACCCAAACACCCGCCATTCCCCTCTCTTCCACTCCGTCAGCTCCGTTCCCGGAGCTCCTTTCTCTCTTTCTTCCACCACGCCTCTACCCGTCCCTCCAAACGCACTCAAGACTGGAACCACCCCCCGTAGCCAACTCCATCCGGTTACAAATACTATCAGGTACAGACGTAGACTTATTTTCTTTACTGTCACCAATTTCACCTCCGTCCGCAGATCGCCAAATCAATTGCGGCGAATTTTCCGTCACTTTAAAAAATTCAGCCAACAATCCGTCACGCATTCTGTCTTTTACAGAATTCAATATCGCCTTCAATCGCTACACGGAAGTCATATGCACCACTTTTCCTCACAGGAGACGCGAGCTCGGCGACTGTCTCGCAATAGTCGCCGAACTTGCACTATCCTACGGCGGTTCCCATTTTTACACATATCACAAATTATTTTCAGCCAAATGCGCAATCCGGGTGGCCCAATGGAACCAATGTCCTTACTGGGGAGCACTAGATAACGAACTCCACAACAGGGTGTTTTTAGGCTGCCGCAACATCACTTGCGCAGTCTGCCGGTCTATTTCCCACTCCACCATCATCTGCCCTTTCATTAACCCATCCATCCCCCCCTGCCCCGAACCATCCCAGCCCAAATCCACCAGCTACGTACCATGCACCACAAACATCCCTTACAACCCCCCCTCCCCTACTTCGCCACCGCCTTTCTTCCTCTGAAAGCCAGGTCTGCGCCAGCTTCAACGCCGGCAGATGCTCGCGCCAAAGATGCCGTTTCATGCACGTCTGCAATTATTGCGGCGACGCTCACGCCGCGCATAATCTGTCCGGTATCCAAAGCCGCCAATAAAAATTCTAAAAGATACCTAACGACTCCTGTAAATACTTTTCGCTTATCTTCAGAACTAGTCCATCACCCTGACCCGCATTTTACTAAATACTTATTGTCAGGTCTCTCACACGGCTTTCACCCCGCGTGGAAACCTCCCTCTGAAAGCCTCATCTGCCCCAATCTCCAGTCCGCTCTCACCGAACCCGAAACAGTCGATATCCTAATTAAAAAAGAAATAGAAGCAAACTTCATGATCGGCCCCTTCCCCGCTCCCCCCTTCAACATCTTCCGCGTCAGCCCCATCGGCGTAGCTACCAGAAAATTTTCAGGTAAAAAACGCCTCATAATCAATCTTTCATCACCGCATAATTCCCCATTCCCAAGCATTAACAGCCTCATTCCGCTCGAAGAGTTTTCTCTCCACTACCATGACATCGACCAAGCCATCACCCTGATCAAAGACCCTGATACTCCCCACCCCAGTACCTCCCTTTTCAGAACTGATATTCCCATAAATCATCCCTTGAAACCTCTCCTCGAAGCTTCCCTCAATTCAATTCTCCAAGCGGTCTCCCCCAGGACCCTCCAGTCATACCTAACAGCATGGAAAAGCTTTAAAACTTTTCATTCCACTTATAACCTGCCATTCCCCGCCTTTTCCCTACTGGCCATCACCTCATTCATCTCCCACCTCAACAAACAAAAAACTCCAAATTAGTTCCATCAAAGGTTACCTAAGCGGATTACAATTTTTATGGATTACAAACTTTATACGGTTCCCTTCTGCCCATATAGCCAATTCTCAGACCTCCTACTCATCAAAGGTATCCAAAAAACCAATCCCACCCGCCCATAACTTTAAAAATGTTGACCAAATGCATTTCCACCCTCCGCAGAGGCTACCATTCCGTCCACACCGCCCGCACACTAGACGCCATGTTTATCCTGGCCTTCTTCGGCTTTCTCAGATGCTCTGAGCTCACCATCTCATCCAGTTTCGACCCAGCCATCCACCCCACCATCTCAGATCTAGCGGTGCTGGACGACGAAACCATCTCTTACATCATTAAGCAAAGTAAGACAGACCAAACAAAGAAAGGCCACTTCGTATACATTTTCAACCTCCAATCGCCCATATTACCAAACCCTCCTAGCTTTCCTCAACCTCAGGAAATCACAGTCCAAACTCCCATCCGACCCCCTTTTTACAGACGACTCCAACCGCCCCGTCACTCGCTTCTGGTTCCAAAAGCACCTCAAGGCAGTCCTGCTCCTATCAGGTACCCCAGCCGAAAACTTTTCCAGCCATTCATTCCGAATAGGCGCAGCAACCACAGCGGCCCATAAAGGCCTTTCCCAACAGCAGATCCAAGAACTCGGTCGCTGGTCGTCAGAAGCTTTCAAAAGCTATATTCGATCAGACCGCTCCCACATCAAGGAAGCCCACCAGACCCTAATCGGCCATCCCCTTTAAATACACCTCCGAAACCCCATAGCAACCTCCCCTCCCCGTCACCCTCCCACACATTGGCAGCAGAAATCAAGTCATTACTACAAAAACAGGCCATAGAAGTGGTACATGGCCCAGACCAGTTAAACGTTGTTTTTTTTCAGGTACTTCCTGATTCCAAAAAAGGATGGGGGAATCCGACCAATTTTAGACTTGAGGGACCTCAATGTCTTTCTAAAGCGTCTACCTTTTCACATACTACGAGTAGCAGATGTTATACGGGCAGTGAACAGAAACAATTGGTTCATTACTATAGACCTGAGGGATGCCTACTACCACATTCCAATTGTGACACATCACAGGAGGTTCCTTCGTTTTCATGTCAAAGGAGTGACACCAATTCAGAGTTCTTCCTTTCGGCTTAGCCCTGGCACCCAGAAATTTTACCGAATGTGTGCGAGTTGCACTGTGTTCCTGTGGCACAGTGGTTAGAGCATTGCGTTAGCAGCGCAAAGGTTGTGGGTTCGATTCCCGGGGAACACATGTACTGACAAAAAATGTATAACATGAATGCAATTGTAAGTCGCTTTGGATAAAAGCGTCTGCTAAATGCATGAATGTAAATGTAAAATGTAAATGTAGAACCTTTACAGCGACAAGGCATGCGTATCCTCCCTTACCTCGACGATTGGTCGAAAAGGAAAAGGAAATTGTCCCACATGATTGCACATGTGGAGCATGGTTTGTCGTGCTCCACAATTAGTGGAAAGCATGGAAGTGTATGTGGCAGCATTGTCTGCATACAGAGGACCGGTGGAAGGAATGTCCTTAGGTATCATCATTTAATTAGAAAGTTTCTTAAAGGTGTTAGCCGACTGCCACCCAGTCGCAAAGCAATGGTTCCACAATGGGATCTAAATTTGGTTTTGAGTAGCCTCTCCTGCACACCATTTGAGCCGTTAACGGATTCTGCTATTAAGTGGCTTTCCCTCAATTCAGCTTTCTTGTTGGCCATAGCCACTGCACGACGTGTTAGTGAGTTGCATGCACTGTCAGTCATCCCACAGTGTTTACGATGGGGACTTGAATGTAAACAGGCCACGCGGTGGCCAAACCCAGCATTCCTTCCAAAGGTATTGTCACCACAATACATCAACAAGCCAATAATAATATCTGCTTTTACAGACGACCGCAGATCAGTCCTGTGTCCAGTCAGGGCTCTTCAGCAGTATGTGGAAGTGACCGCAGCCTGGAGGGCCACTGATCAGTTGTTTGTGTGTCATGGTGATCACCGGAAGGGTACAACGGTGTCTAAGGATAGACTATCTCACTGGGTGAGAGAGGTAATTGTGCATGCTTATGCTAATGCAGGCCATGAACTTCCAGCATCTGTGAAATGCCATTAGGTGCGTGCAGTTGCCACCTCCTGGGCAGCCCTGCGTGGTGTGCAGCTATCTGACATCTTTGATGCAGTAACATGGAAGACCCCATCTACTTTTGCCAGATTTTACAGGCTTAATGTGGTTTCAATGCGTCCAGTGTGTTCTGTGATGCTCACAAATGATTCTTAAGTCAAATAAAAAATAAATTCAGCATTTACAATGTGTCTGTTGCATACATTACTCTGAGACATTGGTGTATAAATTACAGACAATTCTTGTTATTGCCATGTTGTTGCAAGTTGTACTTGATAAGTGGGGAAACCCTCGTGACTGGTTTTGTATGCGGCCTCCACTAGGTAACTTAAGATACCGCTCTGGCGGTCCGGAATGAAAGGAACTAGAACTGGAGGTTACGTATGTAAGCTGGCGGAAATTTTTGGTTTTAAGGGCTATCTACCCCATCCCCTTAGCCCTACCCCTTGATCAAAATGAGAATTGGGACAGCCCTTACTCTCACGTGAACGCACAAAACTAAGGGGAAGGGGTAAGGAGAAGGGGTAAGACAGAGAAATGGGATTCACCCTAAAAGTTTAAAATAGGATAATAGAACTCTGGAGTTCTGGAGATCCAAGATTTTGTAACATAAGTGTAATTTTTTGTGTAACATGACAACACGTTTTAATCATATTTTTTACGCTACAGTTGTGTATTGTTTGGGAATTTGTTGTATTTTTTATTTGAATTGGCAAATGTAATAATGTTTGTACAGGCATATAACAGGGCTTATTAAACTAATGTCAAATTCACTTTAAAGATGTCAGTTTCTCAGTTGGCTATAATTCATAATGTAAACATTAGAATGGGCCAGTAGAACATTGCTGCCATCTACTGGAAATACAACACTTTTCTAATTTATTTTGAAGATTGAACCGTACAGCCTACTGTATGCTGCTAATACAGTTTTGTGCAGGGATACCAGATGTGAATATTCTTGATGTTTAATTGTGTTTAATTTATAAATTGACTTAGGCAGCACCTATATTTTTATAGTTTCACTGGAAACAATTTAAAATAAGGTTAATTGTCAATAACTAACACTTACAAAATAATAAATACTGTTACAAATGTATTGTTCATTGTTAGTTCAAGTTGGTTTATATTCACTAATATGAGGCAAGAGACACTGGGTAAAATCTTGCCTAGGGTAGCAAATTGGCCAGGGCCGGCCCAGGGTAGAACTAATTAGTGAAATCAGCTGGCTGAGTTCATGAGTGGAATAAACATAATCAGAGGACTTTTACTTTCTGACCCCTGGACTTTCCACCTCTGCTAAAATGCAAGACTTTTATTCAAAATAATGGATGATAATGTGATGTTTGTATCAGCTGTTTGGACTCTCATTCTGATGGCACCTATTCACTGCAGAGAATCCATTGATGAGCAAGTGATGCACAGAACCTGATTTTACCAAGTGCGGCATGTTATGTTGACCCAGGAACAACATTGTTATTAACCAATCAGATTTGAAGAACAAGTTTATAATTTTTGTGAAATTTAGGCTTGTAATCTGTGTTTTTTGCTTGTACATCAGTGTCATTCATCTATCATTTCCTCTGATTTTAGGGATTACTCATGGTTAAGGTTAGGTTTAGGTGTAGGGAAATAGTCTAGATTAAATTTTTGGATTAAAATGTTGTTCCAGGGTCAACAACATATGTTGACCCAGGAACACATCTAACTCAGCAGAATCAGGATGTGCCAAGTGATGCAATGCCACATTTCTCAAAATCTGTTCTGATGAAGAAACAAACTTGCCTACACCTTTCATTGTTGGGTGAAGTATTCCTCTTAGATCATTTTTTCTGAGCATTACATACTTACTCATATTTGCTCATATTTGAGCTTGTAAATTTATAGATCAAGTAATGACTTCTATAAGTCTTTGCCCATTTTTCAACTTTAACTTCAGAAAAAAGTGTGACATTGATTTGTACAGTATGTTTCTATCACTTTATACAACATAAGAAGCACAAGAAAAGACGTTGATGACCAATCTTTCCTCTTCACTGAGTTCAATCATGTCCAAACAAGAGGAGAACCTACAAAAGCTGGGTGAGATTTCACATTTGTGTTATTATGTACATTTATATTTTCAGAAACCAACACGAGAATATGAGTTGTTTAAATAAATCAAACCTTTCATCTCAACAGAGCGTCAGGATGCGTCACAGACTGAAGTAAAGAATATGATGGTCGGTTTGAGTTCTGCAGTATCAGCGCTGACATCCAAACTGAATGAAGCAGGTCTGCAAATGTTTTCATTTAAATCTTTTCAAAGATCTTCATTGTTTAACAATCAAATATAATTTTTTCCCTTCACAGTTGGCAACCTGGACCAGAAACAGACTGAAGCAAATAAATTACTAGACAGTTTGAGCTCATCTGTTACTTCTCTACAGTCTGATCAACAAAATAAGCAACACGACTTTGGTAAGACAGAAACGTGAAACACGAATGTGTACTTAAATGTTTTTGTATTGAATATGTTTTAAAAATGATTATTTCTGCACCCAGGAAACTCAAGGAAAGTAATAGGTCATAAATATATCTAATGAACATGATTCATCTGGATGCATGTGAGCTCAGAAAGCTCAATCCTAAATTGAGCCGCATTCAAATCTCAGCATTGTTTTCTGACTGATTAGAAACATGTTTAAATATAATTCCAAGGAATTTCAATTGCAAGGAATAAAAAAAAGTACAAAATATTAACATTTAAAATTCAGTGAAGTAAGTGTAAATAGTAAAAAGGGGATTCTTTAACATTATACAATAAGATTTAAATGTTTACATTAGCTACATTAACTAACAATGAACAATACTTCTACACCGTTTATTAATATAAGATAATCTAAATCTCATCATTTACTAATACATTTTTAAGATCAAAAGTTGCATCTGTTAATATTAGTGCATGCACTGTGAACTAACAATAACACGAACAGCTTAATAAATTCTGTAAATATATATTTATTATTTACTCATTATTAGTTCATATTGGTTAATACAATAACTAATGTGAAAAAATAAGAGCTCACAGTAAAGTTTAATGAACACAGTATGCAAAGTTGCTATGTGGATGTTAATATAATACAACTGATTATGTTTTAATGTTATGTTTTTTATATATTTTCTCATTTATCAAGTCTTTATTGCACTGCACACAGTGATTTTATTAATACTCCGTATTTGTGGCTTGTGTCTCATGTTAAAGAGTCTCTGTCGAGCTCACTGAGGGACCTGAAGAGTTCAGTTTCAGATCTCACATCTTCTTTCACATCTCTTTCTTCTCAACTATCAGTCACCAGTGAGTAAACCTTACATTATATGTGCAATACAGCCCTCGGTTCAATAACAGTCCAGTGAACATGCACACTTCTAGTTCAGAGTGCAGAATGTTTCACAAACTGATGTGAAGAGTTTAATGAACAGTTTGAGTTCTTCAGTGTCAGTAATGATGCCGTGTGCAAATCTTTTAATAACTTCACATTAATATGATTATCTGTGGATTTTTAAAACTTTTGCTCCCAGTTAACAAGCAGGACCAGATACAGAATGAAACAGAAAGATCACTGGACAGTTTGAAGTCGTCAATACAGACTGATCAACAAAACAAACAACATAGCTTCGGTAAAAACATTTAAACAGCTATTGAAATATAGAAGCATGAATACATGAGTGTGCACAGAATAATGGGTTTCAAATAATCGTTTCATGCAAAAAAATAAAAATCACTGTAATCTCCTATGTGCACAGTAATCTTGCTGATACTTTATTCATGGCTTTTGTCTCATGTTAAAGAGTCTCTGTCGAGCTCACTGGGGACCTGAAGAGTTCAGTCTCGGATCTAACTTCATCTGTCGCATCTCTTTCTTCTCAACTATCAGTCACCAGTGAGTAGACCTTACATTATATGTGCAATACAGCACTTGGTTCAAAAACACTATAGTCAGGGTGTGAATTAAGAGTGAGGTGGTTTGAACCCCTCCATCAAAACAAAACTTGAACTAAGTCAATATATTTCATCATTTGTTTAATTAGTCCTGTTTGAATGAAACAAGCTTTGAAGGAATAGTTAACCTACAAATGAAACTGAAAATGTACTCACCCCTCATGCCATCCAAGATGTAGAGGAGTTTGTTTCTTCATCAGATTTGGAGAAATTAAGCATTACATCACTTGCTCAGCAATGGATGCTCTTCAGTGAATGGGTGCCGTCAGAATGAGAGTCCAAACAGCTGATAAAAACATCTCAATAATCCACAAGTATTCCACACCACTCTAGTCCACCAGTTAACATCTGGAGAAGACAAAAGCTGTGTCTTAGTAAGAAACAAATCAATTATTAATACATTTTTAAATTCAAACCATCACTTCTGGCCATAATATGAGTCCATAATCCAATTATATTGAATTCTCCAGAGAAAAAAGTCCTCTCCTCTCATCAGGATCAGGAGAGAAATCACAGATCAAGCATCATTTAAAAGCATGTAATGAATCTATGAAGCTATTATTTCAGCTTTGGAGAATCATTAATTACAGATACAATATTGCTTTGATTAAAGTGATATTAATCTTTAACTTATGATTTATACTTTATTAACTACTCGTACAGCGACCATTAACATCAGTATATCTTTAACAATTTAGTTTATCTTGCATTAGTGGCCAACAATACTACAAAATAAAGGGTTTTATACCATTTGAGCTAGGTAACGTAATCTTGGCAAATAGTTTGAACTAGAGAATCACACATCCCAAGACATAATTCTTTATAAATGAAACAAGGTTTATTTGTTAACTGTTATCCTACAATACATGGACTAACTTCATAAAACACAAAAACAACACATAACATACACACACACATTCTAAGTTTGCGGGTAACGTTAGAAGAAAGTTTAAAGTAGCACTCTTTTCTATCTCATAACTGTAACTAAAAGAAGATCACGAACCGAGACTTTGCTATGTTTCTACGTACAGATCAATTCACCAGTTCAGTAAGAATAGAGATTTTGTTCGATTTACTTGCTTTACGTTGGGCTGACCGAAGATCTTTTTTCCGTCCCACGTGTTTCCTTCGTGTTTCCTGGAAATCTCCGATGGCTTACGTCGCTCCTGCGTGACGTCACTGGGGAAGCCCTCTTGCGATTGGCGGTCTCGGTTTCTCAACGCGGAAGCTGTTGAGCTGTTCGATTCGAGTTGTTATTACTTTGACGAAGTGTTGAATGCTTTTAGATGGTGTCTTCAGCCTGATGGTAAGGCGGTGGTCCAGCGCGACCAACTTCCGACTTATTTTCTTTACTGTCACCAATTTCACCTCCGTCCGCAGATCGCCAAATCAATTGCGGCGAATTTTCCGTCACTTAAAAAAATTCAGCCAACAATCCGTCACGCATTCTGTCTTTTACAGAATTCAATATCGCCTTCAATCGCTACACGGAAGTCATATGCACCACTTTTCCTCACAGGAGAGCCAGCGAGCTCGGCGACTATCTCGCAATAGTCGCCGAACTTGCACTATCCTACGGCGGTTCCCATTTTACACATATCACAAATTATTTTCAGCCAAATGCGCAATCCGGTGGCCCAATGGAACCAATGTCCTTACTGGGAGCACTAGATAATGAACTCCACAACAGGGTGTTTTAGGCTGCCGCAGAACATCACTTGCGCAGTCTGCCGGTCTATTTCCCACTCCACCATCATCTGCCCTTTCATTAACCCATCCATCCCCCCCTGCCCCGAACCATCCCAGCCCAAATCCACCAGCTACGTACCATGCACCACAAACATCCCTTACAACCCCCCCCTCCCCTACTTCGCCACCGCCTTTCTTCCTCTGAAAGCCAGGTCTGCGCCAGCTTCAACGCTGGCAGATGCTCGCGCCAAAGATGCCGTTTCATGCACGTCTGCAATTTTTGCGGCGGCGCTCACGCTCGCATAATCTGTCCGGTATCCAAAGCCGCCAATAAAAATTCTAAAAGATACCTAACGACTCCTGTAAATACTTTTCGCTTATCTTCAGAACTAGTCCATCACCCTGACCCGCATTTTACTAAATGCTTATTGTCAGGTCTCTCACACGGCTTTCACCCTGGCGTGGGAAACCTCCCCTCTGAAAGCCTCATCTGCCCCAATCTCCAGTCCGCTCTCACCGAACCCGAAACAGTCGATATCCTAATTAAAAAAGAAATAGAAGCAAACTTCATGATCGGCCCCTTCCCCGCTCCCCCCTTCAACATCTTCCGCGTCAGCCCCATCGGCGTAGCTACCAGAAAATTTTCAGGTAAAAAACGCCTCATAATCGATCTTTCATCACCGCATAATTCCCCATTCCCAAGCATTAACAGCCTCATTCCGCTCGAAGAGTTTTCTCTCCACTACCATGACATCGACCAAGCCATCACCCTGATCAAAGACCCTGATACTCCCCACCCCAGTACCTCCCTTTTCAGAACTGATATTCCCATAAATCATCCCTTGAAACCTCTCCTCGAAGCTTCCCTCAATTCAATTCTCCAAGCGGTCTCCCCCAGGACCCTCCAGTCATACCTAACAGCATGGAAAAGCTTTAAAACTTTTAATTCCACTTATAACCTGCCATTCCCCGCCTTTTCCCTACTGGCCATCACCTCATTCATCTCCCACCTCAACATAAACAAAAAACTCCAAATTAGTTCCATCAAAGGTTACCTAAGCGGATTACAATTTTTTGCGGATTACAAACTTTTATACGGTTCCCCTTCTGCCCATATAGCCAATTCTCAGACCTCCCTACTCATCAAAGGTATCAAAAAAACCAATCCCACCCGCCCATAACTTTAAAAATGTTGACCAAATGCATTTCCACCCTCCGCAGAGGCTACCATTCCGTCCACACCGCCCGCACACTAGACGCCATGTTTATCCTGGCCTTCTTCGGCTTTCTCAGATGCTCTGAGCTCACCATCTCATCCAGTTTCGACCCAGCCATCCACCCCACCATCTCAGATCTAGCGGTGCTGGACGACGAAACCATCTCTTACATCATTAAGCAAAGTAAGACAGACCAAACAAAGAAAGGCCACTTCGTATACATTTTCAACCTCCAATCGCCCATATTAGCTAGCTTTCCTCAACCTCAGGAAATCACAGTCCAAACTCCCATCCGACCCCCTTTTTACAGACGACTCCAACCGCCCCGTCACTCACTTCTGGTTCCAAAAGCACCTCAAGGCAGTCCTGCTCCTATCAGGTACCCCAGCCAAAAACTTTTCCAGCCATTCATTCCGAATAGGCGCAGCAACCACAGCGGCCCATAAAGGCCTTTCCCAACAGCAGATCCAAGAACTCGGTCACTGGTCGTCAGAAGCTTTCAAAAGCTATATTCGATCAGACCGCTCCCACATCAAGGAAGCCCACCAGACCCTAATCGGCCATCCCTTTAAATACACCTCCGAAACCCCATGCAACCTCCCGACACGAGCTCGAGCCCTCTCCTCGGACAGCACGCCAAATATGCATACCGTTTATTCAGTTCATTATTATGTAAGTGTGAACTCGTGAATGGGGCTCTTCAGCATCATACCTGAGGGTACACAGTCAGCGGTGGGATGTTTTCTTCCTCAACACTTGAAGTGCTGGAAGGCAATAACAGCAGATATGTGGCTGTTAAAACACCCTATCAACAGGATACAAGTTGCAGTTTCACCGTCGACCACCTCCAAATACCGGGGTTCGCCCCACATTGATACGGAATCCAAAGCATCTGATCACATTGGCAGCAGAAATCAAGTCATTACTACAAAAACAGGCCATAGAAGTGGTACATGGCCCAGACCAGTTAAACGTTTTTTTTTTCAGGTACTTCCTGATTCCAAAAAAGGATGGAGGAATCCGACCAATTTTAGACTTGAGGGACCTCAATGTCTTTCTAAAGCGTCTACCTTTTCACATACTACGAGTAGCAGATGTTATACGGGCAGTGAACAGAAACAATTGGTTCATTACTATAGACCTGAGGGATGCCTACTACCACATTCCAATTGTGACACATCACAGGAGGTTCCTTCGTTTTCATGTCAAAGGAGTGACACCAATTGAGAGTTCTTCCTTTCGGCTTAGCCCTGGCACCCAGAACTTTTACCGAATGTGTGCGAGTTGCACTGTGTTCCTGTGGCACAGTGGTTAGAGCATTGCGTTAGCAGCGCAAAGGTTGTGGGTTCGATTCCCGGGGAACACATGTACTGACAAAAAATGTATAACATGAATGCAATTGTAAGTCGCTTTGGATAAAAGCGTCTGCTAAATGCAAAAATGTAAATGTAGAACCTTTACAGCGACAAGGCATGCGTATCCTCCCTTACCTCGACGATTGGTCGAAAAGGAAAAGGAAATTGTCCCACATGATTGCACATGTGGAGCATGGTTTGTCGTGCTCCACAATTAGTGGACAGCATGGAAGTGTATGTGGCAGCATTGTCTGCATACAGAGGACCAGTGGAAGGAATGTCCTTAGGTATCATCATTTAATTAGAAAGTTTCTTAAAGGTGTTAGCCGACTGCCACCCAGTCGCAGCAATGGTTCCACAATGGGATCTAAATTTGGTTTTGAGTAGCCTCTCCTGCACACCATTTGAGCCGTTAACGGATTCTGCTATTAAGTGGCTTTCCCTCAAGTCCGCTTTCTTGTTGGCCATAGCCACTGACGTGTTAGTGAGTTGCATGCACTGTCAGTCATCCCACAGTGTTTCGATGGGGACTTGAATGTAAACAGGCGCACGCGGTGGCCAAACCCAGCATTCCTTCCAAAGGTATTGTCACCACAATACGTCAACAAGCCAATAATAATATCTGCTTTTACAGACGACCGCAGATCAGTCCTGTGTCCAGTCAGGGCTCTTCGGCAGTATGTGGAAGTGACCGCAGCCTGGAGGGCCACTGATCAGTTGTTTGTGTGTCATGGGGATCACCGGAAGGGTACAACGGTGTCTAAGGATAGACTATCTCACTGGGTGAGAGAGGTAATTGTGCATGCTTATGCTAATGCAGGCCATGAACTTCCAGCATCTGTGAGATGCCATTCGGTGCGTGCAGTTGCCACCTCCTGGGCAGCCCTGCGTGGTGTGCAGCTATCTGACATCTTTGATGCAGTAACATGGAAGACCCCATCTACTTTTGCCAGATTTTACAGGCTTAATGTGGTTTCAATGCGTCCAGTGTGTTCTGTGATGCTCACAAATGATTCTTAAGTCAAATAAAAAATAAATTCAGCATTTACAATGTGTCTGTTGCATACATTACTCTGAGACATTGGTGTATAAATTACAGACAATTCTTGTTATTGCCATGTTGTTGCAAGTTGTACTTGATAAGTGGGGAAACCCTCATGACTGGTTTTGTATGCGGCCTCCACTAGGTAACTTAAGATACCGCTCTGGCGGTCCGGAATGAAAGGAACTAGAACTGGAGGTTACGTATGTAAGCTCGCGGAAATTTTTGGTTTTAAGGGCTATCTACCCCATCCCCTTAGCCCTACCCCTTGATCAAAATGAGAATAGGGACAGCCCTTACTCTCACGTGAACGCACAAAATTAAGGGGAAGGGGTAAGGAGAAGGGGTAAGACAGAGAAATGGGTTTCACCCTAAAAGTTTAAAATAGGATAATAGAACTCTGGAGTTCTGGAGATCCAAGATTTTGTAACATAAGTGTAATTTTTTGTGTAACATGACAACACGTTTTAATCATATTTTTTACGCTACAGTTGTGTATTGTTTGGGAATTTGTTGTATTTTTTATTTGAATTGGCAAATGTAATAATGTTTGTACAGGCATATAACAGGGCTTATTAAACTAATGTCAAATTCACTTTAAAGATGTCAGTTTCTCAGTTGGCTATAATTCATAATGTAAACATTAGAATGGGCCAGTAGAACATTGCTGCCATCTACTGGAAATACAACACTTTTCTAATTTATTTTGAAGATTGAACCGTACAGCCTACTGTATGCTGCTAATACAGTTTTGTGCAGGGATACCAGATGTGAATATTCTTGATGTTTAATTGTGTTTAATTTATAAATTGACTTAGGCAGCACCTATATTTTTATAGTTTCACTGGAAACAATTTAAAATAAGGTTAATTGTCAATAACTAACACTTACAAAATAATAAATACTGTTACAAATGTATTGTTCATTGTTAGTTCAAGTTGGTTTATATTCACTAATATGAGGCAAGAGACACTGGGTAAAATCTTGCCTAGGGTAGCAAATTGGCCAGGGCCGGCCCAGGGGGTAGAACTAATTAGTGAAATCAGCTGGCTGAGTTCATGAGTGGAATAAACATAATCAGAGGACTTTTACTTTCTGACCCCTGGACTTTCCACCTCTGCTAAAATGCAAGACTTTTATTCAAAATAATGGATGATAATGTGATGTTTGTATCAGCTGTTTGGACTCTCATTCTGATGGCACCTATTCACTGCAGAGAATCCATTGATGAGCAAGTGATGCACAGAACCTGATTTTACCAAGTGCGGCATGTTATGTTGACCCAGGAACAACATTGTTATTAACCAATCAGATTTGAAGAACAAGTTTATAATTTTTGTGAAATTTAGGCTTGTAATCTGTGTTTTTTGCTTGTACATCAGTGTCATTCATCTATCATTTCCTCTGATTTTAGGGATTACTCATGGTTAAGGTTAGGTTTAGGTGTAGGGAAATAGTCTAGATTAAATTTTTGGATTAAAATGTTGTTCCAGGGTCAACAACATATGTTGACCCAGGAACACATCTAACTCAGCAAAATCAGGATGTGCCAAGTGATGCAATGCCACATTTCTCAAAATCTGTTCTGATGAAGAAACAAACTTGCCTACACCTTTCATTGTTGGGTGAAGTATTCCTCTTAGATCATTTTTTCTGAGCATTACATACTTACTCATATTTGCTCATATTTGAGCTTGTAAATTTATAGATCAAGTAATGACTTCTATAAGTCTTTGCCCATTTTCAACTTTAACTTCAGAAAAAGTGTGACATTGATTTGTACAGTATGTTTCTATCACTTTATACAACATAAGAAGCACAAGAAAAGACGTTGATGACCAATCTTTCCTCTTCACTGAGTTCAATCATGTCCAAACAAGAGGAGAACCTACAAAAGCTGGGTGAGATTTCACATTTGTGTTATTATGTACATTTATATTTTCAGAAACCAACACGAGAATATGAGTTGTTTAAATAAATCAAACCTTTCATCTCAACAGAGCGTCAGGATGCGTCACAGACTGAAGTTAATAATTCGATGGTCGGTTTGAGTTCTGCAGTATCAGCGCTGACATCCAAACTGAATGAAGCAGGTCTGCAAATGTTTTCATTTAAATCTTTTCAAAGATCTTCATTGTTTAACAATCAAATATAATTTTTTCCCTTCACAGTTGGCAACCTGGACCAGAAACAGACTGAAGCAAATAAATTACTAGACAGTTTGAGCTCATCTGTTACTTCTCTACAGTCTGATCAACAAAATAAGCAACACGACTTTGGTAAGACAGAAACGTGAAAAATGAATGTGTACTTAAATGTTTTTGTATTGAATATGTTTTAAAAATGATTATTTCTGCACCCAGGAAACTCAAGGAAAGTAATAGGTCATAAATATATCTAATGAACATGATTCATCTGGATGCATGTGAGCTCAGAAAGCTCAATCCTAAATTGAGCCGCATTCAAATCTCAGCATTGTTTTCTGACTGATTAGAAACATGTTTGAATATAATTCCAAGGAATTTCAATTGCAAGGAATAAAAAAAAGTACAAAATATTAACATTTAAAATTCAGTGAAGTAAGTGTAAATAGTAAAAGGGATTCTTTAACATTATACAATAAGATTTAAATGTTTACATTAGCTACATTAACTAACAATGAACAATACTTCTACACCGTTTATTAATATAAGATAATCTAAATCTCATCATTTACTAATACATTTTTAAGATCAAAAGTTGCATCTGTTAATATTAGTGCATGCACTGTGAACTAACAATAACACGAACAGCTTAATAAATTCTGTAAATATATATTTATTATTTACTCATTATTAGTTCATATTGGTTAATACAATAACTAATGTGAAAAATAAGAGCTCACAGTAAAGTTTAATGAACACAGTATGCAAAGTTGCTATGTGGATGTTAATATAATACAACTGATTATGTTTTAATGTTATGTTTTTTATATATTTTCTCATTTATCAAGTCTTTATTGCACTGCACACAGTGATTTTATTAATACTCCGTATTTGTGGCTTGTGTCTCATGTTAAAGAGTCTCTGTCGAGCTCACTGAGGGACCTGAAGAGTTCAGTTTCAGATCTCACATCTTCTTTCACATCTCTTTCTTCTCAACTATCAGTCACCAGTGAGTAAACCTTACATTATATGTGCAATACAGCCCTCGGTTCAATAACAGTCCAGTGAACATGCACACTTCTAGTTCAGAGTGCAGAATGTTTCACAAACTGATGTGAAGAGTTTAATGAACAGTTTGAGTTCTTCAGTGTCAGTAATGATGCCGGTGTGCAAATCTTTTAATAACTTCACATTAATATGATTATCTGTGGATTTTTAAAACGTTTTGCTCCCAGTTAACAAGCAGGACCAGATACAGAATGAAACAGAAAGATCACTGGACAGTTTGAAGTCGTCAATACAGACTGATCAACAAAACAAACAACATAGCTTCGGTAAAAACATTTAAACAGCTATTGAAATATAGAAGCATGAATACATGAGTGTGCACAGAATAATGGGTTTCAAATAATCGTTTCATGCAAAAAAAAAAAAAATCACTGTAATCTCCTATGTGCACAGTAATCTTGCTGATACTTTATTCATGGCTTTTGTCTCATGTTAAAGAGTCTCTGTCGAGCTCACTGAGGGACCTGAAGAGTTCAGTCTCGGATCTAACTTCATCTGTCACATCTCTTTCTTCTCAACTATCAGTCACCAGTGAGTAGACCTTACATTATATGTGCAATACAGCACTTGGTTCAAAAACACTATAGTCAGGGTGTGAATTAAGAGTGAGGTGGTTTGAACCCCTCCATCAAAACAAAACTTGAACTAAGTCAATATATTTCATCATTTGTTTAATTAGTCCTGTTTGAATGAAACAAGCTTTGAAGGAATAGTTAACCTACAAATGAAACTGAAAATGTACTCACCCCTCATGCCATCCAAGATGTAGAGGAGTTTGTTTCTTCATCAGATTTGGAGAAATTAAGCATTACATCACTTGCTCAGCAATGGATGCTCTTCAGTGAATGGGTGCCGTCAGAATGAGAGTCCAAACAGCTGATAAAACATCTCAATAATCCACAAGTATTCCACACCACTCTAGTCCACCAGTTAACATCTGGAGAAGACAAAAGCTTTGTCTTAGTAAGAAACAAATCAATTATTAATACATTTTTAAATTCAAACCATCACTTCTGGCAATAATATGAGTCCATAATCCAATTATATTGAATTCTCCAGAGAAAAAAGTCCTCTCCTCTCATCAGGATCAGGAGAGAAATCACAGATCAAGCATCATTTAAAAGCATGTAATGAATCTATGAAGCTATTATTTCAGCTTTGGAGAATCATTAATTACAGATACAATATTGCTTTGATTAAAGTGATATTAATCTTTAACTTATGATTTATACTTTATTAACTACTCGTACAGCGACCATTAACATCAGTATATCTTTAACAATTTAGTTTATCTTGCATTAGTGGCCAACAATACTACAAAATAAAGGGTTTTATACCATTTGAGCTAGGTAACGTAATCTTGGCAAATAGTTTGAACTAGAGAATCACACATCCCAAGACATAATTCTTTATAAATGAAACAAGGTTTATTTGTTAACTGTTATCCTACAATACATGGACTAACTTAATAAAACACAAAAACAACACATAACATACACACACACATTCTAAGTTTGCGGGTAACGTTAGAAGAAAGTTTAAAGTAGCACTCTTTTCTATCTCATAACTGTAACTAAAAGAAGATCACGAACCGAGACTTTGCTATGTTTCTACGTACAGATCAATTCACCAGTTCAGTAAGAATAGAGATTTTGTTCGATTTACTTGCTTTACGTTGGGCTGACCGAAGATCTTTTTTCCGTCCCACGTGTTTCCTTCGTGTTTCCTGGAAATCTCCGATGGCTTACGCCGCTCCCGCGTGGACGTCACTGGGGAAGCCCTCTTGCGATTGGCGGTCTCGGTTTCTCAACGCGAAGCTGTTGAGCTGTTCGATTCGAGTTGTTATTACTTTGACGAAGTGTTGAATGCTTTTAGATGGTGTCTTCAGCCTGATGGTAAGGCGGTGGTCCAGCGACCAGCTTCGACTTATTTTCTTTACTGTCACCAATTTCACCTCCGTCCGCAGATCGCCAAATCAATTGCGGCGAATTTTCCGTCACTTAAAAAATTCAGCCAACAATCCGTCACGCATTCTGTCTTTACAGAATTCAATATCGCCTTCAATCGCTACACGGAAGTCATATGCACCACTTTTCCTCACAGGAGACGCGAGCTCGGCGACTATCTCGCAATAGTCGCCGAACTAGCACTATCCTACGGCGGTTACCATTTTTACACATATCACAAATTATTTTCAGCCAAATGCGCAATCCGGGTGGCCCAATGGAACCAATGTCCTTACTGGGGAGCACTAGATAACGAACTCCACAACAGGGTGTTTTTAGGCTGCCGCAACATCACTTGCGCAGTCTGCCGGTCTATTTCCCACTCCACCATCATCTGCCCTTTCATTAACCCATCCATCCCCCTGCCCCAACCATCCCAGCCCAAATCCACCAGCTACCATGCACCACAAACATCCTTACAACCCTCCTCCCCTACTTGCCACCACCTTTCTTCCTCTGAAAGCCAGGTCTGCGCCAGCTTCAACGCCGGCAGATGCTCGCGCCAAAGATGCCGTTTCATGCACGTCTGCAATTTTTGCGGCGGCGCTCACGCTCGCATAATCTGTCCGGTATCCAAAGCCGCTGTTGTGAACTCTGTTCTTCTAAAGTGTAGAAAACTCAGAAGAGAAGACCAGGAGACTTCGGATTGGATCGTCAGCAGAATTTCTTTATTCTATGACATGTCTTGTTATCTGTAGTCATCGAAAATCTCATCTAATGTAATTTTTACAGGGTATTCTTATAGGCAGAATTGGAGGAGGGACTTTTGGAGACAAAACATCAAATAAAACAAGCATCTGAGGGAGGCGTTAGTTGGTTGCTACACTTCCCTTCCCGTGGTTCTAATACACTAATCCACGAATTCACGTCTGGGCCAGGACAAAGCCATTTGCAGATCAAAGGTTGAATCTCTCAGTAGTCTGACTCATTGATCTTACCATTATCATAGAAACAAAAGGCTCAGCTGTCTCAAGCTCAAATGGTCAGGAAGTGTATCTAAATTAAACATTTAAGATAAAATTTGTAATCTTTCAATTCCCCCTTTGAGAGTTCTAATAACTCTCACAAAATACAAATTTAGACACTTAAAAGTTAATTCTTGTAACTTGTAATCGTTACAGGCACATAGTACATGTTCTGTGTTGCTTATATGTAATTGCATGCTGACACAGAAACAAAACATGCAATTCGGGTCCGTGAAGTTCTTACGGGTAATCATCTTTTCTGGTTGGAACTGTCATTTCCTTGTGAGAGCCGGGAGTCATTTGCTGACAGAAACACTTGATACTGTGGATGCATAGATAGTACACAAGTAGGAGAAACAACAGCAGAATTGCTATTTCCTTGATCCACAGCCAGGGTTTACCTAACAAGTTTCCGAACCATGAAGAATTATCTTCAGTCATCTGGTGTAATTTTGCTGAAAGACCAAGAATGTCTTGTTGGATTTTGTTCAAGTTCTCTGTTGGATCCATTAACCCGGTGCAGCATTCAGGACCGATAATGGTACAGGCTCCCCTTGTGTTGCAAGAATGTAATCCAAGGCCACTCTGTTCTGTAAGATCATCATCTTGTGAGGCAAGAGTGTCCTTGATGTTGCCCAGGGCCAAAACCGTATCATTGGCCAATTTCTGTACAGAATCCGACAGGCTTCTGACTTGATCGAGAGCCTGCATGACACCATACGATGGGATTAATGCTCCAAGAGTTCTTGACCACCACGTTTGTACACAAGTGAGTCCTGGAATGCAGCCATCTTTGTTGGTAGAAGCTGAATTTTGTAGATGTGGAGAACTTGAGGTGGAGTGTATTTTCTCTGATGGCTGGTAGGACATAAACCAGGGTGCACCTGCCATTGAATTGGCTGGGTAGGATGCTGTAGACAGAAGTCCCACATAACCACAAAGTGCCAGTCGGTGGAGGAATCATACACCACTGATTTATGGCAAAAATTTCGGTAGGGATGGGTTCCCGTGAGACACTCTTTTAAATCATTCTCCTCTTTCTTATCTGATGTAGTAACGTACATCGAATTCGGTTCTTCTTTCAATCACAAAGCTGCAACGTTCGGAATTTCACCCAGTGTAGTCGATGCTGGAGCATGATTTTCCATGCACCAATAGAACATCCTTGGCATGAGTAGATCTGTCATGATGGGAGTAGCTGAAGTTAGGTTGCAGGATGGTAGTCCAGGAATGCAACACGAAGAAGCTGGAGGAATTGTTACGTTGTGATATGTATCCTTGTTGTATAATCCACTGGTATGATGATCGAATAAGGTACACGTATCACATTTGGAGATAGGGTGTGCCACCCATGGGATTCCTGCTCCTACTGAAGATGCGTGCGGCATGCAAACGTTTTTTTCAGCAAACGAGGCATTTCTTGACATATTCATCAGCTCTATGAATATGTTGTTTCTGGGGTCTACACTTTGCGTGATGTCCATGATGGTTAATAGTATGAAAATCTTGATAATGTTGATGGATGACTGAAGTTCCCGTATGTGAGTCTCTGCGTTGTGTATTTTTATTTATTTAGTTTTCTTCTTCTTCTTTCTTTTCTCTTTCTTGTGTGATAGTTGGCTCGGCAATGGGTCTATTTGTTTTCTAGAGGTTGTGGCTTCATCCGCAGGTGAGAAGGGTGGTGCATATGGATCTCAGGACAGCCATCAGGTGGTATCTGCACAGAGGAATAAAGAAACACAAACAAGAGAGACCAACGGCACAGAGCAGTATTTGTAGAGTCTGCAAACATTAGGGTTGTATCCTCTGTTCAAAATATAGTCTGCTATGGTTGTTCCTTCTTTCCCTATTTCTCTTAATTCCTCGACACCTAAAGAACAGTGAGGAAAGGATGGACTAATGGAGGAAAGGCCTATGAGGAAATCTTCACCGCAGGGTTGGCCCCGAAGCCTGTTGCTTCGGTTCTTCCCTGGGCTCCTCACTGGTTCTTGTGTCTGCCCTATCCTATCCCTGCAGGGGGAGGAACAACCTTACAATGTGACACATGAGTCCAAGTTTTCCTTCCCTGACACAATACTGCAGCTGCTGTAATCAACATCACTTGATGTGGTCCGTACCACTTAGGCTCTAATGGCTTGTTTTTGAACGCCTTTATCATGACCCATTGACCTGGGATGATTGTGTGTCCACCTTCTGGTGGAGTCTGCCAACACGACTCAACTCTCTCTTTGGCACTCTGCACTGCCTTTGTAAGGTTTTCACAGTAAGCGATCAGGGCATCTGAAGCAATGTGCACATCAGCATTTCTAAGATCAATCACACCTGGCATCTGCATTGGGCGTCCAGTAATAATCTCATGAGGGCTCAGTCCTACTGATCTGTTAGGTGATGCTCTCATACTACACAGTACTGCGGGCAGTGCTTCAACCCATGGTACTCCTTCCTGATGCATTTTGCTTAGCCTGGTTTTGATTGTTCTGTTTGATCGTTCAACCTGTCCTGATGCTTGTGGCCTATAGGGGCAGTGAAGGTTCCACTTAATCTTCAACACTTCCTTGACTACCTGTCCTGTGAAGTGGGTACCTTGATCTGAGTCAATGCAATCTGGTAATCCCCATCTGGGAATGAAATCAGTGACAAGACATTTAGCAGTATGTGCAGCTGTAGCACGCCCTGTTGGATAAGCTTCTACCCATCTTGAGAACTTGTCTATTACTACCAAAACGTCAGTTTTCCTTTACAAGGAGGCAACGATATGTAATCAACTTGCAGGTGACGAAATGGCCCTGATGGAGCTGGGGTATGTGCTGCTGGTGTAGTGGCTGCTGGTACATCATTATTTTTCTGACATGTAACACATCTCTTGACTGTTTCAGTGGCTGCGTTTCTGAATTTTGGATTCCACCATTGATTTGAGAACCTGTGATTCATCGTTGCTGGACCACTATGACCCAAACTGTGTATTTGTTGAGCCAAATATGGCAACAGTGATTCGGGAGCAACATACTTTCCCCTTTGGTCCAGCAGCGGATGAATCCACAGTGGCTCCTTTGTCTAACCATGTCCATGCTTCATATAGAGGAACGTCTTTATACAGATCAACGATTGATTCAGGAGGTAGAATTATCTTCTGTGCTGTACTACCTGAACACACTTGTACAGTTGCATAGAAACAAGCCTGTTTAGCCGCTACATCAGCAAGAGCATTACCTTTAGCTTCCGTAGTATTAGTTGTGAGATGTGCTTTCACTTTGATCACGCTAATTTCTTTGGGAGTTTCATGGCAAACATTAAATCTTTCACTAATCCAGCATGCTTAATGGGGATCCAGCAGAAGTTAGAAATTTTCTGGTTTGCCAAATGACACCAAAATCATGAATTACCCCAAAAGCATACCTGGAATCTGTGTAGATATTTGCAACCGATCCTGAAGCTAGCGTGCATGCTCTAGTTAAGTCTACTAGTTCTGCAGCTTGAGCTGAAAATGATCTGGAAGACGACCTGAAGCAACTACTTCAGTGGTGGAAGTTACTGCATATCCTGCTCGTCTGTTACCTTCAATAACTTGAGCTGAACCATCAACAAACAACTCCAATTCTGCGTTCTCTATGGGAGTTTCTGCTATTTCACTTGTCGCTGCATATGTAAGCGTAACACAATCATGAGTCATTTCGCCTTCATCCTCTAACACAAATTCAGTCATTGCAGACATCATACATGAGGATGGGTTCGTGACTGGTGCACGCTGTATA
This sequence comes from Gymnocypris eckloni scoliostomus, assembly GCA_027564155.1. NCBI lineage: Eukaryota > Metazoa > Chordata > Actinopteri > Cypriniformes > Cyprinidae > Gymnocypris > Gymnocypris eckloni. The sequence continues at coordinate 37,511,916 of CM050414.1, read as the reverse complement.
ACAATATTCGGGGCTGTGAGAGTTGCTAACCAATTTCCCCAACGGGAGGAGGTGACAGAAGTGACTTTTGCTTGATTCATTAGTGCGGACACTGTGTGAGGGCATTTTCGTTTACAGTCTGACCTAACACCATTCCTGATGAAGCCTGAAGCGCTAGATGAACTGCCTGTACTGCTCTGAGGCATGGGCCCATACTTGAGCGACTATGTCAAGTTTACCAGAATAGTAATGAATTGGGCGTAAGCTGCCCCATGATCTTGCATTAGACATGCAGTCATAAACCTAAGTGTTCATGGACATAAAGCACAAAGGGTCTATCAGATTGGGCAATTCCTAATGCTGGTGCTTGACATAGTGCTCTCTTCAAATCATTAAAAGCTTTGAGATGAAGTTCTTCCATACAAACAGTATCTGAATCTTTACCATGGCCTTTCAACAAATCATAGAGAGGCTGAGCAATCGAGGCATAGTCTTCAATCCAAGGTCTACAATAACCTGTTGTTCCTAAAAATGAGCGGAGTGTTTTAATGGTATTAGGCGGAGGTATGGCTTTGACTGAAGCCGCTCGATCCTGTGTAATGGATCTATTTCCTGCACCAATTGTTTGACCCAGAAATGTGACTTGCTTTTAGCGATTTGAGCTTTGTGAAAGCTGCATTGTGTCCTTTTTATGCAAATAGTCCAACAATGATGCCAATTCAGTTTGATGTACCTCATGATCTGTTGAGGCAATCAAAATATCATCGACATATTGGATCATAGTGGACTGTTTTACCGGACATTCTGGGTCACACAAATCACGTCTGACAGCCTGATGATATATGGTTGGGGAGTTTTGAAATCCCTGTGGCAATCGTGTCCACTGGTATTGTTCATAGTCAACTGTGAAAGCTAACCATGGCTGGCTGTCAGAGTGCAACGGTACAGAAAAGAATCCATTAGACATATCAATTACTGAAAAATCTCTACAATCTAATGGTAAGCCATTACAAATTGTAGGATCTGCCACTAGGGGTGATTTTTCAATATGTTTATTGGCTACTCTGTAGTCTATTGTAAGTCTCCATGTCCCATTAGATTTCTTGATGGGCCATATGGGTGAATTACATGGACTGTTGGTTTTAACTAGCACTCCTTGCGTCAGCAAATTTTCTACAATAAGTTTGATTCCTGTATAGCTTCCTTATTAATCGGATATTGTTTGGTGACCGGAGGTGGAGTTCCTGTCAATTTAACTGGTTCTACACCTGTCAACAACCCACAATCATCCTTGTCTTTAGCCCAAATTGGATGATTCTGTAAGAAAGCATACTCGGGAGGGGTTGCATTATTGGTAGAAATCTGTGCTGAGGAAATTTTTATGCTAGTAGATTCTGAGGACATGTCTAAAGTTAGATTTATTTGTCTCAGAAGATCCATGCCTAAAATTGCACCTGTATTTAATGGAGCGCATAGCAATTTTGTAGTCAGAGTTTTTGGGCCAAATTGTACCTCTATGGGAGTTTCATACAAAACAGAATCTTCACCTATTACACCAGTTAAACAAAGTTTGGTTTTCTTGTATGGGATGTTTAAACCTTGTGCCAATTTTGTAGGAATTACTGTAATTTCTGCACCTGTATCAAGCAAAAAATCAATCTCTTTCTCTTTTATGCTACCTTTCACAAAAATTCTTTGGTCATTGTGTTGGATTACAGGGGAAAGGTAGCTACTCACAGCCCCAATAATTAGTTTTTTTCCTGGTCTTGTTGTGCTCTTAGAAGAGCCTGAACTATCTGTACCACAGTTTCAGTGGTCACTGGCGGAACTACTTCAGGGTTGTGTGCAGGCTGAGAAGGAGCAGAATTATGCATAGCATTTCTTTGTAAGAAGTATCTTATAGACAGAATTGGAGGAGGGACTTTTGGGGTTGAGACAAAACATCAAATAAAACAAGCATCTGAGGGAGGCGTTAGTTGGTTGCTAAACTTCCCTTCCCGTGGTTCTAATACACTAATCCACGAATTCACGTCTGGGCCAGGACAAAGCCATTTGCAGATCAAAGGTTGAATCTCTCAGTAGTCTGACTCATTGATCTTACCATTATCATAGAAACAAAAGGCTCAGCTGTCTCAAGCTCAAATGGTCAGGAAGTGTATCTAAATTAAACATTTAAGATAAAATTTGTAATCTTTCAATTCCCCTTTGAGAGTTCTAATAACTCTCACAAAATACAAATTTAGACACTTAAAAGTTAATTCTTGTAACTTGTAATCGTTACAGGCACATAGTACATGTTCTGTGTTGTATATGTAATTGCATGCTGACACAGAAACAAAACATGCATTAGGGTCCGTGAAGTTCTTACGGGTAATCATCTTTTCTGGTTGGAACTGTCATTTCCTTGTGAGAGCCGGGAGTCATTTGCTGACAGAAACACTTGATACTGTGGATGCATAGATAGTACACAAGTAGGAGAAACAACAGCAGAATTGCTATTTCCTTGATCCACAGCCAGGGTTTACCTAACAAGTTTCGAACCATGAAGAATTATCTTCAGTCATCTGGTGTAATTTTGCTGAAAGACCAAGAATGTCTTGTTGGATTTTGTTCAAGTTCTCTGTTGGATCCATTAACCCGGTGCAGCATTCAGGACCGATAATGGTACAGGCTCCCCCTTGTGTTGCAAGAATGTAATCCAAGGCCACTCTGTTCTGTAAGATCATCATCTTGTGTGAGGCAAGAGTGTCCTTGATGTTGCCCAGGGCCAAAACCGTATCATTGGCCAATTTCTGTACTGAATCCGACAGGCTTCTGACCTGATCGAGAGCCTGCATGACACCATACGATGGGATTAATGCTCCAAGAGTTCTTGACCACCACGTTTGTACACAAGTGAGTCCTGGAATGCAGCCATCTTTGTTGGTAGAAGCTGAATTTTGTAGATGTGGAGAACTTGAGGTGGAGTGTGTATTTTCTCTGATGGCTGGTAGGACATAAACCAGGGTGCACCTGCCATTGAATTGGCTGGGTAGGATGCTGTAGACAGAAGTCCCACATAACCACAAAGTGCCAGTCGGTGGAGGAATCATACACCACTGATTTATGGCAAAAATTTCGGTAGGGATGGGTTCCGTAGAGACACTCTTTAAATCATTCTCCTCTTTCTTATCTGATGTAGTAACGTACACATCGAATTCGGTTCTTCTTTCAATCACAAAGCTGCAACGTTCACGGAATTTCACCCAGTGTAGTCGATGCTGGAGCATGATTTTCCATGCACCAATAGAACATCCTTGGCATGAGTAGATCTGTCATGATGGGAGTAGCTGAAGTTAGGTTGCAGGATGGTAGTCCAGGAATGCAACACGAAGAAGCTGGAGGAATTGTTACGTTGTGACATGTATCCTTGTTGTATAATCCACTGGTATGATGATCGAATAAGGTACACGATCACATTTGGAGATAGGGTGTGCCACCCATGGGATTCCTGCTCCTACTGAAGATGCGTGCGGCATGCAAACGTTTTTTCAGCAAACAAGGCATTTCTTGACATATTCATCAGCTCTATGAATATGTTGTTTCTGGGGTCTACACTTTTCGTGATGTCCATGATGGTTATTAGTATGAAAATCTTGATAATGTTGATGGATGACTGAAGTTCCCGTATGTGAGTCTCTGCGTTGTGTATTTTTATTTATTTAGTTTTCTTCTTCTTCTTTCTTTTCTCTTTCTTGTGTGATAGTTGGCTCGGCAATGGGTCTATTTGTTTTCTAGAGGTTGTGGCTTCATCCGCAGGTGAGAAGGGTGGTGCATATGGATCTCAGGACAGCCATCAAATGGTATCTGCACAGAGGAAGAAAGAAACACAAACAAGAGAGAACAACGGCACAGAGCAGTATTTGTAGAGTCTGCAAACATTAGGGTTGTATCCTCTGTTCAAAATATAGTCTGCTATGGTTGTTCCTTCTTTCCCTATTTCTCAATTCCTGCGACACCTAAAGAACAGTGAGGAAAGGATGGACTAATGGAGGGGAAAGGCCTATGAGGAAATCTTCACCGCAGGGTTGGCCCCCGAAGCCTGTTGCTTTCGGTTCTTCCCTGGGCTCCTCACTGGTTCTTGTGTCTGCCCTATCCTATCCCTGCAGGGGGAGGAACAACCTTACAATGTGACACATGAGTCCAAGTTTTCCTTCCCTGACACAATACTGCAGCTGCTGTAATCAACATCACTTGATGTGGTCCGTACCACTTAGGCTCTAATGGCTTGTTTTTGAACGCCTTTATCATGACCCATTGACCTGGGATGATTGTGTGTCCACCTTCTGGTGGAGTCTGCCAACACGACTCAACTCTCTCTTTGGCACTCTGCACTGCCTTTGTAAGGTTTTCACAGTAAGCGATCAGGGCATCTGAAGCAATGTGCACATCAGCATTTCTAAGATCAATCACACCTGGCATCTGCATTGGGCGTCAGTAATAATCTCATGAGGGCTCAGTCCTACTGATCTGTTAGGTGATGCTCTCATACTACACAGTACTGCGGGCAGTGCTTCAACCCATGGTACTCCTTCCTGATGCATTTTGCTTAGCCTGGTTTTGATTGTTCTGTTTGATCGTTCAACCTGTCCTGATGCTTGTGGCCTATAGGGGCAGTGAAGGTTCCACTTAATCTTCAACACTTCCTTGACTACCTGTCCTGTGAAGTGGGTACCTTGATCTGAGTCAATGCAATCTGGTAATCCCCATCTGGGAATGAAATCAGTGACAAGACATTTAGCAGTATGTGCAGCTGTAGCACGCCCTGTTGGATAAGCTTCTACCCATCTTGAGAACTTGTCTATTACTACCAAAACGTCAGTTTTTCCTTTACAAGGAGGCAACGATATGTAATCAACTTGCAGGTGACGAAATGGCCCTGATGGAGCTGGGGTATGTGCTGCTGGTGTAGTGGCTGCTGGTACATCATTATTTTTCTGACATGTAACACATCTCTTGACTGTTTCAGTGGCTGCGTTTCTGAATTTTGGATTCCACCATTGATTTGAGAACCTGTGATTCATCGTTGCTGGACCACTATGACCCAAACTGTGTATTTGTTGAGCCAAATATGGCAACAGTGATTCGGGAGCAACATACTTTCCCCCTTTGGTCCAGCAGCCGGATGAATCCACAGTGGCTCCTTTGTCTAACCATGTCCATGCTTCATATAGAGGAACGTCTTTATACAGGTCAACGATTGATTCAGGAGGTAGAATTATCTTCTGTGCTGTACTACCTGAACACACTTGTACAGTTGCATAGAAACAAGCCTGTTTAGCCGCTACATCAGCAAGAGCATTACCTTTAGCTTCCGTAGTATTAGTTGTGAGATGTGCTTTCACTTTGATCACCGCTAATTTCTTTGGGAGTTTCATGGCAAACATTAAATCTTTCACTAATCCAGCATGCTTAATGGGGATCCAGCAGAAGTTAGAAATTTTCTGGTTTGCCAAATGACACCAAAATCATGAATTACCCCAAAAGCATACCTGGAATCTGTGTAGATATTTGCAACCGATCCTGAAGCTAGCGTGCATGCTCTAGTTAAGTCTACTAGTTCTGCAGCTTGAGCTGAAAAATTGATCTGAAGGCGACCTGAAGCAACTACTTCAGTGGTGGAAGTTACTGCATATCCTGCTCGTCTGTTACCTTCAATAACTTGAGCTGAACCATCAACAAACAACTCCAATTCTCGTTCTCTATGGGAGTTTCTGCTATTTCACTTGTCGCTGCATATGTAAGCGTAACACAATCATGAGTCATTTCGCCTTCATCCTCTAACACAAATTCAGTCATTGCAGACATCATACATGAGGATGGGTTCGTGACTGGTGCACGCTGTATAACAATATTCGGGGCTGTGAGTTGCTAACCAATTTCCCCAACGGGAGGAGGTGACAGAAGTGACTTTTGCTTGATTCATTAGTGCGGACACTGTGTGAGGGCATTTACGTTTACAGTCTGACCTAACACCATTCCTGATGAAGCCTGAAGCGCTAGATGAACTGCCTGTACTGCTCTGAGGCATGGGCCCATACCTTGAGCGACTATGTCAAGTTTACCAGAATAGTAATGAATTGGGCGTAAGCAGCCCCCATGATCTTGCATTAGACATGCAGTCATAAAACCTAAGTGTTCATGGACATAAAGCACAAAGGGTCTATCAGATTGGGCAATTCCTAATGCTGGTGCTTGACATAGTGCTCTCTTCAAATCATTAAAAGCTTTGAGATGAAGTTCTTCCATACAAACAGTATCTGAATCTTTACCAAGGCCATGAACAAATCATAGAGAGGCTGAGCAATCGAGGCATAGTCTTCAATCCAAGGTCTACAATAACCTGTTGTTCCTAAAAATGAGCGGAGTGTTTTAATGGTATTAGGCGGAGGTATGGCTTTGACTGAAGCCGCTCGATCCTGTGTAATGGATCTATTTCCTGCACCAATTGTTTGACCCAGAAATGTGACTTGCTTTTTAGCGATTTGAGCTTTGTGAAAGCTGCATTGGTGTCCTTTTTTATGCAAATAGTCCAACAATGATGCCAATTCAGTTTGATGTACCTCATGATCTGTTGAGGCAATCAAAATATCATCGACATATTGGATCATAGTGGACTGTTTTACCGGACATTCTGGGTCACACAAATCACGTCTGACAGCCTGATGATATATGGTTGGGGAGTTTTGAAATCCCTGTGGCAATCGTGTCCACTGGTATTGTTCATAGTCAACTGTGAAAGCTAACCATGGCTGGCTGTCAGAGTGCAACGGTACAGAAAAGAATCCATTAGACATATCAATTACTGAAAAAATCTCACAATCTAATGGTAAGCCATTACAAATTGTAGATGGATCTGCCACTAGGGGTGATTTTTCAATATGTTTATTGGCTACTCTGTAGTCTATTGTAAGTCTCCATGTCCCATTAGATTTCTTGATGGGCCATATGGGTGAATTACATGGACTGTTGGTTTTAACTAGAACTCCTTGCGTCAGCAAATTTTCTACAATAAGTTTGATTCCCTGTATAGCTTCCTTATTAATCGGATATTGTTTGGTGACCGGAGGTGGAGTTCCTGTCAATTTAACTGGTTCTACACCTGTCAACCCACAATCATCCTTGTCTTTAGCCCAAATTGGATGATTCTGTAAGAAAGCATACTCGGGAGGGTTGCATTATTGGTAGAAATCTGTGCTGAGGAAATTTTTATGCTAGTAGATTCTGAGGACATGTCTAAAGTTAGATTTATTTGTCTCAGAAGATCCATGCCTAAAATTGCACCTGTATTTAATGGAGCGCATAGCAATTTTGTAGTCAGAGTTTTTGGGCCAAATTGTACCTCTATGGGCGGAGTTTCATACAAAACAGAATCTTCACCTATTACACCAGTTAAACAAAGTTTGGTTTTCTTGTATGGGATGTTTAAACCTTGTGCCAATTTTGTAGGAATTACTGTAATTTCTGCACCTGTATCAAGCAAAAATCAATCTCTTTCTTTTATGCTACCTTTCACAAAAATTCTTTGGTCATTGTGTTGGATTACAGGGAAAGGTAGCTACTCACAGCCCCAATAATTAGTTTTTTCCTGGTCTTGTTGTGCTCTTAGAAGAGCCTGAACTATCTGTACCACAGTTTCAGTGGTCACTGGCGGAACTACTTCAGGGTTGTGTGCAGGCTGAGAAGGAGCAGAATTATGCATAGCATTTCTTTTGTAAGAAGTATCTTATAGACAGAATTGGAGGAGGGACTTTTGGGGGTTGAGACAAAACATCAAATAAAACAAGCATCTGAGGGAGGCGTTAGTTGGTTGCTAAACTTCCCTTCCCGTGGTTCTAATACACTAATCCACGAATTCACGTCTGGGCCAGGACAAAGCCATTTGCAGATCAAAGGTTGAATCTCTCAGTAGTCTGACTCATTGATCTTACCATTATCATAGAAACAAAAGGCTCAGCTGTCTCAAGCTCAAATGGTCAGGACGTGTATCTAAATTAAACATTTAAGATAAAATTTGTAATCTTTCACCGCCAATAAAAATTCTAAAAGATACCTAACGACTCCTGTAAATACTTTTCGCTTATCTTCAGAACTAGTCCATCACCCTGACCCGCATTTTACTAAATACTTATTGTCAGGTCTCTCACACGGCTTTCACCCTGGCGTGAAACCTCCCTCTGAAAGCCTCTCATCTGCCCCAATCTCCAGTCCGCTCTCACCGAACCCGAAACAGTCGATATCCTAATTAAAAAGAAATAGAAGCAAACTTCATGATCGGCCCTTCCCCGCTCCCCTTCAACATCTTCCGTTCAGCCCCATCGGTAGCTACCAGAAAATTTTCAGGTAAAAACGCCTCATAATCGATCTTTCATCATAATTCCCCATTCCCAAGCATTAACAGCCTCATTCCACTCAAGAGTTTTCTCCACTACCATGACATCGACCAAGCCATCACCCTGATCAAAGACCCTGATACTCCCCACCCCAGTACCTCCCTTTTCAGAACTGATATTCCCATAAATCATCCCTTGAAACCTCTCCTCGAAGCTTCCCTCAATTCAATTCTCCAAGCGGTCTCCCCCAGGACCCTCCAGTCATACCTAACAGCATGGAAAAGCTTTAAAACTTTTAATTCCACTTATAACCTGCCATTCCCCGCCTTTTCCCTACTGGCCATCACCTCATTCATCTCCCACCTCAACATAAACAAAAAACTCCAAATTAGTTCCATCAAAGGTTACCTAAGCGGATTACAATTTTTTGCGGATTACAAACTTTTATACGGTTCCCCTTCTGCCCATATAGCCAATTCTGAGACCTCCCTACTCATCAAAGGTATCCAAAAAACCAATCCCACCCGCCCAGACTCCAGGCAGCCCATAACTTAAAAAATGTTGACCAAATGCATTTCCACCCTCCGCAGAGGCTACCATTCCGTCCACACCGCCCGCACACTAGACGCCATGTTTATCCTGGCCTTCTTCGGCTTTCTCAGATGCTCTGAGCTCACCATCTCATCCAGTTTCGACCCAGCCATCCACCCCACCATCTCAGATCTAGCGGTGCTGGACGACGAAACCATCTCTTACATCATTAAGCAAAGTAAGACAGACCAAACAAAGAAAGGCCACTTCGTATACATTTTCAACCTCCAATCGCCCATATTACCAAACCCTCCTAGCTTTCCTCAACCTCAGGAAATCACAGTCCAAACTCCCATCCGACCCCCTTTTTACAGACGACTCCAACCGCCCGTCACCGCTTCTGGTTCCAAAAGCACCTCAAGGCAGTCCTGCTCCTATCAGGTACCCCAGCCGAAAACTTTTCCAGCCATTCATTCCGAATAGGCGCAGCAGCAACCAGCGCCCATAAAGGCCTTTCCCAACAGCAGATCCAAGAACTCGGTCGCTGGTCGTCAGAAGCTTTCAAAAGCTATATTCGATCAGACCGCTCCCACATCAAGGAAGCCCACCAGACCCTAATCGGCCATCCCCTTTAAATACACCTCTGAAACCCCATAGCAACCTCCCTCCCCGTCACCCTCCCACACATTGGCAGCAGAAATCAAGTCATTACTACAAAACAGGCCATAGAAGTGGTACATGGCCCAGACCAGTTAAACGTTTTTTTCAGGTACTTCCTGATTCCAAAAAGGATGGGGAATCCGACCAATTTTAGACTTGAGGGACCTCAATGTCTTTCTAAAGCGCCTACCTTTTCACATACTACGAGTAGCAGATGTTATACGGGCAGTGAACAGAAACAATTGGTTCATTACTATAGACCTGAGGGATGCCTACTACCACATTCAATTGTGACACATCACAGGAGGTTCCTTCGTTTTCATGTCAAAGGAGTGACACCAATTCAGAGTTCTTCCTTTCGGCTTAGCCCTGGCACCCAGAACTTTTACCGAATGTGTGCAAGTTGCACTGTGTTCCTGTGGCACAGTGGTTAGAGCATTGCGTTAGCAGCGCAAAGGTTGTGGGTTCGATTCCCGGGGAACACATGTACTGACAAAAAATGTATAACATGAATGCAATTGTAAGTCGCTTTGGATAAAAGCGTCTGCTAAATGCATAAATGTAAATGTAAATGTAAATGTAGAACCTTTACAGCGACAAGGCATGATCCTCCTTACCTCGACGATTGGTCGAAAAGGAAAAGGAAATTGTCCGACATGATTGCACATGTGGAGCATGGTTTGTCGTGCTCCACAATTAGTGGACAGCATGGAAGTGTATGTGGCAGCATTGTCTGCATACAGAGGACCGGTGGAAGGAATGTCCTTAGGTATCATCATTTAATTAGAAAGTTTCTTAAAAGGTGTTAGCCGACTGCCACCCAGTCGCAAAGCAATGGTTCCACAATGGGATCTAAATTTGGTTTTGAGTAGCCTCTCCTGCACACCATTTGAGCCGTTAACGGATTCTGCTATTAAGTGGCTTTCCCTCAAGTCAGCTTTCTTGTTGGCCATAGCCACTGCACGACGTGTTAGTGAGTTGCATGCACTGTCAGTCATCCCACAGTGTTTACGATGGGGACTTGAATGTAAACAGGCCACGCGGTGGCCAAACCCAGCATTCCTTCCAAAGGTATTGTCACCACAATACGTCAACAGGCCAATAATAATATCTGCTTTTACAGACGACCACAGATCAGTCCTGTGTCCAGTCAGGGCTCTTCGCAGTATGTGGAAGTGACCGCAGCCTGGAGGGCCACTGATCAGTTGTTTGTGTGTCATGGTGATCACCGGAAGGGTACAGCGGTGTCTAAGGATAGACTATCTCCCTGGGTGAGAGAGGTAATTGTGCATGCTTATGCAGGCCATGAACTTCCAGCATCTGTGAAATGCCATTCGGTGCGTGCAGTTGCCACCTCCTGGGCAGCTCTGCGTGTTGTGCAGCTATCTGACATCTGTGATGCAGCAACATGGAAGACCCCATCTACTTTTGCCAGATTTTACAGGCTTAATGTGGTTTCAATGCCTCCAGTGTGTTCTGTGATGCTCACAAATTATTCTTAAGTTGAATAAAAATAAATTCAGCATTTACAATGTGTCTGTTGCATACATTACTCTGAGACATTGGAGTATAAATTACAGACAATTCTTGTTATTGCCATGTTGTTGCAAGTTGTACTTGATAAGTGGGGAAACCCTCGTGACTGCTTTGGTATGCGGCCTCCACTAGGTAACTTAGGATACCGCTCTGGCGGTCCGGAATGAAAGGGACTAGAACTGGAGGTTACGATGTACGCCATGAAATTTTTGGTTTTATATTATCTACCCCATCCCTTAGCCCTACCCTTGATCAAAATGAGAATAGGGACAGCCCTTACTCTCACGTGAATGCACAAAATTAAGGGAAGGGGTAAGGAGAAGGTAAGACAGAGAAATGGGATTCACCCTAAAAGTTTAAAATAGGATAATAGAACTCTGGAGTTCTGGAGATCCAAGATTTTGTAACATAAGTGTAATTTTTGTGTAACATGACAACACGTTTTAATCATATTTTTTACGCTACAGTTGTGTATTGTTTGGGGATTTGTTGTATTTTTTATTTGAATTGGCAAATGTAATAATGTTTGTACAGGCATATAACAGGGCTTATTAAACTAATGTCAAATTCACTTTAAAGATGTCAGTTTCTCAGTTGGCAATAATTCATAATGTAAACATTAGAATGGGCCAGTAGAACATTGCTGCCATCTACTGGAAATACAACACTTTTCTAATTTATTTTGAAGATTGAACCGTACAGCCTACTGTATGCTGCTAATACAGTTTTGTGCAGGGATACCAGATGTGAATATTCTTGATGTTTAATTGTGTTTAATTTATAAATTGACTTAGGCAGCACCTATATTTTTATAGTTTCACTGGAAACAATTTAAAATAAGGTTAATTGTCAATAACTAACACTTACAAAATAATAAATACTGTTACAAATGTATTGTTCATTGTTAGTTCAAGTTGGTTTATATTCACTAATATGAGGCAAGAGACACTGGGTAAAATCTTGCCTAGGGTAGCAAATTGGCCAGGGCCGGCCCAGAACTAATTAGTGAAATCAGCTGGCTGAGTTCATGAGTGGAATAAACATAATCAGAGGACTTTTACTTTCTGACCCCTGGACTTTCCACCTCTGCTAAAATGCAAGACTTTTATTCAAAATAATGGATGATAATGTGATGTTTGTATCAGCTGTTTGGACTCTCATTCTGATGGCACCTATTCACTGCAGAGAATCCATTGATGAGCAAGTGATGCACAGAACCTGATTTTACCAAGTGCGGCATGTTATGTTGACCCAGGAACAACATTGTTATTAACCAATCAGATTTGAAGAACAAGTTTATAATTTTGTGTGAAATTTAGGCTTGTAATCTGTGTTTTTGCTTGTACATCAGTGTCATTCATCTATCATTTCCTCTGATTTTAGGGATTACTCATGGTTAAGGTTAGGTTTAGGTGTAGGGAAATAGTCTAGATTAAATTTTTGGATTAAAATGTTGTTCCAGGGTCAACAACATATGTTGACCCAGGAACACATCTAACTCAGCAAAATCAGGATGTGCCAAGTGATGCAATGCCACATTTCTCAAAATCTGTTCTGATGAAGAAACAAACTTGCCTACACCTTTCATTGTTGGGTGAAGTATTCCTCTTAGATCATTTTTTCTGAGCATTACATACTTACTCATATTTACTCATATTTGCTCATATTTGAGCTTGTAAATTTATAGATCAAGTAATGACTTCTATAAGTCTTTGCCCATTTTTCAACTTTAACTTCAGAAAAAAGTGTGACATTGATTTGTACAGTATGTTTCTATCACTTTATACAACATAAGAAGCACAAGAAAAGACGTTGATGACCAATCTTTCCTCTTCACTGAGTTCAATCATGTCCAAACAAGAGGAGAACCTACAAAAGCTGGGTGAGATTTCAGATTTGTGTTATTATGTACATTTATATTTTCAGAAACCAACACGAGAATATGAGTTGTTTAAATAAATCAAACCTTTCATCTCAACAGAGCGTCAGGATGCGTCACAGACTGAAGTAAAGAATTTGATGGTCGGTTTGAGTTCTGCAGTATCAGCGCTGACATCCAAACTGAATGAAGCAGGTCTGCAAATCTTTTCATTTAAATCTTTTCAAAGATCTTCATTGTTTAACAATCAAATATATTTTTTTCCCTTCACAGTTGGCAACCTGGACCAGAAACAGACTGAAGCAAATAAATTACTAGACAGTTTGAGCTCATCTGTTACTTCTCTACAGTCTGATCAACAAAATAAGCAACACGACTTTGGTAAGACAGAAACGTGAAAAATGAATGTGTACTTAAATGTTTTTGTATTGAATATGTTTTAAAAATGATTATTTCTGCACCCAGGAAACTCAAGGAAAGTAATAGGTCATAAATATATCTAATGAACATGATTCATCTGGATGCATGTGAGCTCAGAAAGCTCAATCCTAAATTGAGCCGCATTCAAATCTCAGCATTGTTTTCTGACTGATTAGAAACATGTTTAAATATAATTCCAAGGAATTTCAATTGCAAGGAATAAAAAAAAGTACAAAATATTAACATTTAAAATTCAGTGAAGTAAGTGTAAATAGTAAAAAGGGGATTCTTTAACATTATACAATAAGATTTAAATGTTTACATTAGCTACATTAACTAACAATGAACAATACTTCTACACCGTTTATTAATATAAGATAATCTAAATCTCAACATTTACTAATACATTTTTAAGATCAAAAGTTGCATCTGTTAATATTAGTGCATGCACTGTGAACTAACAATAACACGAACAGCTTAATAAATGCTGTAAATATATATTTATTATTTACTCATTATTAGTTCATATTGGTTAATACAATAACTAATGTGAAAAAATAAGAGCTCACAGTAAAGTTTAAAGAACACAGTATGCAAAAATTGCTATGTGGATGTTAATATAATACAACTGATTATGTTTTAATGTTATGTTTTATATATTTTCTCATTTATCAAGTCTTTATTGCACTGCACACAGTGATTTTATTAATACTCCGTATTTGTGGCTTGTGTCTCATGTTAAAGAGTCTCTGTCGAGCTCACTGAGGGACCTGAAGAGTTCAGTTTTGGATCTAACTTCATCTGTCGCATCTCTTTCTTCTCAACTATCAGTCACCAGTGAGTAAACCTTACATTATATATGCAATACAGAACTCGGTTCAATAACAGTCCAGTAAACATGCACACTTCTTGTTCAGAGTGCAGAATGTTTCACAAACTGATGTGAAGAGTTTAATGAACAGTTTGAGTTCTTCAGTGTCAGTAATGATGCCGGTGTGCAAATCTTTTAATAACTTCACATAAATATGATTGTCTGTGAATTTTTTAACTTTTTGCTCCCAGTTAACAAGCAGGACCAGATACAGAATGAAACAGAAAGATCACTGGACAGTTTGAAGTCGTCTATACAGACTGATCAACAAAACAAACAACATAACTTCGTAAAAACATTTAAACAGCTATTGAAATATAGAAGCATGAATACATGAGTGTGCACAGAATAATGGGTTTCAAATAATCGTTTCATGCAACAACAA